>JASCZI010030227.1:3027-26805 GCA_036250425.1 Stylosanthes scabra
TCCCGCGAGTTTCTTACCTGAACATGATTTTCCCGCCAGAAGGGAGCAACATGAACCGTGGATCCAGAACGAGAATCGTGACCACCGTTGGATCCTTTCTTCGTTTGCTAAACCTGCCTTTGGAATTTGGATTTAGTGAAGGGGAAATAACAATTAACAAATAAGAGAAAAGGGTTCATTATAGCAACATTAGAAAAACATGTATAACAATCATTCGCCATATATCATGCTTCTAATGAGTAGTAATGATCTTGAGAGAAAATTTTCTTGTATAGACAAAGTCTAATCAATTATTTTTAAGCATACTTATGTAAAAGTTAATAAAAATAAAGAATTAATAAATAATAAATTTGTTCTAATGAATTTATTTTACTTCTATTATGAGTATATTTATATTTATATTTATATTTATACCTCATGTAATAATAAACTTTGAGGAATAGAAAGAATTTGAAGAAGTGTAAGACTAATTTAACCTAATTTATATATATAAATTATTTGTAACCAATCATTTTATCAACAATACTAATAGTCTAATAACTTGTATTCCTTTATAAATTTGAATGATTAGTTTAAATATTTTGAATGATATTTTTTGTCATTTTGAAGGATCAGTTTAGTGTTTTTAGATAGTAAATTATTATCACTTATCAATTTAGATTATCAATTTTATTTTTCTGAATTAATAATTAATTCAATATTTATTTATTCATGTTGGCCAAAATTTTATTCACTATCTAACATTATTGGATTTCTAATTGATAAGCCTAATTATTTTTATAATCTTTATATAGAGAAAGTTTTATTTTTTCTATATTTTTAATATTTTTAAAAATAACATTTATAATTAAATTTTTTATCTTTTTAAATATTAGAATAATAATTAGGCTTATGAATTAGTACTCTCTATCACAATTTATCGATATATATATAATTATGATCAATATATGCATTAATCGGCATACTCTATTCCTAATATCAATTGAATTTAATTTTCATGCATAGTCAGTCCAAAAGAATTTTACATATACGTTCAATCAAGCGTTATTACATCATCAAAAATAATTAATTTTCAAATCATTATTTCTAAAATTATATAAATGCAAGAATTTAATTAAATGACTTTGTAAAACTTTTTACGCCGTCGTTCATTAAAATTAAACTCATATCAATACCATATTGTTATGATTCTACTAAAAACAACTTTACCCATAATAAAACTGAAAATCAATGACCGTATTGAACAGTAAATAGTAAATACTGGAACAGTAAATTATTATAGAACTGAAACCTATTCCATACTAATTATATCAACCATACAAAATTATTATTTGAAATAAAAGAGAAGAAGGACACGATTGTGAGCTAGGAAATAATTGTAGCATGGTGGGGGTGGCTATGGTGGGTAATGCAAATTAATGCAGCTTGTGAATGTGACTATGAACCACAACGGTTTCTCAGATAATGTGGAATTGCCATTTGCTTATTCATATGCTTGACACGTGCGTGTCTCCATTATTTTATTTGTTTAATCCTATCATCAAACTTGATGAAGCTAATGTTTGAGTTTATTATAAGCATGGGAAATATGTAAAATAATTGGATAATTAGATAGAAAAGATATATTATATTCAGTACTCATTAATTAATTAATTGCCTAAGAATAGGGCATGTATAAATAAAGATTCAATAATGTTCATTTTGGTTCAATAATGATGTTTGAAGCAGAAAAAATATTTGATAACCAATGAAATTTAAGTTTAAAATAATTCAAATATTATATTTTTATTTTATTAATTAATTATTGATGAAATAATTAAATGAATAATTTTATATAATAAATATATAATTATAAATGTTATACATATAAATTTATGAATATTAATTTAGATAAGGAAATTTTGAGCCTATAACATTTTAAAAGTTCAAACTAATTATTTTAATTATTTATTGAAATTATTTATGAACCAACAAAATATTAATAAATAAATAAATTAGTGGCTATATTCTCAAGTCTCTTCCCATGATTTTCATGCCACCATGCAACATACACTACTTTGAATATTACTATTATCTTCATCTTCATAATCATTAAAGCTTATATATGGCACCAAATAATGCCACATAATAAGAATAGACAATATTATTGTTTATATATTAGTTATTTATCTCAATCTCAACTTTATTAAAAGCTTAGGCTTTGACTGGGACCCAGAATACTGTGTATCATAAGAGTGTCATTTTGTGGAGATGAATGAAATTTCACCAATATGGTCAATGGTACCAATTGGAATTAGAAGTAGGTGAGTCATCACCCAAGATTTCCAATCACATTATTTTAATTTAGAAAAAAATATAACAATTATTCACAAAAAAATTTATTTGCTGATAAAATTATTTATAAATAAAAAAATAATTTTTTATTTATAAAAGATGAGTCTTGAATTGAAATTGTTAATAAAAATAAATTCTATCAAAATAAAACCATAATTAAAGAATTGCAACCAAATTTGTTTACGATAGAATTCATTTCTGTTCTTGGCTGGGTCGTCGGAAAAGAGGGCCTCTTCGAAGATAAGAGCACAGTTAGGGCTTCAAAGAGGAGGACTCCGACGATGAGAGCTTGGAACGGCGGGGGGTGGACCTGCGAGGCCACTTCGACGCTCAAGTCAATAAAGTGCACGAAAGAGAGAACGAATAAAGTATGAGAGGAAAGTGAGAGCATACCTTGACTTAAGACTTAGTAGATTTATTTATAGATGTGAGATTAGGTTTAGTAACTGCATGATTCTATTTGTTGGAGTGTGCAAATCCGATCCCTACTTTGTTGGGATCTTAAACCGTTTAGTTTGCTTCTTCATTAATTTAAGTATTTACTTATATTTATTTAAAAGTTCAGTTAGTGTGTTCGGTTACTTCATTCTTATCTTCTTTAGTTGTTGTTATTAATTAGACATGTGTTAAATAGTTTGTTAGACTGAGTATATTTAGACCTTTTATTGTTAAGATGTGTCTTTGTTTGATGGGCGATATCAATTTTTAAAATGATTAATTATTTTGGACATTAGTTCCTCATATGGTCTAAGTTTGCATGTGATATGTTTATAGGAATGTCCTCATCATGATCATACAATTTATTTGACCATGGTTTAATTTAATATGTTAACATGAGCAATGGATACACATACATACTTTATATTTCAAGTTATTTATGACAAACTAAACCAAATAAATAGTGTTCTTCAATCATTCACTTGATCACCATTATTTTTATTATAGTATTGTCTTTTTCTTATGAGTGTTACAAATTTGTTATCATACACTATAATTATGACATGACAAGTTAGATCGGGCCAATCAGTTATTTCATGGATTTTCTTCGTTATGATTAGAATAATGATAAATGATTTTAATTTATAAGTCTAATTATTCTTTTAATATTTAAAAGATAAAAAATTTAAATATATATTTTTAAAAATATAAAAAATAAATATTTTTGTATTTAAAAGTTAGACAGATAATAATTAGCCTTATAAGTTAGGACTCTAAATATTTTTTTTATGCATATATATGTGTCCTTTAATTAAGATGAAATATTTGGTATCATATGTATTATTATATGTTTATTTACGTATATGGGGCAGGGATTTTTAAGTTTGGAAATTAATAACTAAAGGAAAAAAATGCCATGAGATGATCAATATATATAACTAACCATGTTATGTTGCGGATAATGAAGCAGCAAGTGATGTTGCTGTTTTAGAGTGCAAGCTCATCATCAATGAAGACATTGAAAGATGTGTGACCAACAAAGCACCGAAATTGTGGATATAACGTTAACTGTAATACTACATATACCATTATATATATCTGCACATATTATTTAGTAATACATAAAAATATAAATATTAGTATAAAAAAATTTATTTTTTTATACTAACACTTATATTTTTCTGTGTTGCTAAATAATTTGTACGAATATATATAATAGTACACGTAAAGGCTAATAAGGCTTAAAGGTTGAACTTGCAAGTGATGAATGTTGATTTGGTTATTATTATTTTTTGAGTGTGACATTGTATATATATAGGAACAAACCAACCCTATTTTATCTATGTGGATTTTATATAGAAATTAAATTTGCCATCTATATGGAAGATATGATGGTTTTCATATATAATTATTAGGGTTATGTTGAGTATGAGGTGTATTATTAGAAGTTTTATACTCTCTTTACAAGATAATCATAATATAGTTTGTTTATTTTTTTTAAAAAAATTCTTAATATAAATATATATAATTTCATTGTTTTGCAACAATTATTTTTTACCGTCGCAACAACAACCACAAAACCAATAAATTATTGCGACAATTTATATATATATATAGAGAGTGTTTTGCAACGATTATTTTATGAAATCGATAAATTGCGACAGTTTCGATAAGTCATCATTATTTAACTATTTATTATATAAAATTGAACATATTTTGTATTTATTTATATTGACCTACTAATTACATGCACATCTAATTTTGCATGTTTTACACTTTAACTTATATATATATATATATATATATATATATATATATATATAAAGTTTTATATTTGAAAATAACCCTATTATAACTTTAATAAATTGTAACCTTTGTGTGAATTAATTAATATCTATAATATTAGATATGATTAAGATCTTATAGTCATTATCTATTTAATCTTGAGAATTGCTTGATTATATATAATTACTACTTTTGTTGCAAAATTATTATGTGATTAATTCTTTGAACATTATTTGAGAATTACTTAGGATGATGGATAGGGACATGGAAGTATCAAGTATATATATATAGCTAAAATAATTATTGTTGATTTTATGAAAGGTTGGATGAAGATATTTTTTCTTAGACACTGAAGCATCATGAAAGTACAAAACACGTTTTTCTTTTAAAAAATAGAAGTGTTCAAGTACATCAAATTATTATCAAATATAATTTCAAATATAATAAAAATAATTATTGGCTAATTTTAGTAGCTAGGGATGATATATTGTTTTGTTTTAATATATATATTTTGTTTCATTTTTTCCGAGAAAAATACAAATTATTACAATTTTTTCTTCCGTTCTAAATTTCCTTTGATAATTCATAATTGTGTACGTCTCTGAGCTCACCACATGATTATGTTTTTTAGATAACTTCGTTCAATGAAAACACATCACGCATCCAAAATTAGATCTCATATGATTTGCTTTGCTGATTTAATTATCAGGATAAGTCACCCATTTAAATGAAATAGAAGCCAAAATTACCAAATTATATCAAAAAGAAAGGAATGTTTAAATTATATGCGTTTTAGTGTAGTCTGATTATTTTTTTCTTTTGATGTATATTAATTATTATAAAATTAATATGATTTATATAGGTAACTTGTCCTACTTATTATGATTCTTAAAAAAAGATTTTTTATGACTTCTTAAAATATAAAAATATAAGTTTTCGTGAAAGAAAAACTAACAAAAAAAATTGTCTATTTTATATTATTTAATAACTTTAAAGTCAGATTATATATATATATATAGAAGTAAATTACAGCACATAATAGGTCAATGCATGTTCATTGACTTAAATAATTATGTTTTATTTTTTGGGGGAATAAAAATATATGTACGGATCATATGGTAGAATGTGAAGTTGTGAAGTGTGAAGGCTATAGTATTATATTATTCTCAATTTGTCATATATAAGCATTTTTCTCACAACCATGAAAAGAGAAGAAAGTTCGGTGGCAATGGTCTTAATGCACAGATTATATTTGATTAAATAACACTTAACAAATGAGAAAAAAAAACTAATTAAGGACTAGTTAGGACACTTGATAAAAAATAAGATTTAAGAATTATTAATACAAACCATTACTTTTATTTATATTTTCTCCCATATCAAAATAATATATGAGTATGGAAAATTGTAAACCAACAAAGAAGCATATTTTTTTTTTAGTTTAAAAGTTATGATTTTTTAAAATAAAATAATATTTAAAATTTAAAGATATCTAAAGTACATATTAAATGATGTATATATCTTCATAATTAAGCTGATAACAAGAGTAACAATATTATTTTTCTTTCCTTAACTAGAAATACAAAAAAAAAATAAAGCTTAAAAATGGTGATCTTACTAATTAAGAAATTGCACTAATTATAAGTAATTGTGAAGGACCCTACCCTGTATATGAATTATAAATATAAGTATTAGTACTGAAAGATTAATTAATAATGATCAAAATAATGAAGCAAGGAGGGGAAAAGAAAATAACAAAAGAAACAAACATGCAGTCTGAAATGTGAATATTAATTAATTAATTAATTGAATATATTTATCATGTGTGATGAGAGAGACTTGGGATTGGGTTGGGGACAGTGGAGACCTTCCAAGCAAGTTATGGCAGAAATGGACAAATAAAAATGGGCCCCACATTTCAACAACTTCTTTGTTCCCTTCTTAGCCTCATTTCCATATCCCTCCATAATTTCCTCCCAACTTTTTTTTTTTGAAATATTTATTTTTCTTTAATCTATTTTTTGTTTGTTGCTAACTCTAACTGAAAACCAAAGTGGATGCACCGTTGTCAACCGTTTTTAACTAGTATAAAATAATTATAAATATGATATGATATATGATATATGATAGAATATAATACATCGTTTAATCTATGTAGTTAATTCTATTAAATATGATAAAATTTTGTTGTTGTTTATTTTATTAGATGAAAGTCGATACTCACCTTAATTTCACTAAGCTTTTGATTAGATTATACAGTGCATAACATCAATTACACCCATACATCAATTTAATTCAAGCTCACATAATTCAAAAGCAAAAATATGAAGTTTGTTGTTGGTGGATTCATAAGATTGTTTCTTTACTTGATGGAAAGATAAGATTTGAACTCTCATCTCTTACTTAAGCGAGTAAATTAATGAATTAATAATTATATTAATCTAATTTGGTTTGGTCAATGAATTTTAATTTTTAACTTATTATATTTTTCAATAATGCTATTTATATATTTATTTTGGCCAACTAAGTTATTTATTTTTATACTAAATAAAGTTTATTTGATGTTAAATAAAATAAAAAATAACACTAAAATAAATTTCTATTTGACATCGAAATAACTTCTATTTAGTATAGAATAAATAATTTGATTGAATTTAGTTTGATAAAATAAATATACACTTAGAATTATTGTATTTTTTTTTTTGGTATTACAATTAGAATTATTATATATTTCTTAGTCAATAAACTTTTTGCTAGTTTCAATTATTTTTTTCAGGGTCTTGATTATACCCTGATTGTTTTCTTTATTTTGGTCATGCCCTTGGTTTTTTGTTTGATTAGGGATATACCTAAAGATTTTTGGACTTTTATGGGCTGGACGGACCCAGACAAAAAGAAGGCCCATCAAGAAGGCTTCACATAATTCACATGGCCCAATTCCGAAAGCTCCACTCACTTCTGTCCAAAAAAAAACCAAGGCTCCACCCTCCACTCAATCACACTGTCACTCTCTCTCTCTCTCTCAGGTTCTCTATTACACTGTGCAGGGTATGATGGAGTCACAGAAACCGTCGTCGTCGTTTAACGAATCTGGCATATACTTCTTCAACGACGATTCAAACGCCGTTTTTGTTGACCCTGTTCGCGTTCTCAACCGTTCCTATAACAGATTCAACGTCTCTCCTTCCACATACTATCTTCGTTCCTTCGAATCTCCGCGTAGCGAACCTCTCTCCACCACCGTAACTGCATCTGACCAGCAACCAAAACGGAAGCGGAAACGGAACAAGAAGAAGGAACCTCCACCGTTAAACGCGAGAGAACAAATCGCCAATCGCCGTCACCAGGTATTCTATTTTTTTTTTCTTTTTAAATAACATTATTACCATATTAAATAAGTGCCGCAGGGAGAGGCTGAGAGATAGGTTTAGGGGAGTACCGCGGGGCTAGGCTGCGGCAACAAGCTTGGTTTTCTGAGCCACTGATGCGAGGTTGCGTGACCGGCAGAAAGGGGTGTCACGGGTAGTGGCCGCGGCACTAGGCCAATCTGGTGCCTCTGCTAGTGGCCGCGGCACTAGTGCTTCCTGGTCCCTCCACCAATGGCTGCGGCACTGGTTCACGTGAATTGCTATTTAACCAGGCACTTGGGCAGCATGCCAGCATCCCATTTCACACCAAATATTCTAAGTCCTCATTTTTGCTTCCTTGGTTTTTTTTTTTTGTTTTGATGGATCAACAATTGATTATTCGATTGCATCCGGATGCCGTCATACATGAGCGGCAGGACGGAGTCTGGTTCCAATCTGACTCGTCGGTTGTGTTTCAATATCCGGATATGAACACCATGTCGGAGTTAGGAGAAGTCTTCTTGCACCACCTAGGAGGCGGATTTACGGAGATAAGGAAAGTCGGATATCGCTTCTTACGCCGGCAGCCCGACGGAAGATTCGTGCATTTGTTGGTGTGGTTATTTAACGATGAACACGTCCGTGTCACCTTCGGATGCCACCGCAGACTGATGCCCCAACACGTCATGGATTTTTTGGTTGAGGTTGGTGGCAGCCCATGTGGCCTGCCTGTTGCAGCGAGACCGATCCGCATTGCTGAACCGTCAGGGCCACAGGGGTTGGTAGAGTCACCCCAATGCACTAGTGCCCCGGCCACTGGCAGAGGCACCAGATTGGCCTAGTGCCGCGGCCACTACCCGCGTCACCCCCTTCTGCCAGTCACGCAACCTCGTGTCAGTGGCTCAGAAAACCAAGCCTGTTGCCGTAGCCTAGTTTATTTAAAAAAAAAACTTTTTTTTTTATTATGATTGCACGTGAATTATGTTCTTATTTTGATGGATATTTTTATATTGTGAAGGAAAAGTTCAATTTCATAAAATTTTAAGTTGTATTTCAGTGTTAGTAATTCGAGTTTGGTACCTTTAGGTTGCGTTTGGTTAGTAGAAATTAGAAAATGCAGTATGTTAGTTCGTTGAGATAGAGATAGAGCGATATGATGGACTGAAAATCTGAAATAGATGGTAGTAGCATCTTAGAAGGAAGGAGACTGATCCTTCATTCCAAATGCAGGCTAATAGCTTCATAAGGCTAGCTTATGAGCCAATGATTTGAGCATCAAAATTAGGCTCAATTGTTACAGAGACGCGAGTTAAGTACTCGCAAGGCCGAGAAAATCGAGATTTTGCATAAAATTGGAAGAGTAAATTAAATACTTAACAAGATTTAAGTAGTAAAATCGTCCGATCCAGTAAAAATTTTGTAGAATTGATTAATTCATTCAAAATTGTAATTTCGAAATATTTTAAGAGTTAGATTGAGATTCTAACTACTATGCTAGTGAGAGCTGACCCTAAGCTATGCCAAGCTTGATCTCAGCTGATAGCTCTTGCTCGGTTCAACTCATGTACAACTGTATTTTAATTTGTTATATAAGTGTGTTTATTGTTGTTGTTGTTATATTGTGCAGGAGGTGAGGCCTTTGCTGTTGAAGGCACATGAGAGTTTGCTACAATGTACCGAAATGTTGGATGTTTTGAGAACTCTGAGAAATGACTCTTGTGGCTGCTCAAAGAGGGAGCATGAGAGTGTCGAACACTCTTTCATTGAACTTGCTCAGGAAATGCCGCTCTTGGAGGTGACACTGAATATGCCTCAACATGAGCCTCATCAACGGCTAATTGATATTAATGGTGAGGGTTTTTGGGCTTTCACACTTTTGTTGTCTGATGGAGGCTAATGTTTTGAAAACAAACAACTTAAAAGTGTTATTGTTCTATCTCTATGTTGTATTTATAGACAATGAAACTGAAACCTTTTCCACAATCATTTGTTTGATTACAAACAACGGAATGCAACATTGATCATATTCTATTACTATGAAAGATTGATGCATAGTCTTAGCTATTTTATGTTGGTAGCGCCAGTTTCAATTAAGTTATTCATTAGTTTGTAGGTTGAATGTTGGACACTATTAGCTGGTGGAATGATAACTTACTCTCAATATAATTTTTGCCAGATGACTTCCCAAGTGTGCAATTCTGTGAGCAGATTGTGCTTCCTGCATTCAATAATTTGGTCGCTAACGACACCGAGGATGATGCTGTAGCTGAAATTTTAAACAGTCAATATATAGTGCCTCGACAGAGTTGCTTTTACATGGTATCTTATCCTCCATACAATAATAATTAAATTTTCTTGGCTTTTGCATTTCAAATTGTTTTGGTTATTTGTCCTTTTGTTAAGGAAAGTTTCTCTAGGTTTTTCGATAACTAAAATGTTATCCCGGGATTCAATGGATGGTATCTTACATGTTTTTATATTTATTTGTTTTCATCATGTGGAAGTCTGATCTGGGACAGATTCGCAATCTAATTCCTGGTAATGGTTGGTTACGTAAATTTCATTTCTTGTTGACTTATATAATTGGACCTTGGTTCCTTCTCACATTCAATATGTCTCCCATTGTTCATTGGTGGTATGTTTACGCTACAATCAGCATCATGGAAAGAAATTGTCTGTTTTACTTGTTGACAATAACAATACTTCTTATATTACTTATGACCTTAAATAATTCACCTCAACAGTTTCCTGACATGTGAATGGAGTTATATTGTCTTTATTGCATTATATTAGATCTGTATGGTCTTATCAATAGAAAACCAGTTAATTTTTCTTGTGGCATATCTAAAGACATCTTGTTTCTGTTTTGGTGGTTACGGAAGGAGACACCTCGGAACTTGTTTCTTATTTAATTCAGTTTCCCTTTTAATTAATTCTTGCAGCTAATGCTGATTCTGGTTTCAACCTTATAGTAGTAGATCCACCATGGGAAAATGCTAGTGCCTACCAGAAATCAAGGTATTTAAGCGGCATTATTATTTGCTCAGATATCATGTGCCATCTTCTAAAAGAATAAATTTCTATGCCTTGTAATTTTTGTTTTCAATTGACTTCATGATATGCCACACTTCTCTTAGGTTTACTGTTCAGCTACATATTCACTCACCCATATTAAGAGGAGAATACCATCAAATGATGTTCTTTTTTCTTCATAATTTCTGATCTAGTTCTTACCCAATGCAGGTATCCAACCTTGCCCAACAGATACTTTTTATCCATTCCTATTAAGCAACTTACTCACACCGATGGCGCACTTGTAGCTTTATGGGTGACCAACAGAGAGAAGCTTCGCAGTTTCGTAGAGGAAGAGCTTTTTCCTGCATGGGGAGTTGGCTATGCTGCTACTTTTTATTGGCTAAAGGTGATCTCTGAGTTCTTCCATCTTCTTGCCCTTATAGCGTGTGATGCCATTCCAAACTCTGGCACATAGATATATTATACTGTTAGATATCTTGGATATTAGTTATTGGTTCATTACATTTACAACGCTGTATAGGCTATGCTCATAGATCCAGCACTTTTCACCCTTCAGCAAATTCTCTCATTTTCCCATTTTCTTTGCAGCTCTATTTATTATTTTGCTAGTATCCATCTGTGCTCCTTGTCTGTTGTAGGTGAAGGCCAATGGATCCTTGATTGGTGATATTGATCTCTTCCATCATAGGCCATATGAAAGCCTTATCTTGGGATACAGTCCTGGGAATGTAAGGTCTTCAAATTATTACTTTATAAGTCCTCTAGCCACCATAAATTTTTTACCCTTATTTGTATATACCTCTCATCTCTGACTTCCATTCTTTCATTCTTGACAGGTGAACAATTCTTCTAACCATTCAAAATTTAAACCTGTGAAGGATGATCATGTGATTATGAGCATTCCCGGTCATTACTCAAGAAAGCCCCCAATCGCAGGTATTCTTCTTGTCTGATTAATGTGTGGATGTTTTTCTTTAATGTGGTTAATTAATTTGTGCTGAGAATCTGTGTGAATTGAATGCAAGTTCATTTTTTCTTTTCTTTCTAATGTGAACAGATTTGTTATTGGATTATGTTCCTGGGCTAAAACCTCCTCGATGCATAGAACTCTTTGCTAGAGAATTGATAGCTGGCTGGGTTTCTTGGGGGAACGAACCCCTTCGCTTCCAAGATTCTAGATATTTTGCCAAAAGATAGATAGACAACAGATACTATACTTATTTGCAGTGAAGTTGCTAACCAAGCAACCGCAGGTTTAATTTAATGTTTCGAGACAATTTCTCTCCTTGTGGGGTGGCATAAGGTTATGCGCTAGGTGGGGGTTTTGTGCATTATGGCGTTCAATGGGTAGATGATCCTTGTACGGACCAAATAGGCCTAAAGAGCTTTTGACAACTGCAAACTATATCTATACGTGACTTAAGACCATTTCACTCCTCCAGTTCAATTGAAATAGGTCCGCGTGTAGATACGAATTCGTAATTGAAGTTGTTAAAAGCTCTTTTAGTTGGCAAAATAGCATTTTGGGAAGAAATATGATCAAATTGTGTTCATGTCTAAATTTGTATTTTGTATTTTCTATTTCTGGTGCTACATTTTTGCTGTGTCATGTTTGAATGATTTCAAGGGTTTCAAGCATCAACATATCTGAGTAGAAGAATTCGGATTTTCTTTTTCGTTCATAGAGGAATTAGGATTTTTTTTTTGCCTATGTTACACTTGCCGTACATAGTCGGTCCCAAGCCCGGATAAAGGAGGACGGTTGTATTAGGCTTTCGACAGCCAACATAAAAATTTAGTCGAATCTTCATGACACAAATCAAAGACATTATTTTTTAGCCGACCTCAGCCAGTGGGATAAGGCTTGGTTGTTGTTTGTTGCGAAGGAATTAGGATTGCTTTTCCATGTTTTCCATCCCGAGATTTGCACTTGAAACCATTGGAAAGCGGATGAGATTTTTTAACCGGAGTCATGTTGATTGAATTTGTTTTTTTTGAAAGAGAACTCTTTTCGGAGCTAGATTGAATATTTGAATCTCTTAACCAACACCCTCCTTTTATGTTTTTCCCTTTTGTTTTCTTTTCATCCTTATGTGGCTGGGGAAGAAACATAAAGCTATATTGAAGCTTTGCTTCTAACTTTGAGGTAGTGGCTTTAGTCTTTAGTTGCAGGGAAAGGTAATGTAACAAGACATTTTGTTGCAAAATTTAATATTGTTTGGGTTCTTAGCACTGAGCAGATTCATATAACGAAAGTTTGTATATCCTCTTTTTGTGTAGTTGTTCGTCACCAAACTAATTGTGACTTGTTGGCTTGTGCTTAATGCAAAATATTTTAATATTTTGTATAATTAAATTAAATAATGATAATACTGATAAAAAAAACAAAAACAAAAACCACCGAAAGCGATTCTCATGCCACTTTCCCGTTCTTTTCAATGGCTTGTCTAATATGTCTAAGTACTTTAAAATGTACACTTCAAAATATTCTAGTTTATATTTCAGGACAAATTATATTAGCCTCTTCTTTTTCCTCTAAAAATGCAATAATGTGTGTAATCTTATAAAACTTTAGTATAAATCAGTGTAATTTGATAATGTGTGTAGGCAAATTGTTATACTTAATCCGCACTAACTTGTAAGACATTTCATTAAAATAATTTAAGTAATGAGTTAAAATTAATTATTTTTATTTATATAACAATATAGAATTAGTTGTTCATAATATATAAAAAAAATTTAAATTCTTTGTATTGAACCTTGTTGGTCCAATTCGCTGAATTTCCGTGGAAAGTGTACGTTTGCATTATAATGGAAGTGTAAGAATATTGTTGGTATGGCTGTAAAACATGTACGAGAGTTACGCAAATTGATAGTTAATTAGATTAATCTGAATTTAACTTGATGTAATGTACACACTAACCTTTTCAGCTTCAAACTTTGACCCACTAAAGAGAATTTTCGATCTTTGACCATTAAAGAGATTGAGGAAAAAGAAAAAGCGAGAAATGCCACTCAAAAAAGACAAGCCAAAAAGAAAATGCTTTTCGGCATTCGCGATAGTAAAGGACGCAGCAGCAATAATTTGACGGGTAAATAATTGGACACTAAATTTCGAGTGAACATTTAATTTTCTCCCTTTTTTCTCTTTCAAAATTTCATTGAATGCACCACTATATAGTAAATTATTAATCGATAATAATTCCCCTTAAAATAAAATCTTAATATTTGTATCAACTCATAGATTTAAGATCTATTACAAATTGTACATGAGGAATGTTAGTTGTTAGAGAGTTAATAATTTTTTATCAACACAGTTAAACATTTGATCAACACCATATTTATATGCTAAGATTTAGAAGGTAAGAATTTATCAGTAAAATATTGGCATAAAATAGTAAATTTAATTGATCATATAGCATTACTTGTTATAAAAAATTATCATTCGTAATACATTTTATTTCATTTTAAAGTTAATTTTTTTAGAAGATTTATGAGTTAACACAGATATATAAGGGTCTGTGCTTCTTAATCATTTATTCCAAATTCAATTCTTTCTAAAAAATAAGAATAAAAATTGCTTATTTTAAAGGGTTGTTCGCTTTGCCTCTACAGTATCCGAGACATTAATAAATCAACTTTTAGTCTGAGTATAAAAAAAAAAACTCTCTTATTAACGGATAGAATCAATTTGTAATAGAGAGATCAGGAGGCAATCATGGGCATTATGTCTAATGTATATTAGGAACATATTTATATGTTTTTTATTAGGAACTTAAATATAGGACTGATATGTTAGGAAAGGATTGATATGATTCTTCTGATATAGTGTATATATATGTATCACTGATATGGAGAAAAGAAACAGGTTGAATAAAATATTCTTCTTTATGGTATCAGAGCAAGCCAAACTCTGATATCCGACACACACAAAGGCAAGGTGAACCTGCAGAATCATGTCGGGTAAAGCAGAAAATAAAAAAAATGATAAGCCAGAGGACTCAGAAAGCGGCAAGAAGAAGAGTTACTCGCCATATGATCTCAACACGAGTGACAATTCAGGGAGCATAATTACGCAGGTGCAGCTGCGTGGAGAAAACTATGATGAGTGGGCTAGAGCAGTGAAAATCTCTCTTCGTTCTCGGAGAAAGTGCGGGTTCATCGATGGAACTCTTACACAGTCGAAGGAAGATGCAGCCGAAATTGAAGATTGGTGGACCGTCCAATCGATGATCGTATCTTGGATTTTGAACACCATAGAACCAAGCCTGCGATCCACGGTAGTTTACGCAGAAAACGCACGAGAACTCTGGGGAGACATCAAGGAGCGTTTCTCTGTAGTAAATGGGCCGAGGATTCAACAACTGAAAGCGGATCTGACAAAATGCAAACAAGAAGGAATGGGCATGGCAGCCTATTTTGGAAAATTGAAGGTGCTTTGGGATGAGTTAGCAAACTGTGAACAAATGCCCATCTGCACTTGTGGAGGATGTAAGTGTGAAATTGCAACTTAACTTGAGAAGAAGAGAGAAGAAGAGAAGGTACATCAGTTTTTGATGGGCTTAGATGACACAAGCTATGGGACAATTCGCTCAACCATCCTGGCAAACAATACTTTGCCATCTTTGAACCGTGTCTATTCAATGCTGGTTCAAGAGGAAAGAGTGAGGACTATGGCCAGATCTGGAGAAGAAAGAAGCATGGTCTTTGGGCTCTCCACACATGCAGGATACAAGACCAGAAACCGCGGTGACTCTAGAGACAAATCAGTAACATGTGCTCATTGTGGGAAGAATGTGCACGAAATTAAAGGGTGCTTTCAACTGGTGGGATACCCTTTATGGTGGGGGGATCGTCCCAAAAATGAAGGCAGAAACAAGGGAAGACAAGGGTCATGTGGCAGAGGAACTCCAATTCGTGCACATGTAGTGCAAGCTGGTGAAGAGACTAAACAAGAAATGGCAGGGCTAACTACTAAACAATGGAAGGTATTGGTAAACATGATCAGCAAGCAAAAATTCAATGAATCTGAAAACATGACCGGTAAGAATATTTGGGATTTGTGGATTATAGATAGTGGTGCTTCGAATCACATGACTGGCACTTTGGAAAACTTGAATAAAATAGAAGGTATACAAGGGTGCCACGTGGGGCTTCCTGATGGTGAGAAAGTGATGGCGTGCAAGCAAGGAACAGTGGTTCTTGAAGGAGGCCTTGAGTTGAAAAATGTTTTATATGTGCCAAAATTTAAATGCAATTTATTATCTATTCCACAATTAACAGATGCAGAAACTTGTGTTGTTTACTTCAATGACAAATTGTGTATCATGCAGGACCGCACTTTGAGGACGCTGATTGGAGCGGGTGAACGGAAGGATGGGCTCTATTGGTATCGTGGAGTGGACAAGATTCGCGCATGCCATGTTAGATCAGAGGACCAATTGACGTTGTGGCACAAAAGATTGGGTCATCCATCATTCAAAGTTGTGAAAATGCTTTCTAATGTAGGTGAGAATCATGATGAGCAAAATAAAATTTGTGAAGTTTGTGAGAAGTCCAAACAAACACGAAATAAGTTTCCTTTGAGTAACTCTCATGCCTCAACTGTTTAAGAGTTAATACATTGTGATTTGTGGGGACCTTATAGAACTCCTTCGTCATGTGGTGCTTCATATTTTTTAACTATTGTGGATCATTGCTTTCGAGGAGTTTGGATATATTTGTTGAAAGAAAAGAAAGAAGTGTCAGTCACTTTGAAAAAATTTTTCACACTGGTTGAGCGTCAATACAACAAGAGCGTCAAAATAGTACGATCTGACAATAGAATTGAATTTATATGTTTAAAACAATTTTTCATGCAACAAGGGATAATTCGTCAAACTTCGTGTGTGGGTACCCCGCAACAAAATGGACGAGTAGAACGGAAGCATCAACATATTTTGAATGTCGCATGCTCTCTACGTTTTCAAAGTCATCTTCCTATTCATTTTTGGGGAGAATGTGTGTTGGCTGCCAGGTATCTAATTAATCTCACACCTTCTACAACACTAAACACGCAATCTCCCTATCAAGTTATTCATGGCAAGCTTCCAAGTTATGAACACTTACGTGTTTTTGGTTCATTGTGCTATGCTCATAACCAAAATAGGGACCGTGATAAATTTACAAGTCGCAGTCGAAAGTGTATGTTTGTCGGGTATCCGTTTGGTCAAAAAGGCTGGAAGTTATTTGATCTCGAAAAGAAAGTTTTCTTCATCTCCAGAGATGTCCATTTTGTGGAAGATACATTCCCATTTCAGGAAGAACAAAGCTTGCCTCCCAAAACCATTCTTGCAGGGCCTACCGAGTTGAATATTGAAGATGATGGGCCTATGTGCATCTATTCAGGGCCCAACACACCTAATCTTAGGGATCCGTCTTCTTCCAATGCAAGTGATGATACAACCCTTATTCCAGCACCTCTTGATGATAGCAGTATCTCTAAGGACCGAGAATCCACTGCTGCCGATCTTCAAGGCGCCACCTCCACTGGTGCTAGCAACTCCGATTCGTGTGCCGAGGACTCCGCGTCGCCTACTGCCACACTACCGGGTACAACGGGAACTGCATCACGCACCGACGCCTTGCTCCTTCCCACCGACACGCCACCGTGTACCGAGGAAGCGACGTTGTCTATTACTTCACCACCAACGACGACCGCGGTTCTCCTTGGGCGCGGATATCGTGCGAAGATGCCATTTGTGCGGTTGCGCGACTTTGTTGCTGCCACCACGATACCATCGAGCTCCTCTGTCCAGTCACCTTCTTCATCAAAATCCTCAGGTGTGTCTTACCCTATACATGATTTTGTGAATTGTGACTCATTTTCTAAATAGCATCGAAGTTTTCTTGCCTCCTTGCACACATAGCAGGAACCCATGTTCTTCTCTCAAGCTGTCCGAGACCCATGGTGGCGTGAAGCTATGGCAAAAGAAATTCATGCTCTAGAACAAAATGAAACTTGGAAACTTACAACTCTTCCTCTGAGAAAGAAGGCACTTGGGTGTAAATGGATCTACAAAATTAAATATAATTCTGATGGCACAATTGAACGATTCAAAGCCCGCTTAGTCACTCTTGGCAATCATCAAGTGGAGGGTTTAGATTACAACGAGACTTTTTCTCCGGTGGCGAAGATGGTCACTATTCGCACAACTCTAGCAGTGGCAGCCGCAAAGGATTGGGAGCTTCATCAGATGGATGTTCACAATGCGTTCCTTCATGGCGATCTTGATGAAGAAGTTTATATGAAACTCCTTCCTGGATTCCAAGTATCTCAACCAAGGACAGTGTGCAAGCTTCAAAAGTCTATTTATGGTCTCCACCAGGCCCCCAGGTGTTGGTTTATTAAGCTGTCTTCTGCTTTAACTTGTTACGGGTTCCAACAATCTCCAAAGGATCATTCACTGTTTACACTTAACAACAATAACATCCAATTGGCTGTGCTAGTATATGTTGATGATCTTGTCATTGCAGGGAATAATGGCACTGCCATCCAATGTTTTAAAGGCTACTTAAATCAATGCTTTCACATGAAAGATTTAGGCCGCCTTAAGTTCTTTTTGGGGGTTGAAGTTGCTCGTTCTCCCAAGGGCATTTTTCTTTGCCAAAGAAAATATGCTTTGGATATCATTACTGAAGTAGGATTGTTGGGTGCAAAGCCAGCCACTACACCATGTGAAGAAAATCACAGATTGGGTTCTGCCACAGGTTCTTTTCTATCTTACCCTGCCTCTTATCGTCGACTAGTTGGGCGGTTAATTTACTTATGTTTCACTAGACCTGATCTTGCCTATAGTGTCCAACTTTTATCTCAATTCATGCAAAATCCACGCTCTGAGCATTGGCAAGCTGCTCTTCGTGTTGTTCGGAATTTAAAGGGGCATCCTGGACAAGGAATTCTTCTACCGCGACAAAACGACTTGCAACTTTATGGGTGGTGCGATTCTGATTGGGCTAGCTGTCCTCTTACACGGAAATCTATCACCGAATGGTTTATTCAGCTGGGCACTTCCCCAATTTCTTGGAAAACACAGAAACAACAAACAGTCTCTGCCTCCTCTGCTGAAGCTGAATACCGATCCATGGCTAAGACCACCTGAGAATTGAAGTGGATTAAAAATATTCTCTCTTCTCTTCATGTTCCCCATCTTGAACCAATTCGTCTCTACTGTGATAGTCAAACGGCACTTCACATTGCTAAAAATCCGGTCTTCCATGAACGCACCAAGCACATTGAAGTTGACTGCCACCTTGTTCGAGATGAAATCATACACAACCGTCTTCTTCCATCATATGTGCCCACACACACACAACTAGCTGATATCTTCACCAAAGTTGTTGGTGCTAGAAAATTTGGGGTACTCTTAGTCAAGTTGGGCATTCAAGATTTTCATGCTCCATCTTGAGGGAGATATTAACGGATAGAATCAATTTGTAATAGAGAGATCAAGAGGCAATCATGGATATTATGTCTAATGTATATTAGAAATAAATTTGTATGTTTTTTATTAGGAACTTAAATATAGGATTGATATGTTAGGAAATGATTAATATGATTCTTCTGATATATAGTGTATATATATGTATCACTGATATGAGAAAAGAATAAAATATTCTTCTTTACTCCTTAAGCCTATATGTGTAAACAAAGCTTAATCCAAATGAAATATACAAACAAATTTTCAAATTAAAATCTTGGTTATAACTTTTTAACGGTTGGTCACGTAACATTATTCGTTATAAAAATTTATAAGTTGTAACACATTTTATATCATTATGTAGATAATTTTAGTAGGAAATAAACTCTCCTTAAGCCTCTAAACATAGCTTAATTCTTAAAGCATTTTTCAAGTTAAAAGGTTGGTTACATTTTTTTTTTGTTGACTTAAAATTTTGTTACAGTTACAATGTGATAATTATTGAAAAATATAAAAGAATTGAAATGGAGAAAAAGCATCATTAGAGTATGGATCATTCCGGTATGAATGATTACTGTATGTACTGTGTAGTAGTGACCTGCAATGGGGTCCACAGCCACTAATAATTAGGTTATCAGAGAGGAGCACCCCACATGTGATGTCCACGCGTCAAATCCCTCTAATTATTTGGGGTCCACTTCATCACACTACCGTGCCGCCGGTTAATCTCAGCCGTTCGTTTCCTCATCGGATTCCAATTCTTTATTCCACCTCAACCATTTCACGGAAAAGAAGAATTTCTGTTTATTTCCTTAAATTTGTATCGAATAATTTTATTTACACATCAAAATTAGGTACTAGTATATAATATGAATTAAAATATAAAATATATATATAATTTAATTTATTTTTAGCATATATTTAATATTTTAATGTATACTGATAGTTGATTTTAATATGTAGCTAATATAATCCATTAGTATTTTCTTTAGCTAATTATTAATGTAAGGATTTTTTTTCTTAAATTAATTCACCAATATCCTTATCACATTTATATACGATATTTTGAAAAATAATTTAAGTGATGAAACATTTTGTTAATGTCATGCTAAACAATTAAATAATAAGAAGAAATCTTTTTTGGTTGATATAATTTTGGTGGGTGTAGCTACTAGATATAAATGATTTTGGTTGATATAATCTTTTTTGGTTGGTGTCATGCTAATTATATTATGCTATGTATTTTTAATATAAATAACTCATTATAATTTAGCATGCATATATTTTCAAGAAAACTTTTTTTAATATATTTAATGAGTAATGTTATTTGAATAATTGATTTTGAACAACCAAGTACAATCAAATGATTTATTTTTATGTTAAATAGAATATTATTTCGGTGTCAAATAGTATAAAGAATTGCACCTAGATAAAGTTCTATTTGACATCGAAATAATATTCTATTTAGCATAAAAATAAATTACTTAATTGCAGATGATTTACCAAAATCACTTGTTCAAATATAATTATTATATTGAATTATGTGTTATAATATTAACAAAATTGTTTCACTTATCCAACTATTTATTTGAGACTTTTATGAAATCAAATGTTTGATTGCACAATAATATAAGATTACAATACATGTATGATGTATGCTAAAAATTAAACATCAAATTAATATTTATAAAAATGTGTTAAAATATAACATATATATTAAAAATATGTAAAATAGTATATTTATTTACAGACAAATACGGCTAAGTTTTTTTAATAATATAATATACTAATTATCCAATCATATTTTGTCGATGTGGATTATCATGATGGTACTTTGGATTAAATATTTCTTTAAAAATTAAAACTTACAACTAAATAACCAACCACAGTACATAAAAATTAAATTCTAAGTAATTTCATTTCCTTAATTGCGCCAAATAATTCACTAATTTTCATTTTATTTATAAAAAACGAGAGATAGTATTAGTATTAGTGAGAGAGTACGTGCAAGATGATGAAACGAGCTCATGATTCTCAGTGTAACAGCACGCACACTAACACGCACCCCCACCCTCTCTCCTCTCCCAATTTCAGCTTTATGAGATTCTTCATGCTTCTTCTCTTCTTCTACTACTCCTCCTTCTTATTCACACACACTCCATAGTAAAACCACCACCACCACCCCCAACCATAACCACCTATATCAAGATGAAGAAACAAGCACATTCCTCGTGACTCGTTAAAAAAAAAAACCGAATAACTGAAAAAAAAAAAAGTAACAAACCACACTCACACTCACACACACACTCTCACACATACCAACAACACTCTTCACCTTCTGACACGGGTTTATAATCCTCTACCACGCACCACACACACTCCCTCATACTCACGCAAAAACTCAGAGAGAGAGAGAGAGTTAGTTAGTTGCACGCTTATGGCTTCCGACGGTGCTACATCGGCGGCGACCAGCCGGAGGAAGCCGTCGTGGCGTGAGAGGGAGAACAATCGGAGGAGAGAGAGGAGGAGGAGAGCTATAGCGGCCAAGATCTACGCCGGTTTGCGAGCTCAGGGGAACTACAACTTGCCGAAACACTGTGATAACAACGAGGTGCTTAAAGCGCTCTGTGCTGAAGCTGGTTGGGCCGTTGAAGAAGACGGAACCACTTATCGCAAGGTAAAATCACCGAATAGCACTGAATTTCGAACTGTTTCGTAGTAGATCTCGTTTTGATTTTGTTTAGTTTGCAATTTGCATCTTGATCTTCACTGTTTGATCGGAATCTTCGATTGAAGAATAGGAAGAAGATAGACTGGTTTTAAGTGCGATCGAGCTTGGTTCTAGCTCCGATTCGAGTGTTTTTAAGTGCGATCGGAATCTTAGGATTTTGGATCTGTTATCTGTTTGTGATTTTTGTGGACGCATTTCAAAAATTTTCGTTTATTTTGATGCTTTCTATTTTAACGGTAGTTATTTATTAAACTTGCTAACATTTGTCTGATTTTCTTTCGGTGTAATTGAATTTGAAGAAGAAGTTGCATGTGATCGGCAGTAGTAATAAATGATAATCTTCTCTGTTGGTTTGCCCAATGAGGAAACAAATTTGAGGATAAATTATACAAGAATTGCTATGCTATGATTATAGAATCTCCTTAATCATTTTTCCTGTGAGCTAAGATCTCATTTATTTTTGTTACTAATTTGATGTGTTTGGCATTGATTGTAATGAATAGGGTTGCAAGCCACCTTTGGCCAATAATGGTGCAGGCACTTCCTCCAGAAACACACCTTTCTCTTCACAGAATCCTAGTCCTCTGTCTTCATCTTTTCCGAGTCCAATTCCTTCCTACCAAGTCAGTCCTACTTCCTCCTCTTTCCCGAGCCCTTTCCGTTTGGACAGAGAGAACACATCGAACCTCATTCCATACATTCGGAATGCTATTCCTGCATCCCTCCCTCCTCTAAGGATATCAAATAGTGCCCCTGTGACGCCGCCTCTGTCATCGCCGACTTCAAGAAATCCTAAACCTATTCCTACATGGGAAGCTATTGCTAAAGAATCCATGTCGTCCTTCAATTATCCTTTCTTTGCAGCTTCGGCCCCCGCTAGCCCCACACACAGACAATTTTATACCCCCGCAACTATTCCGGAATGTGACGAGTCGGATACTTCCTCCACCATTGAGTCTGGCCAGTGGCTGAAATTCCAAGCATTTGGACCCTCAGCATCGGCAATGCCAACATCTCCAACCTTCAATCTTGTTAACCCGGTAGTCACTCAGCACTGTGTGCCTGATAAAGCAATCCAAGAGCTGAGAATAAGTTCAGCAGAAGAGTTTGGGGTACAGCCACAGGTAAAGCCTTGGGTTGGAGAAAAAATTCATGAGGTAGGATTGGATGATTTGGAGCTTACACTTGGAAGCGGAAAAGCACGGAGTTAGGCTACTACCCCGTCGTTACCTCATATGGGTTTTGTAAGAATGAGACTATAAGATTGCTATTGGTGGTTGGTTGTTCGTCCAACTTGGTGCTAATGGTCTAGTAACAGTTACATCATCCAGCTCTGCTGGTGCAAGTAGCATAACTTATTTATTGGAAACTGAATTATATTGGATGTTATTGGCATGCTTTTTAGTAAAAAAAGTTCATGTCTTTCCATGCCTTGGTAAAACATAGATATTATGATTTCACCTCCCCCATTTAGTCATTAAGGCACCAATCTTTCAGAAAGCCTGTGCAGGCATTAGTTTTAGAGGCAGTTGATGGTTTGGATTAAAAATTTCAGGTTCTGTCAAGGTTATTGTCTTTGTCAAAAAGACTCACAAATTCAGATTATTTGTTGATGTCATACCTTTAAATTATATTATTCTTCTTTTAT
>JASCZI010030227.1:26815-49293 GCA_036250425.1 Stylosanthes scabra
CTTATTTTATTTTATTTTATTTTTTCACCAAGAAATTTTGCAGTGAACACCAAGTGAAAGTTGTCTATTTTTTTGTCTTTCTACCTTGTTGACTGAATACAACAAAAAAGACCCCTAGATTTGGTTTTTTGGGTCGGTGAACTGTATAATACATATTGAATTTTGCAGGTGTTGGATTTCTACGGAAAGAAATGTGAGGTTTTTCGTACTTTCGAGCTTCTAATCAGGCAATCTGGTTTTTCTGTAGGGATTTGTGAATTCTCTCTGTTTCATGGCGAGTTTCAGTAATGGTTCTGTTACTTTATTAGTTGTTTTTATATTGTATTTTGTGCCTTCATGGTTGAATGGGAAAAGTGGTCATTTGCTTATTTGTTTGACTTACTCATAAGTTCCCCCATTTACCACCCAGTATAATTCCAACACATATATCAAGGGCATGTAAATTTCGTAGCTAAATCTCGGAATGGCTGTAGTTTGCTGCAAAGATGTTTGATGAGGCTACACCAGAAAATCTCTAGTGATATTTGATGTGATCATTACTCTTCTTTTGGAACTGATGATGAATCTTTTGGTAAGTATCATATGCAGAAGTTGTTCAATGCTGTTCTCCATAGCTAACAGAGGCTGAAGATCCTTAAGATAACTAAAGAGACGGGATAACATCAAAGATCTATAATGGATATCAGGAAGTGGTTCTGTATTGTTGGGAATGTGTGAACAATAAAGATGACAAGGTAAATCTAACCCCCCCCGCCCCCCCTCAATTATTGAAATTTGATTTGCGTAATGATCTTGTGTTGGTTGTTATGGATGAAACAGAAATCTGTATGCTTAATTAAATGAGAAGTAGGAGGTGAGTTGTAAAAGCATCTCTTGAAACATTCCTAAAGGTGAGTGACTCGGAAGGAGCTATTTTTCAGTTTACTAATGTATGGTTCATTGATTGAATTTATTGTTTAGAGATAAGGGCTTAGTGAGCTTCAATTTAGGAAGCATCAAACCCTCCAAGCACAAGCACCTTAAGTTGAGTTTGAGTGGTAGTTTTGAAGGGGGTGTAAGTTACTTTTAAGGAAGTAAAAATTAACTCATAATTGCTCCTAAAATCCTTTCATTCCTTTAGGTTATGTTTGGTTGGAAGGAGGTAGACAGCGAAGAAGTAAGGAAGAGAAGAGAAGTTTGGAATGAAAGCTTAATTTCCCTCTAGTTGTTTGAACGGAGAGAAATCAACTTCTCTTCCATTTCACTATACTATGAGGGAGAAATTTTTTAGGTAGGTATTTTTCCTCCACACTTTTATTTCCTTTCCAAACAAACTAGAAAAATTAATCAACTTCTTTCCTATTTTCTTTCCTCTCACCAATTTTCACCAATATTATCTCAGCTTCGCCTGAAACAAACAGAGCAAATACACTCAGGCTCATTCAAAGTGTAATAATGCACTAGATGGTTCCCAATAAGTCACACTAGTGTCAGTAGAGTTCTGCTAGGGTTAGGGTGCTATACGGAGTGAACTGAAGAGGGTGGCCCTCATAGTGAGGTTGCCGGCTTGGCCGGTCGGAGAAAAGAGGGGGAGAGAGTGAGGTGGGTTGTATCCGGTTGTAAGGAGGAAACACTGGGTGGGATTGATCAGGAGGGGGATGAAGGGTGGGTAATGCAGAGAAATAGGAAGAATAGGTCAAGAAATGGGTGGCGCAGTCAGGATCCAAAAGCACGGCAATGGGACGAGATTGAGAGGAAATCTCATACTATATTTGTGGACAGTTTGCCACATGATGTAGCTAAGA
Source organism: Stylosanthes scabra (assembly GCA_036250425.1). Taxonomy (NCBI): domain Eukaryota; kingdom Viridiplantae; phylum Streptophyta; class Magnoliopsida; order Fabales; family Fabaceae; genus Stylosanthes; species Stylosanthes scabra. Next base: position 28,600 of record JASCZI010030227.1, read on the forward strand.
TATCACTGTTCAAAATATTTGGCTAGGCGGGTAACGTGGTGGATGTGTACGTCTCAAGGAAGAAGAGAAATGGGAGAAACAAACCATTCGCCTTCGTGAGGTTTGATTCCAGAGGGGTGCTGAAAGGGCGGTGGAGAAGCTCCACGGTACGTTCATGGGTACTGTGAGAATGAAAGTCAAGCATGCTAACTTCCATAGGCGCGAAGGTGGACGGATGGATGTCTCATCAGGACCAAAGGAAAGAGAACTGCGGAAGTCTTATGCCCCGAGGGTGGGAGCGGCGAAGAGCGATGAGATTGGGAATAGGATACCAACAACAAATAAGGAGTGCGAGAGGAGAAAGTCAATCGAAGTTAGGGCTGACCCAATTCAGTCTGATATTTTAAAAAGAAGCTTAATGGCAGAATCGGTTGAAACCATCCGATTTGGATGGATCAAAGAACAGATTGCAGAGAAGTGGGAGGGGCCTGGTGAAGTTGAATGTAGGGATCTTGGCCCGTTCAAATGTATCCTCACATTTGAGAGTATGGAGGCGAGGGATATCGTGTTTGAGAGCCAGGGCCTAAACTCACTATTCTTCGAACTCAGACCCCTTTGGAGATTCACGCGTAATCTGTCTAGACGTGTGTGGCTTGAGGTGATGGGTATACCTGTGCATCTATGGTCGAATGACACAATGATGAAGATTGGAAAATTGTGGGGTAAGCCAGTGATGACGGATGAGCTCATGGATTATTATCTGTCGTACACATGTGCGAGTATTTTGGTTGACTCCTTCCAGTGGGAGTTTATCCATGAGTGGGTGGTCTTGGACGATGGAGAAAGGAGATATGAGGTGTATGTGAAGGAATTTGGAAGAGAGATGTATAGCGCCCAAGCACACCCTGGCGTTTGTCACGAGAGTAGTCTATGTAAGGAGACGGAAACACAAGGAGAATGTAACAGTGTGGCTGTCCAGAAACTGCCATGGATGTAACGGCGAGGGAAGGTGGGGAAGGTGAGAAGACAAGAAGTGGGAGAGGCAGTGAATCCGTGGAGAATATATGAGACCCACTTGTGGCCGATATAATCATGAAAGGGGTCGGGAAGTGCAGCGGTGGTTGAGTGCTTCGAAACCTCGATTGGAGGAGTTAATGAGAGCTATAACTACGTGCATGATAAAAGGAGTGTCAGGAGGGAGAGCATTGATGTTAACATTGGAAATGGGGGTACTGATGTGTATGGAGGGCTTGGTTGCGAAGTGGCCCATTATGCTATGCCTATTGATGTAATGGAACCCCAAATAAAGAAAATTTGTGGCCCAGAGAAAATAGATGAGGTGTTAAAGGAGACAGGCTTGCTGGAGGAGCTGGGTGTTGGGCCGGGTTGTGTGAGAAGTCCAAATGAAGGAGGTGGGGAGATTGGAGTAACGCAGGACGAAGAGGGGAAGGAAGAGAGTGAGTCGGATGGATATCCCCCAGGTTTTGGGCCTCAGAAAATTTGGCCTTGTTTTGTGGGTGATACTAATGAATGTGTGGTAGAAACGGAGAAGAGCCCAATATGTGGTAATGACATGGGGTCTAGTCCGATTGAGGATCCTGCTACTGAAGGTAGAGACGGAAACAAATCCTCTGCCTCTCCAAAATTCCTCTCACCATTGAGGGAATCAAGGACGGTAATTAGGGTTTATAAAGACGGAGGAATTCAGTTCGTAGACAGTGAAAAGAAGCTGATTGAACGCAAGATGGTGGAGATCGAGGACATAATGGGGAGATTAAGAGCAGGTATGATCCTTACGAATGAAGATGAGGATTCAGGAATAGAGGCTTCGTTGGAGGGTGTAGTGGATCTACAATGAAGGTGGGCTTCTGGAATGTGAGGGGATTAGGGGGGAAAGGGAAGGTAGAGATGGTCAAAAGATGGAGTGAAGAATAAGTTAGGGTTGATGGGGATATTGGAAACAAAAAAGGAGGTGGTGTCAAAGCAATTAGTGAATAGGTTGTGGGGGGCAAGCGATTCTCGGTGGGTGCACGCCGAGGCTGAAGGGAGTGCAGGCGAGTGTTATGCGTGTGGGAAGATGAATTTTTGATTGACGCGGTGTCATTGCCAGGGAAACGATGGGCTGCAGTGAAAGGTAAGGTAACGGAGGTGCAGAAAGAAATGGCATTCTGCCTCGTGGAGGGAGCTATTGGATTTGAAGGAGAGGTGGATGGTTCCCTTCATGTGGGGGGGGGGGGGAGACTTCAACGAAATATTAGCGGTTGAAGAATGATTGGGTTGTTTAGTTCTGCCAAAAAGTAGTGATGATTTTAAGGAGTGGGTGGAGTCATTGCAACTAATGGAACTTGAACTATGTGGATGCAAATTCACTTGGTGTAGAGGAAAGTCAGGAAACAGAATTGACAGAGTGTTCATAGACATTGAATGACAGGATGAGTTTGAGGAGCTGCGACTGGTTGATGCGCCGAGAGCCCTATCCGACCACTGTGCATTGGTGGTCGTGTCTAAGGGTCTGGATTGGGGCCCCAAACCGTTCCGGACTCTGGACGCCTGGCTCTCCCATCCATCATTTGTTCAAACGGTTAAGGAAGAGTGGCTAAAGATGGATGGACAAAATGTCTTAGAGAAAATGAAGGGTGTCAAAGGTCCATTGAAAAGGTGGAATAAAGAGTCGTTCGACATCATTGACGAAAAAATTTAGTTGATTGAGGCTGAAGTAAGGAAATTGGACGCGATGAGAAAAGATGGTAGGATGGACGACTGCAGCAGTGCAAGGAGCATGGCCCTGGACAGATTATTGCATCACTGGTATGGGAAGAAAGAAGAGTATTGAAGACAGTTGTCAAGAATGAGATACACCAAAGGTATGGATAGAAACTCCCGCTATTTTCATGCAATAGCTAAATCGAGAAAACGCAGGAATGGTATTGATCGTTTGGTCATAGATGGCGTATGCCTTGAGGGAGTTAGTGATGTCATGAAATGTGTGAGGGATTATTATAAGGAATTGTATACTGAAGAGAAATTTTTCAACATTAGTTTTCACAAGGAATGGTGGCAAAAATTAGCATAGATGAGGCGAAGTGGATTGAGAGTATCCCAACCAAGGAAGAAATTAAAAAAGCAGTATGGGATTGTGAACCATCGAGGGCTGCGGGCCTTGATGGCTTTAATTTTAAAGCCATTAGGACGTTGTGGGGTGTGGTGGGAAATGACTTCATAGAACTGGTGACTGAGTTCTTCTTAACAGGTTGCCTTCCTAAGGGTGCGAATCTAACTTGGGTGGTGTTGGCAGAGAAGGAAGGAGGTAAAGGGGAATTGAAGAATTATAGACCAATTAGTATGGTCAGCTGCATATACAAGGTAATTTCGAAAATCTTGTCTCGTAGATTGCGGCCACTGATGCCGAAGTTAGTGGGAGAGGAGCAGGCCGCGTTAGTGGGTGGAAGGAAGATTGTGGACGGTGCTCTTATTGCATGCGAAACAGTGCAATGGTTGAAGAGAACAAAGAGGCAAGCATGGTTGGTTAAATTGGACTTCCAAAAGGCATATGACAGAGTTCGTTAGAGCTTCATTGATTTGGTTTTGGAACGAATGGGTTTTGGGATGAGATGGAGCAGGTGGATTCACAGCTGCATCTCTACGGCATCCATGTCGATATTGGTTAATGGCACACCCACCATTCCATTTGACCTACAGAGAGGCCTCAGGCAGGGAGACCCACTATTTCCCTGATTGGGAAGGAGTGCGTCAGTCTAAGCCACTTGCAATTCGCAGACGACACTATATTGTTTTGCCCGTCTGATTTGAAATCCATTATGAATTACAAGAGGGTGCTGTTGGGGTTCGAGATGATGACGGGGCTGAAGATTAATTTCTCGAAGTCGGCCGTAATTGGAGTGAATTATGACAAGGAGCTGACTGCTGCTGCAAGTTCTTTACTGGGATGTGTTGTGGGTGAATTACCAATCAAATACCTTGGAATCCCACTTGGGACAAATCCAAGAAGAGTCAAAACATGGGAACCTGTGATAAGGAAAATTGAGGAGCGGCTAAAGAGTTGGAAAGGTAAGTTACTATCAAAAGCTAGGAAGCTTGTTCTCATTAAGGCTGTTTTGAATAATCTCCCGACATACTATCTGAGCTTATTTAAGTTGCCTAAAGAAGTGGGGAAGAAGATTATCTCGTTACAATCACAATTCTTTTGAGAGGGTTGGCAACGGTTAGATGGGAGGTCATCCAAAAACCGAAAGAATTAGGAGGGCTTGGAGTTAGTGATCCGATGCTCAAGAACTTGGCGATGTTGTTCAAATGGTGGTGGCGGTTCGATAAGGAAAGGAGCCCCCTTTGGAAGTCAATTGTATGTGCATGTAACAACTTGAAGGCAAACGAAAAACTGGGAGAACAGAAGATGCCGTCAAGTGGTGGAGTGTGGGCCGATATCAGGAAATTGCTCATGTCAAACGTGGAAGCTGCGAAGGTGTACCAACAGGGGCTGAAAATTCAGCTTGGAGATGGTGCTGCTACAAAGTTTTGGACGGATAGGTGATTGAAAGAGGGAAGGCTCTTTGAGGTGTTTCCATACTTGTACAGGGCAACTACTAACAGAGAGGGTTGCATCTCTGATTTTGGGTCTTGGGACGGACTCACATGGACATGGGTTTTCGAATGGAGGAGGGAGCTTACAGAGTGGGAGGTGGATAACCCGAAGGAACTACTCCAAATTTTGTCAAAGGTGAATCTGTCAAAGGGCTGTGAGGACTCCTGGGTTTGGGAATTCGACAAAAAAGGTGAGTTTTCCGTGAGCTCATTCCTAACAGTAGCATATAAGAGTAAATACCATGATTTAGAATCGAATGCCTTTAACTTCTCTAAGAAACTTTGGAAGGGGTTTGTCCCTCCTAGGATAGAATTATTCACCTGGTTTGTTATTTTAGAGAGACTGAACACAAGAGATAGATTAGTGAGGTTGGGGATGATTTTGGAGAGAGATGCTTGCTGTGTGTTGTGTGGTCATGCGGTAGAGACGGTGCATCACTTGTTTTTTGGATGTAAAATCTCTTGGCAAGTATGGAGTGAAGTGTTGAGATGTTGGGGTCTAGAATGGGTGTGGCCAGGTTCAGTGAGGGAGTGTTTTGATTTATGGATGGGGATTCATGTAAGGGGTGGAGATAGAGCGTATTGGACAATTGTCTTCTTTGCCGTGATCTGGTCTATATGGGGTATAAGAAACAGAATGGTATTCAACGGGGCATCATTGAACCTCGATGACGTGAAGCAGGGTGTGAGAACACTGACTCTTAATTGGCTGTAGGACTGGAATATGAGAAAGTGAGAATTCGAGTTGATTTGGGAGGTGATACAAAATGCTAAGCACTCAAGTGGTAAATATGATGAAATGAACTACTGAAAGGTGGAGAATCAAGTTCGATTTGCTGCACTCTAGGCTACATACTTAGCCAATGTTTTGGTTCTATTTATTTGTCTAGTTTTCTCTATTGGATGCTATTATGGTGTTTGTACTGTTTATGTTACTGTTGGAAATTATCAAAAAAAAATGCACTAGATGGTTCACCTTTACCTTTTGGTGCAATCAATGAATCAAAGTGATTAAATGAAGAATGAAAGTTTCGAGGAACAGAACCTCATTGTTTATTTTTTTAAGGGAAAAAGACATTTGTGCCTCTGACTTTTTAAAAATTGTATAAATTCACCATTGACTTTTGTAAAATACATAATAACCCCTGACCTTCGAAAAAACAGTACAATTATGCCACTCTGTTAGTTTGACTCGGCTAAAAAACTCGAAAATTGCTTATGTAGCTACTATGAAAAACGTTTGTGGTTCTTATTTTTCATCATGTGAGTGATTTTGTAAGGAATTTTATTGAAAATTTTCGTTTCTTTTAGTCAAGTCAAACTAACAGAGGGGCATAATTGTACTGTTTTTTCGAAGGTCAAGGGTTATTAAGTATTTCACAAAAGTTAGGGGTGAATTTATACAATTTTTAAAAAATCAGGGACACAAATGTCTTTTTCCCATTTTTTTAAGTGGTTTAGTGGGGATCCAAAAGTGTTCCTCTTAGATCTTTAGCATTGCGTTGTTCTATTAGATTCAAGTATATCAAAGAGGAATTTCTGATCGAAAATACTACTAAGATTGTGTGTGTGTTGGATTAACATTTGCGGATGAATGTTAGCGTGTATATGTTTTTGTAAAATTAATTTTGATTAAAATTGGATCAATGTTAATATAGTAACCTCCAGAAACAATGTCAATTGTTTGATAAATAAATAAAATATATAATTTTATTATATAAATACAAAAAAATCACTTACTAAGGATACATATATGAAAAGAACACCTATTCATATTTATAACCAAATTTCACAAATAATACAATCAAATTTCAGTATTAATACAATTATGTGTGATCATTTATTATTGATTTAACTTATAAGAGAATAAATAAGAAAAACTAGATTCTAATTTAATTTTAGTATTAATACTCCAAATATACTCCTTTAGATAACCATTCTTATAAGTGATTTGAACTTTTTTATTTTTATTTTTTAAAAAATTTTCTTGTATCTCTGTAACGAAATCGTCTACTCCCATAATTTGGAGTTATGAACCGTCATGATCATGGGCATCCTACACATGCTGCGAGACTGAGAGATTCAGACCCCTCTCATATGTTTGTATATAGACAAAAAGAAGACATGCAGTCATTTATACGTGCTCCAGATTGGTGACCACAGTAAGCAGTTCAACAGTTATTTGTTAACTTTATTTATTTTACCTTGATCCTGTGCAGTTGAGTTTTGACGTCATTTTAGTACTGTGTTGGCGCAAATAGATCACGATATTATTTTATTAGAATCCAGTGTAGACAATTAACGACCACATCTGTGTTTTTTTTACGGACAATCTTAAAATGATCAATATGAGTTACAACCGTAAGAATGAAGGACCAATTTGATGCAATTTGAATTTCAAGAGCAAGTGAAGCAACATTGCATAATATAATAAAACCCATGGTCTTTTTCTATCCTAGAGTAACTCAAATTTGATGCTTTGAACACCTGCATAGGAACCATGGAAAACAAGGTAGAAGCTGAATTCTCACCCAAAAAACCACATGTTGCCTTTCTCCCTAGTCCAGGTCTAAGCCATGTCACACCCCTCTTTGAGCTAGCAAAGATCCTTGTTACCAACCATGGCTTCCATGCCACATTCCTCAACATCACCACTGAAGCTTCTTCCGCCCAAAACAATCTTCTTCACTCACCAAACCTCCCACCCCATCTCCACATTGCTGACCTCCCACCCATTGATATATCCAACTTGGTCAATAGCCAAACTCCGGGCATAACCCACCTTTGTATCAACACAAATGAAAGCTTAAAGTGTTTGAACAAAGTACTAAGTCAATTACAACCAAACAAGCCACAAGCACTTGTCATAGACATATTTTGTACCCAAGCATTTGATGCATGTAAGGATGTTGTTCCCAACATTCCGGTTTTCACTTTTTTCACTGCCTCCGCTCGACTTCTTGCACTCTCCTTGTTCCTTCCTCAACTAGACCGTGACGTGGAGGGAGAGTTTGTGGACCTTCCACACCCGGTTCAGGTACCGGGTTGCGAGCCAGTTCAAATCAAAGGCATGTTGGACCAAATCATGAACCGGAAGAGCGATGAGCATAAATGGTATCTTTACCATGTTAGTCGCTTGCCCATGGCAGCAGGTAATTATTTGAGTCTAGCTCTTTAAAGTTAGAATATACACAATAATTGGTTGAAAACTTATTAATTGTTAAAAATCGTTAAATAATTTAAGATGTACAACTAGATTAATATCTAACTATTTTAAATTTTATATGAAGTCAATTAAATATGAGTTTTCACATTGAAAATTATATTTATAACTTTTTTCCTTATAAAATTATAGTGAACAAAGTGGAAACTCACATGCAGTTAACATTTTATTATCATTAGATGACAATTTAGTCAAACATTTTATATCATCCAACACTTTTAACAAGGCAACTTTAGACTTAAACTGTATTTTGGTCTATGTGATTCACGGTTTGCACTAAAATGGTCCTTGAGATTTCAATTACATCATTTTAATCCCCAAGATTATGAAAATTGCGCCAAGTTGGTCCCTCACTTCCTTTTTATTTCTCTAAATTTTGTTAATTTCGTTAGTGATGGGACGACAGCCTTACATGCTAGATAACATAAAACTACGTTATTTCACTTATGATGATAAATGGTTATTAAAAACGACGTTGTCTAATATCTAACACATCCATAACCCTTACATTTATGCTTATTAGGTATTAAACGACGTTATTTTAATGACTACTTAACGCTATAAATGAAAAGATGTTGTTTCATATTATCCAACGTGTATCACTAATGAAATTAGCAAGAATTAGAAGAAAAAATAGTTACGGATCAACTTGGTGAAAGTTTTTCAATCTTGGAGATTAAAATAGGCAATTGGAATCTAAAGGACCATTATAGTGTAAGTCGCGAATTTCGGAGACCAAAATGAAATAATTTGACTCGCAACTTTACGTAAATTCAACTACACCTGAGTATTTACTGATGTTATATATATATAACAAATACCCGATTTTGTTTTAGGTATTTTACTGAACACATGGGATGATCTAGAACCTGTAACCGTTAGAGCTTTGCAAGAGCATGCTTTTTACCACAACATACCAATTCCACCGGTTCACCCTATTGGACCAGTCATCAAAGAGACCGAACCAGTGTCTCAAACCGGGTCCGAGTGCATTGCATGGCTCAACAAACAACCCTCTAATTCGGTTCTCTTTGTTTCATTCGGAAGTGGTGGCATTCTCACTACAAAGCAACAAAACGAGTTAGCATGGGGCCTTCAACTCAGTGGCCAACGATTTCTGTGGGTGGTTCGCCCCCCTAGCGACGATAGCAACGCCACATCGTTCTTCAATGCCGGCAATGACGATTCCAATTATGTTGGATCATATTTGTTGAAAGGTTTGAGTACTGATATAGCTATAAGTTTATTATACATGTATAAAGTGTGGTTAATTTCATATGAAGTTATTTATTAAAAATAATGAGATAATTTAATATATTTGATTAAATTATGATCTAACAATTTTAAAATAATAACTTCACATGAAGATGATTATATTGCGTTTGATTTCTACCTATGTTTATATCTAAAAGACTGAAATCACTCATATTTTTTTTATAATAACAAAATAAAGAAAATTTGGGTTATTCTAAACTAATTTTTATTTTTATTTTTTTTTAAGTTTTTGAAAGATTTTGTAGAAAAGACTCGAGAAAGAAGCATGTTGGTCACGTCATGGGCACCACAAGTGGAGATTCTCCGGCACCCTTCAACGGCGGCGTTTTTGACACATTGCGGTTGGAATTCTGTGTTGGAAAGCGTGGCGAAGTGCCGATGATTGCGTGGCCGATGTACGCGGAGCAAAGGATGAATGCCATGATGGTGGAGGAGGAAATTGGGGTGGGAGTGAAAGTGGCAGTTGGTGAGGGTGGTTTGGTTGGGAGAGAAGAGGTTGAGAGGGTGGTGAAGATGGTGATGGTTGATGGGGGAAAAAGAAAGGCCATAAAACACAAGGCTGAAGAACTTAAAGAAAGTGCAATGAAGACATTGCAGGTTAATGGATCTTCCTATGAGTCACAAGTTGCATTTGCTAAGTTATGGAAAGATCAACAGTAAACCATCCATTCTTACCGCATGGCTAATAATTATGTTTGTGATTTCATCATTGTTTGTGTCTGATGAATAAATGGTGGATTCTAGTGCAGTTAAAAGTTATAACTTCACAGTAAGTTGTAAGTTGTTTGCTAAGGCGAGATTATTTTCTGTCGGTTTATTTTTTTTTTACTGAAGATACGAAGAGAGGTTCGAACCCGAGACTTCTATTAGGAGAAGGAAACATATGCCATTTGAGCTGAAACTCATTAGTTTCTGTCGGTTTATTATCAATTAATAAAATATTATTTTCAATACTTATTTTTTGCTAAATAACATTAACTAACTCTAAGATTTAAATTTTAAAGTTAGAATTTAGAACTAAATTTATAAATTAAAATTTAAAATTTTTTATAAATAAAATAATTTAAAGAATCACTTAGCATCCGTTACTCTAAAAAAAAAAGTTAACATTAAAAGAATTAAAAAAAAAAAACAAAACTACTTACTAAAGATTGAGGAGTTAATGTTTAGATAATTTTGACAAACAAAATATATCTTTCATGGAAATTTTATATAGTTTTTTTATATTTTTTTCAATATAAATTTGATATTTTTTCTTTAAAAAAAATGAGCTAGGATTTTTAATTTTTTTTTTCTTTGTTAATACTTAATATACTCTTGCGTACAAATATAAGTGTGTAACATAAATCGTTGCATCATTTGCCACTCTTCCAAAATTTCGGAAAACACACGCTTCTGTTCCCTCAAATTCGAAAAAAACCCATCAACCATGTCTTCCAAGTCTCCACCACAACCACCATCACCACCCCACCCGAACCAAAACACGAACCTACTACCAAAAGCAACACCCGAACCAAAACTCAAACCTCCACAACAAGAAAAGAAGAGAGACTTCCTCACTCACCTCGAATCCTATCTCTCCAAACGCGACGGCGTCGACAAGCTACTCAAGATCTCCCGCTACACCGCAAAACTCATCCTCGCCACTTCCTGGGCCCACCAGGCCCAATCCCAGGCCCATAACGGCCCATCACTCTACAACCGCCTCAAGACCTTCGAGTCCAGCGTCGGCATCAGCCGCAAGTCCCTCCGCCTCGGCAAATTCGTCCAAGACATCAACGCGCTCCGAGCCTTACCCAAACCGCGCGTGAAATCCACGTCCAGCATCTCCGATCTCGATTTCGTCCTCTCGGTCGTCGCCTACGGCGGCGAGGGAGTCTACTTCTTCGTCGAACAGCTCGTCTGGCTCGCCAAATCGGGACTCATCGATCCGAAGCGATCGCGTTCCTTTCAGAAGATCAGCGCGTGGTGCGAATTCGTAGGGTACTTCGGTAGCGTGGCGTTGAAATTTAGGGATTTGAAGGTGATCGGAGAGGACGAAGAGTGCTTGAAATCGAGCGTTGAGATTTCGAGTTTGAGAGGAGAATGTTGTGAGGTAGAGGAAGAGAGGTTGAAGAAGGTGAGGGAGAAGAAGATGATGAAGAAGCTTTCGATTCTTCAGGATTTGGCTGATGCTGTTATGGCTTTGGATGATATGATCGACGGCAAGGGACCGTTTTCCGGTCCGGTTTTCATGGCTTCCGCCGGGTTGTTATCTGCTCTCATCAGCACTCACAAGAATTGGAAGGCTTGCTAGAAATTTGGCGGTTAGATCAAGTTAGTTAGTTAGTTAGTTACTGCGTTCGAATCTCCATTTGCAATTCCAAAACTGGATGGATTTTGAGATTGCGAAATGGAGATTCAAACATGCTGATATCACTCAAAGGAATTTGGAAGTTTTTTTCCATGATGCATAATCTGAATTTCAGTTTACATCACTAGAACTGTTAGTTAGTTAGTTACTGCGTTTGAATCTCCATTTGCAATTCCAAAACTGGATGGATTTCGAGATTGCGAAATGGAGATTCAAACATGCTGAATTTCAGTTTACATCACTAGAACTGTTAAAGGAATTTGTGCTAGTTAGTGCAAATGGAAACTCTAACATGCTATTAAGTGCTCATCAGTTCTGCAATGATTGTCGAAGCGCTTCAACAATTACTGCGAAACTGATGGAGGATTCCAAATGAGGTTGATTGGCTTCATTGCATTCATTTAGAAAGGAAGTGAAAATGCCTTTGTGCTTCTGTGTAGAATTAAATTTAGGAGGGTAGTGATTATTATTAGCTTAATAATAGCTTATAATCTTTGCTTCCACATTTTTTTTGAGTGGTGGATGGGTTTGGTGTTGTAGACAAAGATGCCAATTTAGTTTGATTGGAAGCTTGGTTTCTCCAAAAAGGGAATAAAATGTCCATAACTATAGTCTTTGAATAATTGATAGTATCAATTTGATTCAAGTGTAGCTTCTTGTAGTTGTCATGTACTTATTTTTGCAGAGTTTTCTTTGTTAATATTTGATCAAGCTACAATTTTTGCAGCCTTGATCAGCTGACATCAATGGTTTAGATTTTGAATTAGGTTATATTGCTGTGATTTTCTGTTGAGAGCTCATAATGGAATGCAAAGTGGAATGGTTAGAGGCAGAGACAAAGGATTAACTTGCATGTGTATGTTGTAACTATAATTATGTAGTAATCTTTTCTCTAGTGAGTTTATTATTTTATTTACAAGTTCCTTATTTTATCCATTATCTGCATGATTCAACATTGTATCTTATTGTTGATGGTTGTAAAACGATATTAATGTTTCATTCTGTGCACAATTTGTATCTAAATACATTGATTCAATGATTTGCCAAAAGTGGCAATAATAGATAAATGGACATCATATTTAGATTAGATTGGATCAATTATGGCAGTATATATTTGAGGACTAAATTTACCGGCTATGAATTATTTTTAGTTTATTTATTCATTTTATTGTCTTTTGTTCTGCTTTTAAGTTTTAAGAATATGAGACTCCATGCTGCATCTATATCATATCCATAGGACTCTATAGTGCAGTGTGCCACCTTTATCTTCTCTTTTTAATATTATTTTTAAGTTTTGGGGAAAATCATTGGGAACTTAGACCCTTCTTAGAGCACAAGCCCTAAAAGAAATATGCTTCATTATAATAGAATATTAATGTTTTTGTCCTAGTAAAGACTTAATTATAAAATTTGGTATGATACATAGACTTAATTGAAGAAACAAAAAAAGGCATAAGGACCAAATTTAAAATTCAATGGATAGTTTATTTCTTTCATGGGTAATTTTATCAGCGTCCGAATCTTTTGTGATCTTTCATGGATAGAAAATTCATTTATTTCTTTCATCAGTAATTTTGTTAGCGTCCGAATGCCCAGTGAGTTGTTTTGGTATTTTTTCCATAGAGTGCTTGGAAGCCATGATTTTAAACGACTTACCACACTGAATGCCCATGATTTTAATTCTAATGTGTGCTAATTCTTCTAAAATATGTTTATTTTGTTATTGTCAATTGTCACCTGTTTTCGAATTTTATTACTAGAATTAGTCTAATTTAGCTTACGAAGATGTGGTTGCCTTTTCAATAAGAGCAAAACAAGCAACGTTGCAATCTGGCTTTGGATAAAGAATATATATGCCAGATTCAAATAATGCAAAATGCACAATGAAAGTTGAAAATAAGAATGAAGCCAAATATATTATGGAGCACACAGCGGTGAAATCTTCATTTGTTAGTTTCTCCAATAACTCCAAATAGCCATATTAATGACACAATTCACCACAAGTATTACCAAAGTTACAAGAATACTAGAAATCAAGGGTAGGGGAAAAAAAAAAAACATAGGGAAAATGAATTTCAAGGTATGTGCTGAAGAGAAGAAACTACTTACAAAGATTTTCCCACATACATGCCACATGGGTTTGGTTTGGTTCCTCTAAAATGGTAGCGAAAAAATCAACGGTTCGATCCAGTTTGGTTCCAGTTGATTTGGTTCGGTTCGATTGGGTTCATACAATTAACACATTTTCCTACCTTTTCAAATAGTTACCTTTCTTTCAAGGAACGATTAATGGACTTCCTGAGTTCCCAGGAGGGCCAAGAAGATGACAAGCACCCTCTAATTGGTGACTGTAGAAATAGCGAAGACGTCGACAAGTGCTTTTGGCGCATCGAGATTGAGGATAAGCAATTGAAAGAACCTCTAAGCCTTCTCTTTTCGATATCATGGGGTTGGTAACTAGGATCATGCCTCACAGATGAAGTTCTTAGTGCTTGAGGTAGAACACAATTGCAAACTGAACCTGTCATAAGATCAACAAAGATCATATTAATCTCCTATTGTAGTTCAATTCCGCTACATGGATATTTTAATCCGAATATCAAGGGTGTTTGGTGTACTAATAGTGTTTTCGATGATCGTTTTAACTTATATGTACCTAAAAGTTGTTGGTATTTTATCATATATGATAAGATCACATGATAAAAAAAACTTTGAAGTTTGGAGAATGTTGTGTTTCAAATACCTAATTTTGCAAGTCTATTTACCCATTTTGGGATTGATTTGCCAGTAAGCTTGTAACACATGTCCTTGCAGAAGTGGTTGCAGTTCTTCAGAATTAAATGATATGTGTCGCCGTTGTAACTCGCGGCCTGGCGTTCCATGAACTCCCTAACTTGAACAGGATCCAAAGAAGTGGTTCCTATGAATATTGACTTCCGGAACTTGAAGCCAGGACACTGCCTCGGTTCAACCTCAAAAACACCACTTGATGGATAGTCATGAGCTCCAAATGCATATTCCACTCCATGAACTGTAAAAAAAATACACTTAAGCTTGATCATTAAGCTTTTCGGGACGACTCGAAAACAAAGACATATGTAAGGCAGAAAATTTGTTTAGAGAATGTTAGCCGGAAAATCATGAGGGACAAATCATCTATCTATCTTGAAGTTATAAGTACAAATTTGAGAGTTGTGCATAGAAAAGTTGGGAGAAAACATGTAAAGCGATAAACGATTCGGGTATTAGAGAAGGATCTAGGTTGGATGATGATCATACACTCACTTGTTTATATCCGAATACATCGATCCAAGAATGCTAAGCATTAACCAGTTTAGCTCTAGCATTGTTATATATAATTCATAACATTTATGAGAAATTTAAAGAGATCAAAGTCTATAAACTTCACCTTCGACACCGGAGTGGTAGATACCGAGACCAGCCCAATACATGTAACCATTCATGGGTGTCAAGTCATAAACATTGAGATAAACCGGTGTTTTTGTAGGTCCGCAGCTAGCCGAATTGACCTTTCGAAACAGAGAAAAGCGCGTCGCCGATGATTTTCCTTTCAAATGAAGAGGCACAATAGATTTCCATCCTTTCTTAGACTTCAATTTCATCTTTTATCTTATGGGAACACCAACATAATACCTGCATTCGAAATTCGAATAGTAACAAGAAAACTGTGTTATGAGCTTTAGAAATTCCTTCTTTTACTTTATACCATAAACCTATTTGCTCATTTTAAATTTTCCTTTCAACAATGTGTTTTAATGTGACAAAAATTTCATCATCTAGCACAAGAAATACAAGTAAAGGCGCCTTCGAATATCGATCGATACATGTTTTCTTGATATAAAAAAAATAATAATAATCATTCTAAAGAAAAGTAATATTCAATTGAACTTCACCTCTAAAATTCCCAGGAATCTCTGAAGAAAATTTTCCTCTCCTCTTATCTTGTGTTTTTCCTGTATTGCTTCTTTACCTGGAAAATTCCACAACGGTAAAACAAATTCAAACAATTTGGTCAAAAACAATTATTATCAAAGGGAAAATAAAATACCAACAAATTTTCATCCTTTTATGTTTTATCCTAATAATTCAGATAGAATAAGCTCTAAAATTTTTCCTGATTCTCAGTACAAAACACAAAACACAAATGGCAACTTAGCCAACACTATGTGCAAAAATGAGCTTCTTTTTTTTTTTTTTGTTAAATTAAAAAACAGAACAGAACCTAAAGTGTAGATATTTGTAAGAACAGTTGCAAGATAGAAACCAAATTGGGTAGGTCAAAAGTTCCAATTTTGAACATCAGAAAACAAAGGGCACCAACACAGAAAAAATTGGAACAAAAAGATACTCTAAGCTCAGTTTCAGATCTAACCACAACAGTTGAAAGTACAACCAAACGATCATGTCACTCAAACATTCAACACAAAAAACAAAAAAAAATTGAAAGAAAAAAAAAATCACAAAAGCTTAGATAATAATAATATAATAATAATGTTAATGCATAACAATAACCATAGTTATCACATAATCAAGAAAAACTGTTACTAAGTCAGAAATTAATTAGCATTAATACAAGTGTTAAAAAAAAAAAAAAAGAAATAGAATGAAGAAAAACATGAAGGAAGGAGAAAGAGGAAAGTGAAAGGAACTTACAGGAAGAGATAAAAAGAAAGGTGCCATTGGGGTATGAGCATGAATGAGAAAGAGAAAGAGAAAGAGAAAGAAAATGGAGAGAAAATGAGAGAATAGTGCTAAGTGTTTTGAGATGTGGACACAAGTGTGTGTGTGTGTAACTGTGAAACTTTGAAAGGGTGGCGTATCAATTAGATCACAACAACAAATAAAAAGTGTTTAGTTTCAGTTTTAAGTGCTTAAAAAAGTGTTTAACAAAACAAGTCTCTCAAGATTCAACTCTCAACTTTCTCTGCCATTTTCAACAAACAGAAACACAAATATATTTGGAAGAAAAAAAAAATATTCGGTATAAAAACAAATATTCAGAATAAATATAAATGATATAAACGTGAATTTCATTAGAAACATATAATAAGAAATATTTGAATTTTACCTTAAAATTTTAGAATATAAAAAATAAAATTTATATTATAAAAAAATTCATATCTGTATATTAATTTATATTTGTACCGTATAAATTTTTTTAAAAAAAATATTGAATCATTTAATTTTGTTTCGTAAATTGAGCTTATACTGTGACACATGTCTTTTAATTATTAAATATTATAGTGTAGAATTTTATATAACAGATCTCATATCTAAGCAAGTTGAAATAAATTGTTAGCTTTTTAAATATATGTATATATTAGTCACAAAAAATATATTCTAAGGTGAACTAATTTATTTTAATTTCTACTTTATTTTTTACTATACTTATTTTAATTAAATAACATAAAAATATCAAAGTGGTCGTATGTTAATTTAGTATATAGGGAGAAAAAAACCAAATACATATAATTGTAACATTGACTAATGATATTGCACTCGAGTTTACTAAGAAGTTAAAGGGTATGTGATGATTAGTGGTAATAACCTATAAATGAAAATGGATGGGGAAAAGGTGGATCTATCATCATTACCTTTGATAAATTCTCTAAAGAGTGTTATTATGTTATTATCATGAGTTTATGAAACTATTGTTTAGATAAATACTTTTATGATGGTATTTTTTAAAAAATTATAATGAAAAGTGAAAAATGATTATTGACAACAAAAAAATGTATTTTTCCCACAATGAGGTTCACTAATAATAATAATAATAATAATAATAATAATAATAATAATAATAATAAAATAAATAAAAGTTTCATGTTAAATTGTTTATATAAGTTTCCATTGTCAAAAGTGTTTACAAAAATAAGGTGGAAAATAATGATTAATAACAATAATTAATGTTGATAATTAATTCAATATTAGTAAATAATATAACTCATTTATTTGTTGAAATAAAAAGGTTCACAAATATATAGTATATTAAAAATGATCTGCACATAAATTGTACCAAAAAAAAAATCTGACCATGTAGTCTGTATAATAATATTGGAAGGTTTTTCGGTATATAAGGAAAATAATTAATTTTGGTGTACATCTCTTTTTGGTGTACACTTTCAATCAAGTCTCAAACGAACATATTTTTCCTACTAGAACGAATAGGTTTAATCTGTTCGTGTCAACTATAAAATATGTTCGTTATATATATAGATTTCTGTTCATGCACGAACAAAATATTAATACTAGAACGAACATGTTTTTAAAAGCAAATGAACATGTTTTAAAATTTGTTCGTGTCAACTATAAAAACATATTCGTTATATATATAAAAACATGTTCGTTTAGAACTTGGTTGGAGGTGTACACCAAAAAATATATGTAGTGTTGCTGTAACAAAAAATACGATATACTGTATTCTCTCACAATCGTTAATCTTCATCGTATATTAATTTTATAATTATAATCAATTAAGATTTACCGTAAAAAGCAGCAAAATACTATTTACCACAATTTTTCACGGTATCCGAAAAACTTTCTAATAATATTAGCATTAGAAAGTGAAAACAGCTGCACAGCGCAACTTCCACTGTGTTTGTATTTTTGTATGTTAATGAAAAATATTATTTTAACCAATTAATTAAGTTTCGTGCAGGCACAGTAACTATATATGCACACAAGCCGAGCAGTGAATAATTGCATTTTAAAATTATTTTATTTACTTGTATTATATATGTCTTAAAAGTGTAATTTATAAGGTATAATATCATTTCTATAAGCTATTTTTAAAAAAAAATTATAATTATTCGAGAGTAGTTACTTGGGTAAAATTAAAAACCACATAATTTTTTTCCATAAATATATCACAAAAGTTGTTCTTAAATAAATTAGCCAATTTAACTCCACTTTATATATAGATTATGATTTTTTAATTCAATGTATTTATTTATAATTAGAAGAATAGGTTTTTTTTTTCGATAAGTTACAATCTCATTTGTTATTCGAATAATGAAAGGTGAGAAGGTTATAAACAAAAACAAAACAAAACACCAAACAAAATACATCACCAAGCAACAATTATATATCTCCTATTAAAACATTAAAAAAACTCGCTAAAATATCTGGTCTAAGCAAAAATCACTATTGTCTTCCTTCATCAAAACACCTAAAACCCGCAATTGCATATTGAGCCATATGAAGGTATATAATTGAAAATAGATCGAGCACCTGACATGAGAAGTCTTGTCGACAGTTTCATACTGCCTCTGTGTAGCTGCATCTTCTTATTGCGACATTTTCCCTTATTCTTTTTTTTCTTTCTTAGTTTTGCCAACACCACATCTTCGTCTTCATTGAAAGTAATGCCACCTCTTGCACAAACTTGCAAAGTATTTCTAGCTTCCTCAAGATCTTCATTCTCTTCATCATCATCTTCTATTTCATCATCGGTCTCATCTTCTTTCTTGCTATCCTTTACCAAAGTTTCCCCTTCTGAAGTAATTTGGTTGTAAGTTCTGTCCTACTTCTGTCCTTCTTCTTCAATCAACTCCTTTCCCAACATAGCGTCTTCAAAACCTGGAGGTAACGTTGGATCAATGCAAGAAACTGTATCCAACTCTTCATGAGATTTAGCAAGCTCAATTGCGTTATCTTGATTCCTATCAAGACTTATGCCACGTTGTATCCCCCATTGGGTTTTATGAATGACTTCTTCAGTACATCTATCATCATTGACGCATTTAGTCGAAATTGAATTCACCTGCTTATTGTCCACCTCCATTTCATGTTCATGTATCTCCTCCATGTTGTTTGGTTGTTGAAATTCATTAACATAACCATCTCCTGCTCACTTGTTTGGCTACTAGGTAGACTTTTCTTCAAAAAGTCCTCCTGTGCTGCACTTTCTCTCACAAAAACTTCATATGTGATGCCATCTAGATCAAGCAACACTGTATCATGAATAGGCAAAAGCCACAAGGTATCAATGGTAACAAAAGTTGAGTTGTAGCTATCACCCATAAGTGATTTTCTTCTATTGAAATTATTGTGCTCCGTATCTCAACGATGCTGCTAAAGTTTTCGAGGTTCCAAGCTTGAATTGGCATTCCATATATCTCAATGCATGCTATTTTAGACCGGTTAGCATCATCGTCCGACCGCGATTTTATTTTACCAAAATAGACCAATAGAAAAGCATATTTCAGGACAGAAGCATAAGTTAAACGGAATGATCTATTTAATTAATTATTTATTTTAATAAATAAATAAATAAGTAAGTCGAGAATTCATATTTAGAATTAAAATTGGGTTAACTTTTTAACCTAAAATTTAAACAAATCGAATTTAAAGTTAAAATCTTACCCATTTAAATGAATAAAGAACTAATTTAATAAATTTGACTATTTTAACATGCTAGAAACGACTAAGCATAGAAAAAGACAAAAAAGTAAGTTGGTCATTTTTTAAAAAATTTAGAAGCTCTCGGCTTTTTTATCTTTTCATATAATTATATAAATACACAATATTGGGATTGTGCAAAATCCATAGCTTTCTACTCTAACTTTGATAAAAAAAAAATAAAAAAATAAAAAAAAATGTCATTTTACATAAATTCACCTTAAAATGAAAGTGTGTAATCCCATTCAACATTTATTATATATTTACATAAACAGCTGCTTCCAAACTCCAAAGGTACTTGTATGGCATTATTCCAATTTTTTTAGAATCCACGAGGCTCATGTGTTGTAACCTTTCCGTCTATGTTAACCTACCCTATACAAATTAAATTCCCTTTTATCATTTCATTCATCAATTTTGGTTCAACTCTCGTGTTCACTTATTGCAAAAATACATTATTATTACTGTAATAATTAGAACACGTCCCATCATTATTTTAGAATTTTCACTTTTCAATATTAATAATTGAAATAAAATACTTTTTTTTATATAGCATTTGCTTTTTTTTTTTCAAAAATATTTCTAATATATATTTAATTTTGTTTAATTTTGTCATTAATGTTTTCTATTATTTATGTCAAAATTACTCCTATCTAAAATGTTGAAAACATCTATAAATAGTTTTGGACATTATTAAACAAAATTAGTTAAATATTAAAAATATTTTTGAAGTAAATCGTATTTACTTTACCCTAATAAATAATATAAATATTTCAGAAGATATTTTAATTTTTGTTTTCCAATTCTCTTTGTTAGCTTGCAAAAAAAAAAAAAAAAAAAAAAA
>JASCZI010030227.1:49415-62380 GCA_036250425.1 Stylosanthes scabra
ATATTATCCAGTTGTTTTATGTAAGTGATGTAATGCAAAATTATTCGTCGGCAGCATTAATGGCAACCAAACAAGAACCAAAATTTTAACTGGAACAAGTTCAACGAGGAAATAATAATTTAGTTATAAAAGGATTCTAATATTTCAAGTTGTGTATAGATTCAATTCAAGAATCAAACTCATTCATTAATAATGCAAATGGATGGACCACTTTTAAATCTCACCAGCTTATTATAGTTAGTCATTTCTAGAATTGCGGTTTTTCAAGTATTTTTGTTTTCTATATGGTAAATAAAGTACATATATAATTCAATTATGATTTTTTGTTTTTAATGTCTTCGTTCAGAGTGATTAAATAAAAAAGAAAATATTTTAAAAGTGGCCACAATTATCTTGTTATATATTATTACATTATCTAATATTCACATATATTTATAGAAATAATGTTTTAGATTCATAATGTATTTATTATTTTTCACATTTATTTGTAATGTAATAGTAGTATTCTTTAGAATTTTTTGCCTTTTACTTTTATAAAAAAAATTAAGTTAATTAAGCATATTAATAAACACCAAGATATTTGTATTATAAATTAGTTATTAGATTGAAAAGTACCATTACTTCATGATTTTTCTTTTTCATATGTTAGTTCAAGATTAAAAGTACAAATAACATCTCTCAAACTATGGAAACTGATCCTCTCGTATGAAAAGAAAAATAAAAAATTATATGACCCTATACTATATAATGAATATGTTAATTTTAACCAAATAATTAGATTCTTTTGGGAGCCTTATATATATTTGACATTAATATTTGTTTCACATTAAAGTAATTTAGGTCAACCGAAAAAGATGAGGAGAAATTAAAATTTTCTAATTAGCAACTATCCACAAGCCAAACGAAGAGTTACTTACAAGTTACAAATAAAGGATTTAAAGATCAAATTGATAGTTATTCAAGGTAGCGTTTGGTTATTGGTAGTGTCATTGAGATCGAAAGACTACGACTCATTATTGTATTTGTTGGACGGATACTAAAATTAAAATTTCAATCTCAATACCTAAAATTCCAATATTTTCTCAGTACCTCCAATTAGAAAAGACATAAAACTGGGGACTAGGACTGAAACTTTATTAATAATATTTTTTTTATTCAAATACCCTCATTCAATATTAAAATTTTCAATATTAACATTTTTTCATTCTTTATTTACTTAATTTAATCTCTACATTCCAGTATCTATCTCTTAATAAATTTCAAGTCAAACACAATAAAAAACTAATTCAGTTTCAGTCTCTCAATTTCAGTGTCTCGATCTCAGCCCTCCAGTTTTAATTTCTCTTCTAAATGCATCCCAACTCCCAAGAGATACAAAAATTAGAAAAAAAAAATATAAGGCTAAAATATCTAGAAATTAGTCTAAAATGATCTATATTGCATATTTAATATTTTATAACCCAATTATTTGGAATAAGAAACCCTAAAACTTCAATAATTGGTATACTTGATTGTAACAGTCTTCTTTGATCATTGATGACTTGAAAACTCATCATATCATCATCTAACAAAGTTAATGTATGTGAATTATTTTTCACATATATGTTAAGAAAAGAACAGAGAATAGAATAGAATCATCTAAAATGCATAAAAGAACAAATAATTGAATAGAAGAGAGTAAGAAGTAAGAAATTAAAGGGGTCCCAAGTGTCCAAAAGCATGAGTTATCAAATTTGCATGCATGGGACTTGAGAGAGTAATAAGAACACGTGAGTGATTGAAGACATGACAATATGGTTAAAGGTGAAAAAGGGTTAGTTTTAATACAAATAATACATTATTTATTCGGTACAAATATAAATAATAAACATATAGATTTTATTAGTAGTATGTATAACTTTATATCTATATTTTACTTTAATTTTTATAAGATATAATTAAAGAGTAAAATTTAAATTATAAAATAATTTTTTATATCTGTATTAATTTATATCCATATCAAATTACTCTCCATAGTATAGTAGGGCCTCAAATTTTCAATGGTGCTGCAACCAACGACAAATGGTGGGTTCCAAAACAAAGAAACAAAAAGAAAAAGAAGAGAAATTAAACCTAGCAAGAGCCTTGTGACATGAGTTTTTTTTTTTTTTTTTAAATCGTTCAGTACAAGATTCTGAAAGAAAAAAAAAAGTAGAAAAGCTTGTGACATATGAGTAGTAAGGTGACGCTGAGGTAGAAATTTCAAACTAGTTTCTTTCAAAACTAATATCCCTTCACATGGTGTTTTTCATCAGCATTTTTATATTCTTATTAATAGAAGGATGGTTTTAGAAGAAATTAAAATAAAGTTAGTAAAATGTGTATATATCTATGCATTATTATTTGAAACATTTTATTAGTAAACTTACATATTTAAAAAGTTCAAGAGATAAATTTTTCTTTTTTATTTTCTTTAAATAATTAGAGTATGTATATAACTCTCTTGATGGAATTATAGAATAATTGGCCAACAATTTTAAGTTATAATAGAAATTAAAACCCACAATAATCCTTGAATAAATTGTACATGAAGCAACATGAAGAAAAAGAGATTAATAAATTGATTTTTTTAAAAAATTTTTGGTTTAGTTTTATTGTTTGACAGTTGGATGGGGTTTTTGGCATTGAACCAAGATGGAGAGTGGAACCAAAAAGGAGCAACTTGGTTGGCATAAATGTCCTTCAAAATTTATATGAATTATGAAGCTCTCAACCCTACTTGCTTGTGTGGTGTTCTTAGGAGTTTACAGTGCCACACCCGATATGCATTTTGGAGGATCTTGATCTTGTCCCTATATACTGTAATGGGCAAAAAATAAATAAATAAAGAGAATTGTCTTTTTATGAGTTATGATCCACAAACATGTAATTATATGAGTAATTGGAAATTGGATTATCTAGAAAGATGAATTTAATTTGATATGTATAAGCATTTTCATGATACATACAAAGTATATATAGAAATAACTCCAATGGATGAAAATAAAAATACAAAAATGCTATGTAAAAATTAAAATTTAACTAAATTAATCATATATAAATATATATATTATTTTTATATATTTTATTGTGCTTTTATATTTTATCAAATATTTTATATGAGTGGTAATCGATCCCACATAGTGGAATAAGGCTTTGTTGTTGTTGTATTTTATATGAGTGATTAATTTAACTGATTTTTTTACGTAAGGCTTTTCATGCAAATATTCCATTAATGTTCATTATTGGTTTTAGTTTTTTTTTTTTTTTTGGTGACTATTGGTTTTGGGTATAGAATGAGTAATGAATATTCTGTATTTTGTTTTCTTAAAAAAACCAGGTGCATGTCATGCGGAAAAGAGATGGCAGGATTCAGAAACAGAACGTTCATAATCAATTTAGGAGACATCAAATTCAATTCAGATAGTGATATGTCTAACACTGCAAATATTGGTAAAAATTTTATTAATATAGCAATAAGCATGTTATATACACAAATAATCCCATAGAACCATAGAAGTATCATTTAGAGTATGGATATTGTTAAAATATACAAGTTTTTTTCTTTCATTTTTTTTCTCTAAAAATTATAGGTCCCACAAAAAGTTTTGTATGCATATCTATTTTGGAATTTACTTTTCACTGAGTAGGAAATGATCACAAAATCTGTGTATTAGTGTTACACATACAATATGAGATTGAAACAAATCAAACAGCAACAAATTTTTCTGTGTCTCATAAGTCATAACTCAAAGTTAAAATTCTAAGTAACCGCATTACTGAAGTAGTTCCGAGATTTTTTGTTTTTTTGGATGGATGGATTGAACAGTTTTCAATTCTAGGTATTACATCACGATTTTTTTTTGGGTTGATGGATTAAACAGTCCTCAATTCTAGACATATTATATAACGAAATCACACACTCTGCACACTCACATACCCAACAAACACAAACTACCTCTCTCTCAACCATTGCCAAGTTTTGGACTCGAATGCACTTGTTACAAGACTTAGAAAATTACCACTTAAATTATAGTCCTAAATGCAAATATCTTGTCTCGAACCTAAATTCTTGGGCTTTGAGACACTCCCCCTTATCGCTAGGATAGAGAGAGATGGGCCGAAATTCCAATTTCAAGTTAAACAGTACCACACCTCAAACCCAAGTTAAAGACAAGTCCAAAAAAATCAAGTTAAATAGTACCACACCCCAACACAAAAAAAAAAGAAGAAATAAACAATAACAAAGCGGCAGCCAAAGGCGTCGCCTAGTGGTGGGTTTAATTCCCACAAGGAGCTGCACAATAACATGTTCTGGGATCGATTCCCAGCTGAACTTCAAGGAAAAAAATAATGCTGGCTATTGGGGTTGGGGAGGGAAGGGGTTGGGGAGGGAAGGGGTGGGGCGGGGTAGGGTAAGGGTAAGGAACCTTAAGCTCCGTATGTCAAAAAAAAAAAAAACAAAGCGGTCTATAAGGTATGCCTAAAAGATCTAGTGCATTCTGCTTCGATACGTAGCAGTGACCAAGTATTGGATACATTGGGTGTATGAGTGTGCACTTCAATAGGTGAAGATGAATTTGTGTTTCAAGACCATAGAATTTCCCGCAGCTGGGGCGTGGCCCAAGTGGTGAGCATTGCTCGCACTTATGGGTGCGTGTGTAGTGTGTGTGCCTATACCTAGGATTGGGAGCGGTTGTCCAATTCACCGTCCAAAAAAAAAAGACCATAGAATTTCCCCAAAGCCTGATATGTTTATAATTTTTCTTCATACTACCAAAGTCATCCTCATTCTATTTCATACACAAAACAAGTCTATAGACTACAAGAACTCTGTTCAATCAACATTCCTAGAGTAAAATTCTAACCAAAGCACTCATGGAGACGAAACTGATCTTGGTAGCTTAAGTAAAATGATTCCTTGTATAAACTGTATCACAATCCTCCTAATATTGTTACCACTCAGAGCCATCTGGGAAATTATCCAGTGCATCTTGTTTTCCATTGACATAGAAATCAACCACTGCCTTCATTCTTTCGAATTTATCAGGATGGTAGTTAATATGCACAACCACCGGCTTCAACTTCTTAAGTGGATTGCTTTTCCTAACTGTCTTGAAGAGAACCTTACTATTCATAAAAAGGTACATATCCATTGTTCTCTTGGCTGCAAAGAGTCCATCATAACCCGGATGCGAAGGGAAAAAGAGCTCTTCGTTGAAAACGGCCTGGTCCCATGCTTTCGGATCTAGGGAAAGCCGAGTTGCGACGCGATCTAGGAGCTCGATTGATGGAATAGTAGGCCTTATGTAAAAGAAACCGGAGTTGTAAACCCATATTCTCATCGTATGAGCATACCGCGCCCAACCCATGGAAGGTTCATCAAAGACATCGTTATAACCGTAGGCTGTCATGTTATTGTGGCCATCAGACATTGACTCCACATCTGAATCTCTATAAAGATGGTCAAATGGGTTCTGCAAGTATACAATATCAATATCCGAGAGAATAACGCCATAACCAAGTTGCAAGAACTCTCTTAGAATACGAAATTTCAATCCCGAGACAGCATGGTTATTACCTATCTTAGCGATTGTATCAACATACTCATCCGGATCTCTTCTATAAACTGGAACATCATTTAATTTGCAGAATTCTTCGGTTTCGTCGTCTAAGGCAACTACTAAATAATTAGGTATGCCAACCTTCTTGATGTTGGTAAACCAGAGCTCCAACATTTCCTTCACATTGTAGGTTGCAAGGCAAACTATAAGTTCTTTATAAATAGCAACCTCCTCCAAGATCTTCGCCAATCTTGGATTCACAGATTCGTCCGGAACCACAGTCGGATTCGTTCTGAGACCCTTGACAGTGCCAAAAGGCCCAGCCTTGTGCTTCTCACCCAACACAACAACCTGTTCCTGTGCATGACCCTTCCCTTGCTCAGCCATCCGCAGCTTTTCCATTAGACTCCTGACCTCTTTCTTGAGCTCAGAATTCTTCTCCCTCGCCGCCAGAATATCGGTTTTCAGTGCATTAACTTGTTCCGGCAGTGCACACACAACAGATGAAACAATCTTACAACAAATACCAAAAACAAGAGCCATCATCAGAGATATAATGAAGTACTATGCCAAATAAAAAACAGAGAATCATAACATTTGAATTTTAAGCGCTTCATGCAGTAGATCTACCCTCATACCGATCACAATAAAACCAAAAAAATACAATAATGATACATAAACCACCATTTTGGCCAATGAAATATTCAGTTTCCAACAACAATAGCCCCTAAAGAAATTAAATACAAGCATTTTCCATGCTTAGTTTCAATTCAATTTCATTTTAAGTCTCACAAAATGATACATCAACATTTTGTGGGATCACATGTCATAAATAGTGATTTGAAATTAAATTTGAGATTTATTACTCTGATGTTTAACTCAGCCTATGTTTTACATAGCCGGTCCCAAGCCCGAATAAACGAGAAGAGTTTTGTTTGACATATGACAGCCAACATAAAACAATGTCGCATACCCATACATGGCCACGATGCAATGACGTCTTTGGAATCATGTAGGGTTGTGTTAGGCCTACGACGGCTGACATAAAACTGTGTCGCATCTCAATGCATGGACTCGTAGCCGACGCCACCTAGTGGGAAAAAGGCTTAGGTGATGATGATTACTCTAATGTTTGATATCAATTCATTTCAAACTTTGTATGACAAAATTTAACTGGTTCTCCACCAAAGCGAAACCACCTCTCTAAAGCGATACCGGTCTCATTTCATCAATCATCTCCAATGCAAGTGAAATTCGAAGCGGTTTCACTTCATGTACACATCAATTTGAAACTCCAAGAACACTCCATTGAAGTTGCTCTAATACATCAACACAGTGCCAATTTCATTCAGCTCATTCTGAATTCAAAACCTTAAACAAACCCTAAATTTATACAATTTCATTTTATTTTTTCTCCTCAAGTGTTGAAGCTAGAGCAAACATAAACATATACTTATGATTGAAGGAACCAGTGATCACAGAAAAATCAAAATTCCAATGCATGTTCTAAACAAATAGATGATAATTTCAGTAAAAAAAAAAAAAAAAAAGAGGAAGAAAGCAACCTGAGGATGAGAAATTCGAGCTTTGAGTTTGCGATGATGAGAAGCGAAGAAGAGGCCATGGGGAAGGAGGAATGCGAAGACGCAGCCGACGATAACGCCGAGGAAGACGGCGGAGGCGATCGGAGATCTGAAGAAGGCGGCGGAGGAGTGGGCTTTGTCTTTGCTGAGCAACGCTTCCTTGCGACCCGCCATTGAAAAGGAACCTTCTTCTTCTTCCTCTTCTTCTTTTTTTTTTCTTGTTCGAGATTATCACATTAAAATTGACGGAAAAGGATTTAAAAAAAGATTGGATTAATTATTTATATTTATTGGTTATTAAAATTGATCGTTGTTGGCTTTTAGAGGGGAGGAAAGGAGAAGAGAGTGGAGTGGGAATCTTTGTTCTCTTGGGTCAGAGTTGACGAGCAAGTAGCCACTCCAGTAGTCATAGCTGGGAACTCAACTTCACTCTCATTTTTCATTTTTTTTAATTTATTTTTTTATAATTTGCTAATTTCGCCATCGGGTTTACGGTTTGCATTAAAATAGTTTCTTGGATTTCAACTGCATCATGCGCCCGATATTGAAAAAATTATACTAAGTTAATTCCTGAACTTTATTTCTATCTAAACTTTCCTAATTTTGTGAATGACGTAAGAGTATCTTACATGCCGAACAATATAAAATGATATTATTTCACTTGCCATGTTAGATGGTGATTAAAAACCATGTCGTTGAATATTTAACTCCTCCATAATTCATATATTTATGTTCCTTAGGTGTATACGACATCATTTTAATGGCTCTAATTTTAAAGTCATAAATGGATTATTCAATGTGTAAGTCAATTTCATGTCACTCAAAAAATTAGCAAGAATTAAAGAAAAAAAAATTACAGACCAACATCATGCAAAATTTTTAATATTGGAGTTAAAATTACAGTATTATTTTAATATTTTATCAGTCTCCTTAAATTATCTTTCATGTTTATAATTTACCTTAAAATATATTCGAATTAAACCATAGAATAGTCTGTAAAATTAGTGTGTAATAAAATAGTCAGCGATAATATGAAGAGTGATAGAAAGTGAAGGTAATATGCTTTAGAATAAATCTAGCTGACCAAGTGGTTTTACCAACCAAGCGGCTAAAGTGGCTAACCAAGCAAATAACTTTACGCGCTCTTTTCTCTTAATACAACGCAAACCAAGTGTTTTAATCAAGCAAATAACTAAATCAATCTATTTCTTTATATTTTTCGTTTTTTTAGCTTGATTTGTGAGATTCATCATCGTTTTTGTCTTCCTTTGTTGTTAGATTTCGTTCTGTAACTTTCATCGTTGTTTTCTTCTTCAATTTTTGTTGTTAGAGGAAGATGATGACGCAGATGCAGACATGGAAGAAGAAAGAAAAAAAAAAAGAAGAAGTAAAAGAAGATGCAGATGCAGACTTGGAAGAAGGAATGAAGGAATAAGAAGAAGAAGATGGAGTACATTTGAGTGGTACGTAACTTCCAATAATTTGTTTCTGCACATTATTGGTTTCTGTTTTTGCACAATGTTGCTTTATGTTTCTGCACATTATTGCTTTATATTTCTGCGCAATATTGCTTTCCATTTTCTACGCATTATGGCTTTCAGTTTCTGCGCAATGGTGCTTTCTATTTCTGCGCATTATTGGTTTCTGCACAATGCTGCTTTATATTTCTGCGCAATGCTGCTTTCTATTTCTGCGCAATAACAATAAAACAGCAGCAACAACAACAATATCAACATCAATATAAAACAGAGGAGAAGAAGAAGAAGAAGATTTTATTCTACGCATTATGGCTTTCAGTTTCTGCGCAATGGTACTTTATATTTGTGCGCATTATTGCTTTCTATTTCTGCGCAATGCTGCTTTATATTTCTGCGCAATTTTTCTTTCTATTTATGTACAGCAACAACAACATTAGCAGCAACAACAACAACAAAAACAACAAGGTAAAATAGAGAAAAAGAAGATGCAGATCTGGAAGAAGAAGAAGAAGAAGATAATGATATGAAAGAAGATGATGACGATGACGACGACGTAGGTGGAGAAGGAAGAGGAAGAAGAATAAGAACGTGTTCGGCGGAGTGAAGATGATGCAGTGCGTGAAACACACGCTCCTTAATGGTGAGAGTGGGATTGGTGTAACAAATTCACTTGGTTAACCACTTGGTTGATAAAATCACTTGTTCAAATAGCAAGATTGTATGCTTTAGAATGTCAAAGGCTAATACACACCATCTATCTAGTTTAACTCAATTTATTCATAAGAATTGAATTTTATCAATCAATGGTGCAAATACAAGAGACAAGTTCAAGTCAGCTAAGGTTTAGTCTATCAAAATTCCAGATTATTAGCAGATTAGTATATCAAAGCGATAAATCCTTAAATGGAGTTCAGATCCGCAGCGAATTAATTCTCAACCGTCGGATTGGCAATACCGTGACAACAAAAAAAAAAGTCTATCAAATAAATACTTACATGCTCATTAGAAAAAGAAGAAGGGGAAAAAAACATATAAGAATTTCTCAATATTTATTATTTAGGGTAAGACTCCCTCACCATGAAAAGTCAACAAAAAAACAAAGAAAAAGAATCCATGATCAAGGTATCACAAACTAAATTATTTATGTGGCTGCAAAATTGATACCAAGTATTGACCTCAACAAATTAGAGCAGATTCAGAAAACCATTCACTAAAATCAAAATTGATACCAAGTATTGACCTCAACAAATTGGAGCTACATGCACAAACCTTTTTCAGTTCTCACACTGAAGCAATTATTAAAACTTTGGACAATAATAAATAGAACCAATAGAAAGTTCAATTTCAATGGGAGTATCTCATTCTCAACATAACCTTCACTAAGATAAGTTTCTAACTACAATCCTATAATCACAAGTCACCACCAGGACAAAATGGCTATTATATACACCTATTGGGGGGGACACAAAAAAAATGAAAATTTATGCATTCTTTGTGCCAGTAATATATGAAACTACAACTGTAGTATCATCAAGCTTGCCACCATAGTACCGAATTCCAGCATCTTGAGCTGCCGTTGAGAAAGGGGTCTGCCTGTTTTTGTCTAGCGCACGTTGACGCGCCAACGCAGCTATCTTCTGGGCCGTCACCTGAGGACCAAATCCGGCTCTCACAGCGTGAACCACAACTGCTGTAATCTCGTTGTTGTACAAGTTATCGAACAGACCATCTGTACCGGCGACTATGACATCTCCGGGAGCAACAGCAATTGTGAAAACCTAAGATCAAGTCAACCAATATAAGTATTCTACAAAAAAAACATAGAACCAGATGCATAGAGCCAAACATAGAAGAAGCTTAATGATTGATTTTTGTTTTTCTAGGTGCAAAAAAGCCGAAATATTTCAATTTGATTCTCAGATTAACACAGAAAATACTTAAAAATACAGAGCATCAACCAAAAAGTTAAACATCTTAAAGGATTAGTAGATTATAGGAAGAAGCTGGCAGTGGTCACTAATATAATGTTGTGTCAGTTGCGAAAATTCCAAAACTACAATCTAAATTGAACATTCTTTTAAGGATTAAGCAAGTTGTCATTTAGTGATTATTAAGAATAGTGAATGAAATGATGTTTCACTAACAAAAGTTGTCACACCTACAAAGGGTCAAGTCCACAATAGAAACATACCTGACCAGAACTGGGTAAATCACCATTAGTACCGAGCTGATAGGTGAAATTGAAACCATGCTGCTGCACGGGCGATCGGAATACAGTGCACCCATCACGGATCACCATAAACCCGCTGTCTCCCAAATTAATAGCATTGAGCCCCTGTGACACAAACATAACATATGAATATAAGGTGATGAAAGAATGCTGGTGGGGAGAGAGAAGCGAAAGAAAAACGAAAAAAGGAATATACAATTACACATCAAAACTATTTATTTACAGGTGCAGAGCATTTGCAACCTTTTGTAAAGCATAAAGGAAAGGCAAAGCCCCACAAAAATTATCAGAAACTTCCTTTTTGGAGTTCAAAATCAAAGATACTAACAAGTTAGCACCATCTTTTGTTAATTCAGCTTCCTATACATAATCTCATGCTATGCAGGGTCTAATGCCAAACAAATCTTATTAGAAAATTAAATTAGAAGCTCCCCTTTAAACTTTTCTTAATTGTTTGTTCATAGTTAGGCAAGATCTAGTCTCTACTCTCTAATAATGATCATTGGTAGCACCAGAAATAGGTTATTGGCATTTTCAAATGTTTAGAGCAATATAAGTCAATAAAACAGAACTGAAGCACTTGAATTGTTCCAGATTCAAAGAGTTCAGCATGAACATGAAGGTAACCTGGTCAGTAAGTGCGATAATGCATGCTGTAGAGGAACCCATAGCTTTTGTAATTGAGTGTGCTTTCTCCAGCACCCTAGCAGGGTCAATTGAACCTTTAGGCTCTTCCTGAATAGCATCTACCGAATGGGACATGAGTTCACGAGAGTAAAATCCAGCATTAACACCACTATCTGCCCAGCCACCAACGCCATCGGCCACCCCAATTGCATGTTCCTCAGAACATATAAAATGAGCATCTTCTCCACCAGTTTCTTCTTTATCGGGATGAGGCAAGTAGCATGAACCTGATACTAACTTGAGGGTTTGGGGCACAGGGTTTTTCCTGCAGTCATCATCCAATTGTGTACATTAGCAATGAATATATTAAAAACAGAATATATTCTTCACCAGTGGATATGGCAAAGCTATCAAGATAACCAAACAAGGAATGATTACAAGGTAGGGATCCTTATTGTGATAGGCAGATTTATAGTTGCGGATCAAAATCCAACTAAATAGTATTTTCATGTTTCTTAGAGATACAACAACGTCACATCACAGAAATCAATGCAACTTAAATAAATCAATTATTTCAACCAGTACATGGGAACAGCTAAAGTAAGCATTAGCAAATAAATTTTCATATGGGTACAACTTTATTATAAGCATTAGCAAATAAATTATTTCAACCAGTACATGGAAACAGCTATTTATTATAAAAATACAACAACAAAGACTAATCCACTAGGTGGGGTTGGTTACATGGATCAAATGACGCCATTAAGCTCTATCAATTATCATGTATCATGTCTCCAGAGTATAGAGAGATTGTTTACGTGTAGAGTATTATAAAATTAACACTAACCAAATATGCATCATCAAAGCTTTCACTCTATGATCCTTATACAGCCAATAACCACTCTTTGTGCAGAATTAGATTGCTTCACATGCATTCTATGTTTTATTATTATACTAATACTAATGAATAATAAAGCAAACAACTTACTGTTCAGATGACTCTGCAGAATTCGTTAGCTGCTCTTCCCGGGAGGAGTCAAAATGTACATCATGGGCAGGCCCAACCGAGGAAGATGATGCTTGCGAGCTATGAAAACCTTTAGACCAAGGCTCTGTATAAGCATGAGAACTGAACCATGTCTTTGCAGCGCTGTAAACAAAATAGCCATAAATCACACTATTATCCGGCCGATGATTATTTTCCAAACTCATGGTGACTTTTTTCCCATTGGCCAATCTCGTGTTTAAACAGATATTACTCCTACTCTTCATTGACGGAGACTGGCGACCGAACTTCAAATTTGGGTTATCTAAATAGCATTCTCCAAACATAGCTCGGGGCAAGTGAGCAGCCATTGTTTTACTCTGAGGTTTCGTGCCAGCCGAGAACTGCTCAGGTCTAGAAAGTGCACGATCAATGTGGTATCCACAGACCTGAAACGAAGGCCCCGATATGGATGGAGTC
>JASCZI010030227.1:62390-79012 GCA_036250425.1 Stylosanthes scabra
CGTGCGTGACAACGTGTCGGCTACAGACAAGGTTCTCCTTTTGCAAGCTAGTTCTGAGCTTGAAGCCAACGCAACGCCACCAATCCGGTTAAGGTCCAAAATGGATGAGAAATTCACAGAATGGAAAAGCCTTGAATCCACACCAAACCACAATCTCCCTTGTCCAACCAGAACCTCAGAACAGTACTTGATTCCACCCTCCTTCTGCACAATTGATCTTAGCTTTGAAAAGTAATTATTGGATGGCATCTTATAAACACAAGTATTCAGGTTCAAAAGAATGGTTTCCTCCCCCACAAGCAAAACACAATCTCATTACTCCCAGCACATCAACGATTAAATCCCTTCCAAATTATTCAAAACCCTAAAGATTAACCAGAACAATCAAATAATCAAATCCATAGCTGAGTTCATTCCACAATCCAATAGAAAAGCATGCTTGTAACAAAAGTATAACATTCAATTGGATTAAAATCGATAGAATAAAGAGTGATTAAGATCCTTACAGTTGGTGCTGGAAATTGGGGGCAGAAAGGGAAGCGTGGAAAAACCCTAGCCAATGAAGGATGAAAGAAAGAAGAAGGGTTTGGTGCTAAAATAGTATGTATATATATAAGCAAGAGAAAAGGAGGATAAGGGTCAAAATTGAATCTTGATAAAGTTAGGTGTGAGAGAGAGACACTCTGAATTTTCCCGCTTGAGAGGAGAAGGGGCTTGTGACAGCCACAACTGTGTTCACCGTTTCAGGAAAGAGTGAAAATTAACTAAATTAAATTAAATAAATAAAATCTAAAAAGGAATATTCGAATAATAGAAAATAAAATTAAAAAGAAAAATCAGAGAGTCGAGAAATTTCTGTTGGCCCTGGTTTTGATTTCCAAGTTCTGATTATAGTAGTGTTTTCATTTCTTATCAATTTCTACTCTTTTTCTTTTTTTTTTTTTTTTCTACAAAAACAATCAAACTAGTACTATCTTGAATTCTTGATGTTGATCGGATTCAGTTACAAAAATATTTAGGGATGTAAGCAGATCGGATTTGGATTGGATATCAAATATATCCACTTGAATAAAAACAATATATCTTTTAAACTTCTCTATTTAAAAAATCAAGTCAATAAATAAAGGGTAATTCTATTTAAAAAAGTGTAATGCTATTTAAAAAAGTGATTTTAATCAATTAAGTTACTTTTTTAATGCTAAATAGGAGACTATTTGAGTGTCAAGTAAAATTTTATTTAGATGCAATTTTTTATATTATTTATATTGAAATAATATTTTATTTAGTATAGAAATAAATCACTTGGTTGAATTTGATTGTCAAAAACCACTTGTTTACCCCAAGAGTTCCTTTTCTTTTCACTTTTTTTAAGTTTTAATTTTAAACTTGTTTACTCTTAAAATATTATTTAATTTTCATGTACAATCGTTATAAAAGAATAATTAATTTTTAAATCATTATATTAAATAACTATATAATTTTTTTTAAGTATATTATACCTGTACGCATCATTTAAAAATCTCATATTAGATCTATCATTGTACATACCATTTAAAATTTTCCTATGCCAATATTTACATTTTTTTGTGTTGCTAAATGGTGTGTACAATGATACACATAAATTTGTTCTTTAAAAAATCAAACTCAATTATGTATATATATATATAGGGCTGGGCAGGTAACAGGACGAGGTGACTAGTACTCATATCCGCCCCACACCCACGCAACCGTCTCAAACACCCGCCCTATTCAAGGCAGGCAGGTCGGGACCAGGTTGGGCAGGTAAGCTAGTTGGAAGCTTAAATGGAAGCGTTTTAAGTATACCTAGAACACCGGTGTTCCTGTGTTTTTAACCATTGATCTTAATTGATTTTAATTATAAAATATATATACAATGAAGATAACGGCTAAAAATACAGAAACACTGATGTTCCGGATATACTTGAAACATTTCCTAAATTATATTCTTAAGTGTATATGTCAAGTCTTGAACCGAGTCCTTCAATTTTGAGGCACCTAGGCAGGAGATTGGCTTTTCTAGGTCTTATTTATGCGTTAATCACACAATCATGTCTATTTTTGGGCATATACACCCATAGTTCTTCCATTTAAAAAATTTTCAACTGATAGTTTTTTGCATATTTAGTTTATTACTCCTTAATTATCTAACTATACCAACAACAACAACAAAAAAAATGACAGGAACAGATAAAATCGATTCCAAACACATTAAAATTTAGCTGATTCAATCTTATTTCCTGCACAGGCACAGCTATATAAATCCGACACAGAATCTCAGAGATCAGAGAAAGACATCTATAAAACTGCATGTTCTTGGCTCTGCTGAGTGCTGATTAAAGAATTTCTAACATAGTAGAAAAATAAAGTATTTACATAGAAAAGTAAATGAAGAAAAAAGGCTTGAAATTTCTCATTATAATTTTATTTCCTTCCTTTATGCAACAACTTGAAAGCTAAAAACTGCAGAGGATCAGATCAAAGAGCAAAGTTATGCAAAATGATCATATGATGAGATTAAAAAACCTAATGAAAATCTCATAACTAGTTAAGAGAAAAAGTTTTAAGAAAGCAAATAATTTTTCATCAACTATGCGACTCGACTCGGCTCAATTCAACTGCGATCATTTGCAACTTGATTCCCTGCAAATAGGCCATCTCTTCTTTTGGGGAAACCCGGAGGATCCATTGTCGTCGCCCTGTACTTCAGCTCAGACGCCCCGCGGAAATCCGGATCAACCGAAGCCGGCCTAGGGTTATGATCCGTGGAACCAAGTCTATAGGAGCTTGTAGCTCCTCCGGGGTACCTCGAAGGAGATCCATACCTTCTTGATGGACCTCTGAGAGCTCCACCTCTAAGATCCATAACTTCTGCACTTCTTGAAGATGAGTCTACAAAAGACCTGTCTCCGGAACCGGATGCCAAGGGAGCACCGGTTGTGGCCGACGTGGAGCTAAAAGGATCATCCGGTCCCCAAGATGTAAGCGCCTCCTTTTTCTTGGCGAAAAAATGCCAAGCTGCAAATAGGAAGAGTATGAAGAACAATACAGGGCTAGTCCATAGCATAGTGTTGAATTCCCCTTTGAAGATAGGAAGATTCGAGTGATATATTCCGATGTAGCCGCCTCTGAGACCAACAACAACAAGCTTCTCGCGGTCACTAGCTATCAAGGGTATCACTTTTGCTTCCGAATCCAAACCAGCCGACGGATAATTCAAGAATGATGACCTTAGCTCGTCGAGGCTAGAGGAGAAAACAAGCCGAGGCAGGCCAACTCGAACATAATGAGGAGACGAAACATTGAACACGAAGGCCTTTTCCGGGTTAACAACTAGCAAATAGCCCTTAATTGCTTGCAAAGCCACAGGCTCTACCATGTCAAACTTCTTCTTGTACCTAACCCTGCACTTAAAGTTCATTACATCTCCCAGCAACAAGACATAGATCAGATCCCCTTCCGAGGTAAATCCGTATGCTTTGGAACGCTCGGTGGCATCAAAAACATAATTTCGAGCAACCGAATGGTTTAGCCCTTCACACTCAGATTCTTTGATTTTCATTCCCCTCAAATCCAATGACCCTGCACCAGTCTCTGTCAAAAACATGAGCCGTTGCTTCAAGAAAACTAGTGGCCTACTACTCGGAACAACCGAACCATAAAACGTACCGTCTTCCTTGAAAACCTTGATCTTCCCATTAGCATCAGTTGACAGAATGTACTTCATCCTACCAACATAATGAACCTCCAAGATTGTCACCGGTGAACCTTCCCCTTCGCTCCCGGGTGACACAAACCTAGTACCCACTTTCTCCATGAAAAGAGAACTCCAATCTTCGCCCCCAGATCCCTCCCAAACCCGGTGCATTGAGATTCCCCCGTTTTCATGACCAGTCACCAGGAAACTCTCATTCTTGTAAGCAGATGTGTATGAAACCATTGCCGTGACAGGCGAATCCGACGAGCTGCCATGCTCAACCAAAACATCCCCATTCCTCAAGAACACATACACTTTCCCATTTTTGTCACCGACGGCGACATACTTACTCAAGCCCTCATGATCCCTAAAGGGCAAAACATTTATACAAGTTGCATCAGAATCTAACTTGACCGCAGAAGAAAATTGGAACCTCTCTGACCAAAAAGGAGTGTACTTTGTCACAGACATTCCCTTAGTTTTCTCAACATCCCTAAATTTACCCTCAAATTCTTGCCCACCTTCAATAACCCCTTTTCTTGATGTTCTTCTATCATCATCATCATCAAAATCATCACTATTCCTATGATTGGACCTACCCTTTTCCTGAATCACTGATCTATCACTATCACCAACCTCAGGTAACTTAGATTCTAACCTTGAAACAATTTCACTAAGATTTCTCACAAGCTCCTCAAGCTTACTAAACAAAACCTCTTGATTCACATGATTTGGTTGATGGGGTTTTGCAGAAACATCCTCAGATGAATCATGATGGGGTTGTAATGAACATGATGATGATGATTCAGGGTCTATTGGGGTGCTAGAAACATGAACATAACAGAAAAACAAGAGCAAAAAGAACATAAAAAACTTGCCTTTTTGTGAGCACGCCATCAAAGAAGGAAGAAAAAAAATTGGGGAAAGTAAAAGAAAGGTCCTTTATTTAGTATCAATATGAGTGCTGTGCCATGGCTGAAATTTGATGCTGTTATTGGATCTGGGAATTGAGGATTTAGGAGAAATCTATGTAAGATTTAAGGGGGGAAATCTGAGAAAAGGTGGTGATTTTTTCGGACAGTGTTTTTATTTTGATTTTGAGGTTTTGACTTGAAGTTGAATTAGGGCAAAGAAGAAATGGACATTAAAAAACTAAAAAAGTGGATAGGCAAAAAAAAAATAAAAGAAAAAAGAGAAAAATATGATTGAGTTCAGTTCAGTTCCTGTGTGTCTTGAAACGTCTTAAAGTCGTAACACAAGATATGGTCTGGTCTGAAACATGACACACCATTTGTTGGTCCGTACTTAATTGCAATTGGAGTTTTAGATTAAGAAAGAGAAATGTGTTTTTTTTTTTTATTATTGATCTTTTGGCTGTCAATTTAGTAGATGTAAAATAATATAGTTTCATTTTTTATTTAGAATTTAGAAGTTAGTAAAGAAATTAATTTGAAACAAAAAATATGAAGATGTCCATTACCATTATGCTTCTTATATATTTTATTTTAAATTTATCCCACAAATTCAATTAATTTTAATTTAAGTTTGTTTGGATGTCATTATTTGATTAAAAAAAAATTTGATAAATTTTTTTTTTTTATATTTTTTAGTGTGTTTAGATAATTTTTAATAGTAAAAATAAAAACGCTAGTAAAATTTTAAAAAAATTCAGAAGATATTTTTTACATCTTTTAAAATATCATTTTTACTAAAAAAAAAAAATATTCTTAACATAGTAAATAAACAAAAAGTACTTTTATATGATTGTATCAAAACATAATTGATAAATAAAAAGATAATATTATATGAGATATCCAAACATAAAATTATTTTTACTTTTGTAAAAAATCTTTAAAAAAATAACTCAAAATAAGGTCTTTTACGAGAAACTCGCCTAAATAACCGTTTATCTCATCATAGATATTAGACTCGTCCTTATTTTTTACAATGGGTTGGGAAATTTTATTTTCTAACCTTCTAAAACTTTTAATTTTTTAAATAATTTTAATTATAGAATTAATTATAAGATAAGTGAAATTTCAATTAATTTCTTACACCTTATAGAGTGTTCATTTCGAAAATTTAACATGTCTATATTTTCTCCTGCATAAATATTGTCCCAAAATTTGAACATGTGACTAGAGAGATAAATAACCCAAACAAGTTACTACTTGTTTTAGAGGATGTGGTTTAACTTGCTCACCACTAATTTGTTGCAAAAGTTCAATATGGAGGGCTTTTTAGTAGTGAGAATTTTATTTTTTGTTCAATACATTTAGTTATTTTTTGATAAATTTTCTTTTTGGTTTTTTTTTTTTTAGATAAATGATTAACATTAATCTCAACAAAATATTTTTTGCCAGTTCCACTGCTTTTTGTCAAGGCAGTTCGACCCATTTAACAGTTTTCAGTTTGTATTTGGGCCTCAACTGATTCCAAGTCCATATGATCGATCTGGGTCCACTTAGCCACTAGAAAAAATTCCGTTTCAAAAAAAAAAACCACTAGAAAAATTCAACATCACAATAGTGTTTAATTTTTATTTTATTTTATTTTGTTTATTAATTTAATTTTCATGTATTATCACTGTAAAAGAGTTATATATATATAATCATTCATATATTGCCACGTCAGCAAAAAGAATTAATTTTTAAACTTATTATTTAAAAGATAATCTAAACACATAAATTTAATTGAATAATAACATAAAACTCTTTATACTGTTAGTGCATTAGAATTAAACTCTTTATTTATATCGATAAACCTTTTGAGATGCATAAAAAATCAGAAAAAAATTGATATAATTTACAAGTAACGGCAAGAGACTTCAGTTAGAACTTAGAACAATAACACCCACCAATATTAGTGTATTACCCAATAAATAAATAAGAGAAATAATGCCCCCCGAAAGGATGGAATTTCAATTAACTAGGATTGAGTATTGACTTTGGACCAAAAAAAAGGTATTGACTTGATTTCTTCCTCAAATTATTTTGTTGAATATAACTATTTTTAATTATTAATATTTGCAAACACTACCTAATGTCATCGTTGAAGACGACATATGGAGATTTGAAGTTATAAGCATATTTATTTATTTATAATTAAACCCACCATGGTGAAAGTTCAAAGTCAAGGACAACTACCTTTTTTTTTTGTTTGATAGTAACTTGCATCTACCAAGTTCATTGAATTCCTCCATACTGGGATATATATATCTAACTCCATTCTTTTGATATTTTGCAACTTGCATAAGTGTGTTGAATTTCAAATAAAGACTAAAAAAACTCTCATGTTAAATTTCATTGACTTAATTATAGAACCAACTTCTAATAGAAACTAGTATTATTATGGTTATGAACCATTGAACCCTGTTAGGTACCCAAGAGTTTATTAATCATCATCTAACACACAATTGATATAAAGTTATAAAATATGTGTGTATATTATTGGTCAATATATGTGCACATAGTTTGTAGAATGTAGGCGCAAATTATATTAAACTAGTGTGTGCACAAATTGATAACATATAAACATTTTTATATGGTGGTCACTTTTGACTAAGAATGACTAAACACCAAGAAACTTCAAATTAGAGATTTAGTCTCTTAACAAATTTATGTTTTCTAGAAGCTTTTAAAAAAATTACTTCCGTCGGATAAGTTAGTCCTTAAATCTTTTTGAAGGAGAGAGTAATTTTTCTTGTATTAATATTTTTTAAGAATTTAAAGGTTCATACAACAACGATAACA
This sequence comes from Stylosanthes scabra, assembly GCA_036250425.1. Classification (NCBI taxonomy): domain Eukaryota; kingdom Viridiplantae; phylum Streptophyta; class Magnoliopsida; order Fabales; family Fabaceae; genus Stylosanthes; species Stylosanthes scabra. Next base: position 69,858 of record JASCZI010030227.1, read on the forward strand.
AAATTTTGTTACACTAAATAAGGTAGACTATATGAATCAAACGACGTCACTCTATCATATATATATATATATCTATAAAGAAACCGTTTACATGTAGATCTTGTATGAGGTAGTCAAACGAAATGCATAGTAAAATTTATTGGAGATATATTTATCAAATACGCATATTAAAACTTTCATCGAAAGCGACAAAGAAATGGATTTATGTGACAAGAGTAATTCTTTACAATTTAGAGAATAAACATTTCTTCACAATTTAGGGAATAAAAATTTATTAAGAAGCTAAGACCATTGTGAGTTTTAATTTAATATCAATTTAATTTTCATATAATGATACATCAGTATTTGTAGGATCATATCTCATTTGATACTATATTTGAGATTACATTTTCAATGCTTAGTTTTAATTTAATATCAACTTGGACCCCACACAATACTATTTATTAAGTTAAATTAACTTGCATTAAATGAGTTGTAGAAGTGATACGGTATCAACTTAGTGATACCGGTAACATTTTCAGATTTCCTTCCAATGCATACCAAAGTATCAATTCAATTCAAGGAGAATTCTTAGATGGTGAAAGTATCTAGTGGTCCACTAAGGTTTCAAGTGTTATTTTTAAAGTAAAAAAAAAAATATGGATATATATTAGAAATAACCATAGCCACATATTTAGAATCTTTTTCTATAATCCTTAAAGGACTACAAAATACTTTCACCACCATAGACAAAACCTTCAATTCATTTGTGTTCTTTAAGATGAATTGATATCCAAAAAGTGCACCATTGGAGATGCTCTAAATGTCTAGTATGCAATTTTCTAGAGACAATTAAATATTTAGTCGCTAAAAATTATTAGTTCTTTGTAATTTCTATTGGGTTAATTGGAGTGGATTTGGGGCTTGCATTTTACAAAATATAAAGATTCAATCATATTAGGTGCATTATTACCTTAATCTCAAACTTGGTCAAGATATGATTGTCAAAATTATAAAATAAGGTTGAGTTCACCCGGAGGTGGAATTATACTTTGACAATGATAAAAGATTAATATTTAATAAAACAATGGCTGATGCCTCTTCATAAGTCATTGTAAAAATTTTGGGACTTGAAACAAGTCTTTATCATGTTAATCAATGTATGGCCAAACTTTTCTTCTCAAGTGCAAATTTAGCTTATCATCTATCTAGTATCATTTTAAACGTTAAGTACAGAATTGATACGATTTCCAAACGATAGGGACACAAATAGAACGTTTTAAACATTAAGGACATCTTTAGAACTTATCCAAACGTTAAAGACAAAAACGATACTCAACCCTTTTTTTAAGATAAGAAAAAGAAAAAATATAAAGCAAAATAAACTAATATAATAGAATAATCCATGAGAATATAAAATGACATGAGCAAGGTAAAGAGACATATTAGTCCAGAAAGAACAAATTGTATGTGGAACAATTAATGGCAGAATAACAGGATGATCAAATTGATTTCAAGTATACAAATATTCAAAGGCAAAATGTGGACTATGATGTGTGAAACATCAGAACTTGATAGCAAACCCTATCAAGCAATTGAGATTTGAGACAATATACCAGAAAAAGTAAACTACATCTCAAAATTCCATGTCGTCTCGGCGCTCAGCTTCGGAACTTTCAATTCCTCTGCCAAGTTAAGGGATGCTACAATCTGAAAAGACAGAAGAAGAAGAAGAAGAAAGAGCCAGTGAATGCAAGTTTCATACAAACCTCAAATCTTCATTGTTAAGTCTAATAGAACAATACAAAAAGCATCTCTATAAGTTTGTGTAGAATACAGAAAATTATATTGTGTCTGCGCGAAAAACATGCTTGAACATGCTTCATTTCTTAGCAATTACCATAATCGAAAGCATTTTCGCTTTTGCAAATAGAATTTCCATTCACAAGATGAAGAGCAACCTTTTCATTCAAAGTTATATCCATTCCACACAGAAAAATTACAGTAAATGTTCGGTAAAAAATCATACACAGTCTAAATCTTTCAACAAAATCATCAATCTTTCGAAGCATTTCAGCTTGATGTTATGAAAATCTAAAGAAAACTTGGAACACATTAATCCAGCAACTTCATTGTTGAACAATTTTAGGCTTAAGGAGTTCAATAAAAGATTTATACAAACATCCTAAGTTTCACAATCTACCATCACATATAAATTCAATCAACAAAAAAGTTAGATACCGTATTCATATCATATCTATAAACCCCTTCTAGACAAGCCAAAGACCATAATTCTCAGCAACAAGGGAGAAAACAAAAAATCGCAGTTAACAGGTCTATGAGGCTCTCCAACAGAGTTTAGTAACAGTTAACCAATATCATCAAAGAGGGAAGATTTAAAATTTTATAATCACCTTGAAGCAGCCAGTTTGCTTGGAATTCCGGGACCACTCCAACCCCAACATCTTGGTTGAAGTCTGGTAATATCCCCGAAAAGAGTCATCGCCGTAAACCCTCCTAGAAACAGCAAAGTCCCATGAATTCTTTGCTACATCGTAGACAGGCTCGAACGTGGTCAACCCGTTATGAACATATGTGTACTTCAACTTGCAGTTTCCCGAATCAAGGGCATAGTTAGCAGAAACCTTGTTAGCAGCATCAAACACCAAAGTCCCATCCAAAATGGTCCTGTTATCACCCCTGCTATGAATATAAGTCAAATTCAATGGCTTCTCCGCAACTCTTACAGTGTTCATAAAATGAAACCTGAAGTCCTGCACAAGCAAACATAGCAATTAGCACCCCAAAAGAAGAAAAAAAATGTTAATATAAGAAGAGATAGAGCATATTTTGGTCTTCGTTATTATTAGGTAAACACTCCGGTGCAATCGACTTCACGTAAACTTACTTGTTAAATACCTTTAGATGATTTGACATATTTGACTATTGATTTAAATGACAACTTCATATGAAGTCACTGCAGTTTTCACCGGAAATAATCCTTTCTTTTTCATCTCATGATAATTTGATCATGACTCATGTTCAAACTTCAACAAGACTAATACACAGTCAGAATTTGTGCCAAAATATGATATGTTATAATTAGTTGATTTTGACTTCAAATAGCTTATAATCCAAAACTTCTCAAATAACACAAATACAATCTTTGAATTTTACCCTAAACATAACTATAAGCTATAATTCCAAGTCAAAATTACAAAATTACTACAAATATATGAAAAATTATTCCTTTTTTTCAAGAACAAAGTAAAAATTACTTACTTTGACTTCAAAAATAGCTTAAAATCCAAAACTTGTTCAACAACTACACCAAAAAAAATCATCTTTTTTTTTAACCCCCAAAACACAACTATGAGCAATAATAATTAAAATTTCAAAGTAAAAACTCCAAAAGAAAATGGTAATTGAGGCGAATAGATAACAAAATTGCGTTGCGTTGAAGAGTGATTGTTGTGTGAAATGGAAAAAGAGGAACCTTTTTGGGGACATTGTAATCGACGATGAAGGAACCGGGTTTCTCAACGGCGAGGGCCAAGCCAGTCAGGCTGGGGCCGTTGACGAAAGTGGCGTCGGTGACGGAGGCGCGGAGCTTGACGTCGCCGGCGTTGACGGCGATAGTTGCGGCGGCGCCGCCGTTACGGTCGATGTCGTACCTACCCTTGAGAGCGGCCTTCATCATTGTAAACAACGGAATGAAGTGAAAGAAATGAAGAAAATGAAGAACACACCAAGTAAGAGGATGTTGTTATACTTTTTTTTTTTTAGTTTTATTTTTTTTAATTATTATTATTTTTTTCTTTTCCCAAATGAGAATCAATCAACTTTGGAGTCTGTAGTACTGTGTTATGTGGAGAAGGAGGAAGTGGGCTTTTCAATTTAATTACTTATTTGGGCCGGCCCATCAACTATTATAGAAAGTAGGTTTTTTTTTTTAATGGTGTAATTGGACAACGGCCCCAATTCTAGGCATTACATTACGAACACACGACACTACACACCCCACACACCCAACATGTTCATTACTCGGCCACTGCCGAGTTTTACAAGGCCTAGAAGATCACCACTTAAATTAATGGCCTTGTGCACGATGCGTGTCTAGAAGTCGGGTACACAGCATAGGAGACCACTTAAGTATTAGTTGGTGATAACTGATAACCAACTTGGGCCGGGATACTAGCCCACTTAAGCAAGTGTCGGAGATTCGAATATCGTTTTTGTTTTTGTTTTTGTGTATGCAGCAACTCATTGATCAATGGTATATATGGGTGGAAAGTGAAAACAGGCCATTTTAGACCAGACTTTATTCTTAGCAGATCGGGCTTGTAATAAAATATATTGGTCTAATATTAGCCTATAGCATAATATAGATTTTTTAATGAGTACTAAGCATGGCTATTGACAAGTTTAGCCCAACCTCAAACCCGTTAATAGACTTGATTTTTCTTAATAAATAAATAAATAGTATATGTTGATGTAAAACATTAAATGATTAAAGTTATTAAAAAAATAAAAATACACATATATAATTAAAAAGAAAAATAACCTAGTGGATAAATGTATTTAAATGTTATAAAAGACTCAAGTTCAAGTACTTATTATAACTTTAGATTTTTTTAAATTGCCGACCTGTTTTTTGTTAGGCCAAGTCAGGCGAGATACGATCGGACAGGCGAAATACGATCGGACTATATACTGTTGAATGATTCTCAAATTCGTAATAGATGAATTTTCGATTTATCGAACTAGGAATATTACGGAAAAAATATTAATATGGGCTGAACTAAGTAAGTGTGAGGAGTTTGAATTAACTTGTGTATGTAATAATTTATTGATTAGCGACATATTTTTAAATAGAGCTGAAATCTGCGACAAATTATGAATGAATGGTAGGTGTTTGAAGAATGAAGAAAGCATACGGTGCAGTGGACCTAGGAATGTGCTATTTATTATTGTGGTGGTCCTCCAAAGAAGCATAAAATAACCATTGCCTCTATTATATGATGCTCTTCTATGGCATCCTATGAAATATGAATGAAGATAACCCATTTATACTGCTATTTGCTATAATTTTTTAAGAAGATTTAATTTGTGAATGAATAGTAATAAACTAATTATGCTCCCTACATCAACGCATAACCCACCCTCACAAAAAAGAAAAATCAATCCCATTTCCAAATTCATTTGCCTAAACCCCATTTTGTAAAACCATTAATTAGTTCATTTTCTCCTCATCAAAATGCATCATAACAATTAATATATAAACAAATTGGTTTTGGTGATTTAATTTTGATTTCTCTTTGTGTTTTTTTTCTTCTTCATTATATTGAATATTAATAATGAGAAAATTATGTCCGAATGTGGAGAATGCAAAAGGATTGGAAACGGTGTTGGAGGTTCCAATACCAGAAAAAATTGGACTAAAATTGGAAGAAATTCATCAAGCAGATGGAAGAATCTAAGAGCATTGATGAATGCTCAAATCTCAAAGGATAAGTCATCACATTTGAAAACATCTTCAAACCATGAATTCATTGCTTTGCTCAAGTTGGTTGGTTCTCCACTCATCCCTCAACAAGTTCTTCAATCTCATCAAACTTTTGTTTCATCCCTAAGAAATTCTCCCATAGTATGCATCATTTTTCATTTTTCTCTTAAATAATAATATTATTGTTATTTATTTTCATTTATTTTGTTATATATGTTACGTTATTATCACCTTTATAATATTCACTATCTATCTCATGTTAGAATTGAACTTGGTATAAAAGATGTAAAATGTTATATAATCTATATCAAAAGTTTATTGGCTTTATAGAATTTTGAGCATCATCATCATTCATCACCCAAAATATTTTGTCATATAAATCACACATAAAAATATTATATTATAACATTTTTAATTTATTATTTTTAGAAAGATGTTATTTCAACATACATAACTAAGTTATGTGTAAGAAATAAATGGATAAAAGAATTAATTAGGAGGCCTAAAACTTAAAACTAATTATAAGTCTAATTATACTTAGAAAAATTTTTAAATTTTTTACATTTTTAATATTTTTAAAAAATAACATTTATGATTGAATTATTTAACTTTTTAGGTATTAGGCCTATAATTAGGTTTAAATTTTAAGTCTCTGATCTCTATCACAACACGAGGGATAATGTTCAAATAGATCCCCGAATAATATCGCATTATTCAAATTAATTTTCGAAATATTTTATTAGTCATATTAGTGCCTTAAAGATACAATGTTTAATCAAATTGGTCATCTATCAATCAGATGAAGACACTTTATTTTTAAATGTCGCGTATCGCGAAATGACGGGATAAAGTATCATTTATCAATCAATAATTTTGTAACACATGTTATTTAATTGATAAAATATCAATTTAACTAAAAATTATATATTTGAGGAATTATATCGGTTATTAAAATAAAATAATTCACCAAATTTTAGTATAATATAGTATATTCACGAAATTAAATAGGATAATATAAATATTCAATAAACATTTTCCTCAAGTTGTTAAAAAACAACTAAAATATAACTTCGTATATGTAGGAACTTTCTAGTGCAAAGTACATAGTGCAACAATACATAGCAGCAATAGGAGGAATAGATGCATTGGATTCAATGAAGAACATGTATGCAGTTGGACAAGTGAGGATGATTGGTTCTGAGATGCGTCAAGAAGATGCTAAGCTCAAACAATTTGGAAAAACTGAAGCTGGAGGGTTTGTTCTTTGGCAAAAGAACCCTAATTTGTGGCACTTTCAATTGGTTGTTTCTGGCTACAAAGTTAGTGCTGGTTGTGATGGTAACATAACTTGGGATCAATCTACTTCTCAACCTTCTCATGCAAACAAAGGTCCCCCTAGACCACTTCGTCGCTTCTTTCAGGTACATTTATAATAATTAGATTTTGTCATCGTTCGAATTGATTAAGCAATCGATTCAGTGAAACTTGATTAAACCCAGTAAAACGTGGTCAAAATCGGACGCATCGATTCGATTGATAAAATAGGATAATACGTTGCTGCTTGCTATGTGTGTTGTTTTTTTATTAAATAAATTACATAAATAAAATTATATTACATATACAAAAATTTTTAAAAATGTCTTTTTTTTTTAATTAGGATATGTTTTCTATTTTCATGATTGAGTAATGTTACGGAACCAACATTAGATGACTAATAGGGAGCCAATAAGTGTAATTAGAGAAATAATAGATGGTAAAAGGGGAAAGAAAAAAAAAAAAGAAAAAAGCCTAGCCACTTATTGGCTAACAAACTATGGGCTTCCTAAACTTTCTCAATATGATTATAATTTTTATTTTCTTTCTTATAATTATATACTTGAAGGGTATAATAAATATAAACTAATTGATGAGTTATTAATAAAATCTAAAAATAATTGTCAATTTAATACAAAATAAAATGTAAATAAAAGAGACGACACTTATTATGAAAATAAAAAATAAAATTTTATATATTTATTTATTAATTATGACCAGATCAGCCGATTCAACCTGTTATCCACCGGTTGAATTAGTAATCTTAATTTAATAATTATATGGTTGAATATCTAAAACTTTTTTATTTTATTTTATTTTTATGTTGGAATAATAGGGGCTAGATCCAAGATGGACAACAAACTTGTTTGTAGAAGCTATATGTGTAGGAGAGAAATCACTGAGCAACAAGGAAGAATGTTTCCTACTAAAGTTAGAAACACCGCAAGACATTCTTGAATCCCAAAACACCCCCCAAACTGAAATCATAAGGCACACAATGTGGGGGTATTTCAGTCAAAGGACAGGGCTATTGATGAAGTTTGAGGACAACAAATTGGTGAAAATGAAATCCCATGTGAAAGGTGATGATGATAACTTTGTGTTTTGGGAAACAAGCATGGAGTCTTTGATTGAGGATTATAGGTATGTTAATGGTGTCAACATAGCACATGGTGGAAAATCAGTGGTTATGTTATATAGGTATGGTGTGGAAATTAATCATAAGAGGAGGGTTGAAGAAACATGGAAGATTGAAGAGATTGGTTTTAATGTTTGTGGTTTGTCCATGGATTGTTTCTTACCTCCTTCTGATATGGAACCAATGGAATGATAGTTCTTAGGGGGAGTAATTTTGTTTTGATTTGATCAAACACAAATAATAAAAATGAAATAAAAAATAATTAATGTTATTTTTTGAGTGTATATATAATTTTCAGATAATGTTGATGGGTGTAATCGTTATATTAAAATATTATCAAGATAATTCATTATATTATGTGAAGATTATATTAATTTCCCAACTAAAAGTGTTCTAAAAGTTATATTTCTATTATGCTTTCTATGATAAATTGGATAAAAAAAATTATATTGTCTGAATTTATAATAGAATACTTTTTCATTTTACTGCTAATAGAATAATCATAATCATTATATATTAAAATTAACCGTCAAAATAAGTCACTAATATAAAATACATATTAAAATAAAAAATATATTTGTTCAATTAATAGTTTTAACATTAAAACACCTAATATTATTATACCTTCACTTTGGTGGAAGTATAATGTTATACCTTTTGTAATGACTTATTTATTTATTTATTTATTATTATTATTAGGGCAAGTTATACATATAATCTATTCTCATTCTAATATTATCAAATTACACTAAAAACAGAAAAATGATCAGATTGCTCCAAAAAAAGTTTCTATGGAATTCATGACATCCTGTCACAGATTCAGAGTTTTAAAATTTGTGTTAAATGAAATCCGTGTTATCTTTCCATGGATTCTGAGTAATTTATGTCTAAATGGGATCCGTGGCAGGCTGCCATGGATTCTATAAACCATTGTAGCCTGCCACAAATTCTGTATTTTTTGGCTCTAATATTTTAAAAAAATATATTTTATAATAATTTGTATAATCAATAAATATGATGATCAATGGTATGAAAAATTATATATATTTTTGTTATACCTACTCCTATTTGTATTTTTATATTATACATGAATCAACTATCCCAACAAATTGAATACATTAAATATTATATGTTCAAGTAATATTTAAGTCTCGAATTTATTTTTGAAATATTACATTACTATAACAACCTATTAGCTTCATAAAAAATACATCAATA
>JASCZI010030227.1:96026-118920 GCA_036250425.1 Stylosanthes scabra
CGGCATAATTCGCCTTGGAACACCATGATGAACAGAACTATTTCCTTCTACTGACAAATCTCTGTTATTGGGGACCTCATCAGATACTCTGTTAGTGTCTCCATCTTCAACTCTATCTGGACAAACAGATTGGGAGAAAAAAATTGCGAAGTCACTTGACACAGTAACAAGCACGATCAAAATGTCATGATGTATGTATGGTATGCTATACACATTGGAAAAATATAAAATTAACGAGTTATGTAAAGAGTAGAAACCATGTGAATATACTCATCAGACCAATTTAATATTGAAGAGTGTATGATTTCAATTTCCAAACAATGTAAGCAATATGGAAGTACAGATATCAACATAAAAGAAATTAAATGAATAATTAATTAAGCAAAAAGAAACAGTTACATATCTCTTTTTACTTGTTAGTGATATCGTCATTTTTTTTTTCAATCAGGGTTTAAGTCAGGATCCTGTAATTCACAAACTATTATCTAGAGGCATACCAGAGTGTTCACTTTTCATTCGAAGACTAACTGTGGTTAGTTAATATAGCCAACTTCCAAAAATTTCAGAACAATAATATCACAAATGTTGAAGTTGACTTAAAGAACTCAGTTCAAAAGTGTAATCCTGCACCACAACCTATTTGTAACTTTATATCCAGTACATACCATGGAGAGGTGAACTTCCAGGTTTCATTCGCCTAGCATTTGCAAAATCTGTTGAGCTTCTTCCATCTTTAGGCACCTGAGGTGCTCCACTACTAATAATCTCCCCTTTGTCAATACCCTTTAAGATAGACTGTTTTTAAAAAAGAAAAAAAAAATGAAGATAAACCACTTGATATGAAAATTGAATTCAGTTTATCGAAATACAAACATATCAATTACCAGTTCTTCAGAATTTGGTGCCAAAAGAGCAAGAGGTTCCAATGGTTCCTCCTGTGTAAGACTAGGTATCTGCACAAAATCATCAGCTAGTTTTTTATTTCTATCCATTTTTGTCACTCTGTAAACATCAAGCAACTTTGTCCTATTATATCTGAAGGGAGAAGGTTCTCTGAGCCCAATTTCAACTTTTTCTCCAGGATAAGAGTTATTCAAGAAGCTATTGTTAGAGCCACCCTGATCATGACCATGAGTAGAGACTGGGGTCATAGTCTCCCCACGGCCACGCCCAGAGTAATATGTAGAGCCCTGCTTGGTTGGCGTATTGTTATGTTGATGGGGAGGCTCTAACCTACCACGGCCATGTGAGAAGCTAGGTCTCCATGGCCGATAATGATCTCCCTCCTTTTCATCCTTTCCATTATTGGAAGTGTGAGACAAGCCTTTGTCCAGATGAGTATCACCTTCTTTTCCAGAGTCACTCCATTTTTCGCGAAGACCTTCCGGTTCCTTACTATCTGGACCCCAGCGTGTGTTCCACTTACTCTCACGCCGTTGGTCAAAGTTAGTTTCTCTGTTTCCTGAATCATTCCATTTATCAGCAGTACCCCGACGAGCTTCTCCAAAGTTCTTTGAAGGCAAATTTTCTGTCCAACGCTCCACTCTCCGAGCATCACCAAGATCTTTGTCTCCATCCCTCCACCGATCCTTCCGTATGGAGGACTTAGTGTCTCGCTCTTCATCACGCCAACGATCACGGCGCCCACCTTCCGAGTCGAGCATGGATGGCCTAAAGACATCCTTTCGCTTATGAGCATCATGCACATCCTCTCCATTTCCAGATGTCTTAGTGGACTCCATGCGATGACCAAGCGGAGGACTTGAAGCCACATGGTTTTCCTGAGAAAAAAAAAATTACACATGGGTTACAATTACAAACTTTTTAATGGCAAAGGAGTATACACTATATGATTAAAAAAAAAACCAGGAGGACTCAGTACACACCACAGTTCTTCCAGATTTACTTTCCCCTGGCTTTGGCAGAAGCCATTGCGGTGAAAGCGGAATCGGAGGATTGTCAGAGCCTTGAACATCTGCATAAACAGGGTTTAAACTTCAATTATTAATCTAACCTTAAGAAAGCTAAGCCATTCACAGCCTCAACTTATCCCATGCAGACCAACAATAATATAAACTGATTAAGGCATTATAAAACAGCAGATTGAGCTAATAACATCACCAGCATGAACCATCCATGCAATGATAAGTATGAAGTCCTGTTTTCTAAGATGCACTTATATCTTTCAAGGAAATGCAACATGCACAGACCCAAAATAAAAAAAGCTGTTTTATCATGCTTAAAAAAAATTAGAGAAGCCATACTATAAGTCCGTACATCAATTAACACCAAACAAAAATAACATGGCAATCCCAAACTACAATATTTGTATTAAAAGTTTTCTTTTTATCAAGCATACGGAGACAAAAATCCCAGCAAAGAGGAAGTTCAGTTTGTTGTAAAAACACTAAATTTTGCAGTACACAAGATCAAAGAGGAAGGGGAAAAAAAGTTACAAACTTCAACACACACAAAAAGAAAAGTGATTTATAACTAAAAATGTATCTTTCTCGTCCTCAAAGTCCACACACTGATTCTAGGCACAAACCAAGAATCTCAAAGAAAAATAATTTCAAAAAATATCTAAGCTTTCTGGTCCTCGAGTTCATACTGAAAAAAATAAATGCCACTCAAAACAAAACAAAAAAATCAAATACTGATAATTTTTCCTCCTGAGAAACGAAGAAATGAAAAACAAAAACAAAAACAGTAGCATATCGGCGAAAAAACGAGGCGAATGCTGAATGCGGCAAGTGGAAACCACGTCAGCTACGAAAACCCAAAATACAAAGCGAAAAGAGTTTTCCTTTTTGAAAGGTAAGCAAAAACCCTAATCAGCAGAGAGAAGAAAAGAAGGTGAGAGAAAGGGAAGAAGAGAACCTTTGGAGATCTGCAATGGAGTGCGAGAATCGGAGGCGGCGCGTTGAGCCATGGGAGAGTGAGTGAGAGAGTGAGTGAGAAGAGAGAAACGAGAAAGGTTTGTGTTGTGAAATTTGGTTGCAAAGCGATGTGAGAGAGTGAAGAAGAAGAAGAGAAGCGGGGGAACATAATAATAGGGTAAGGGTTCAACTAAGATTAAAAATTAAAAAAAAAAATTGGGGCTTCGGCGCACGTTAAGGATGTGGAACGCTATCAGCGCACGTTAGTGCCTTGGTGCTCACTCTTAGTTTTGGGTTGTGTGTGAAGCCACCCAACTAAACTAAAGACTATTAAGTATGGTAAATTTTAACTTACATACATACATGTTACATCGTTACATTATTATGAAAAGTTTTCAAGTATATATTATGATATACCAATAATATGTAATGGTTGATTTTGATTATATATATTTTTTATTTTTTTTAATTAAGATGAACGGTTACAGATTATAGATGTATTGATACATTGGTATATTTGAAACTTTTCCCTTACTTATATATATGTCTTATATACACATACATTAAAGATCAATGGTTATCATTATATCGTTGTATATCTATATATTTTTATATCTATACTGAAAAATATACTTTAAAGTATTCTCTTTAATGAGAAATCTAGAACTAAAACTCAATTTACTATCAAAATTTGAATTGTAACTTAAAGTACTCTTTAAAATTAATAGTTTGTAAATCTTGATCAAGAAATTTAGAATCATTATTCGTGTTGGCTTCAATTTTATTTCTATTATCGATGCGTTGACATAGACCATTAGGTAATACGATAATTTATTCTAAACAACTTTATTTTTGTGATCACACACGAATATGGTAAAGCTACGTCTTATGATATAAGACATTAAGGCTACGTTTGTTTTCAGTGGACAAGACAGTGAGACATAGACACTGAGGTGCACAAATCTGTTTGGTAACAGAGATATGGACACTGGACACACTGTCTCTGGCCCAATTTTCACTGTCTCTATGTCCACTTCTGAACGAAGGACACTGATGGACACAGAATTTAGAAAGATGAACACGTGACTTTTAATAATTTTTTTTCTCTTTTTATCTATAAAACTTCTTTATTATTCCATCATTATCTTTTTAAAATGATAAAAATATCATTTATATTTAATTTTAGTACTGTCCATGTCCTACTGTTTCTGTCCCAATGTCTTGTCATGTCCTGTCCTTGTAAATAAACGCAGCCTAACGTAACCTCACACTCACTCATATTGACCAAAAACTCAAAATAAAAAACATCACACAACCATTTTGAACATCATTTTCTTACATCCCAGCGATAATCAATCATTATTGTGGCACTTAATTAATAGGCCATATTAGCATGTTATAACTCATTCAGTGATTAATTTTAATTGTGATTTAAATTTTGGCATAAGCAGTCTCTTTCTGGAACAATATTATACGTATAAATTTTGTTTTCCAACTAAATTCAACTTATATGTCTAATAATTCTCTTAATTTATTTATAATAAACCTAGAAAACCAATATTATATAGTTAACTAATGAAAAATAGGGTTTAGATGATTTTTTAAGGTCATATATATTTAAAAATTAGTAACAAGATTTCCAAGTCCATTTTGCACTACTTGATGAAAACCACTACAAAACATATCGAAAACCACAGCATTTTACTGTTATGCAAAACAATCACAACTGTTGTGTAATTTAGAATGTTGAGTCCTAGGAAAACAATGACAAATGCACATAAAGAATTCACTGCCTTCTTTATTATTGACATTTGAAATTCGATTGTAGTACAAGTGTTCCTCTCTCTAGATAAATTTACAATTCCAAAGGCGAGAATAGTATTAGATAACTTAATCTTTATTTACAAAGTTAGAACAAAAAGTATTTACAACTACTGCAAAACTCCACTAACCTTAATCTTCTACTGCCTGGATCTCACCCATCATGATCCTGTTACTCACAACATTGAATCCCAAAACTGCAGGGCTAACCTTTTTCCCTTTCTTTGCCTTCTTCTTTCCACCTCCTCTTGCAGACCCTTCTGTGTTGTCCATATCCTGCATATCTGCATTTGCAGATAGCACACTGCTGGCACCGGCTCCGGTAACGTTCTTATCGGTCTTGATCTGAAAGGCTATTTCCAAAACATCTGATGGTAACATATCCTTGTAGTTGAGGAACTTCTCGATGAATTCATGTTCTGGGTCATATGATCCAAGGTTTTCTATGAGAAGCATTTCGGCTTCGGATCTTGATTGCTTCAAGCAAAATTCAAGGAAACTTGTATCTGCATCGCACCGAAGGAACAAGTTAGAATTGCAGTTACTTACTTTAGGGGTAAAGAACAGTAATCAAACAATAGAGCAGGTTTTCTTACCTTTTGTACCTATTAGCCGACTGCACTCGCTCTCGCACCAATCTCGGAAGCCCATTGCCTCTGAAAATTACCAAAGGAAACCACAGGTCAGATTCAGAAGCACATTATATATTCAAGCAGCAACAGCTCTATCCAACATTGCTACTAAAACATGCAGATTTAAAACACTGGATATGAAATATAATGAAATAAACAGCAACTGAGTCTTATTTACCAGAATGCTTAGTCATGGCATCTTTTTTCGTTTTCAGCGAGGATTGAGATGAGGCAGGTGATGATAATAACAGAGACCGTTGCTCAGTTGGTTTGCCGCTTGCTGATTTTTGACGAGATAATGATGCAGGTGAACTCCCTTTAACGGGTACAGTCTTTGAACTCCAGTTCCCTTGGCTTCCAAGCTGAGGGAAATCTGACCTGTTTTTCATAGACAACAAATTAATCAGTCATAGTTCATCAAATATTTCCATCAAAGCTGGATATTTATGGAAACAGCTCTGTCACTACCACTAGACAACCTTTGCATATGTTACTTTGAATATTTAATATTTATTGATATGAAATGTTATTTTATATGAGCAATATAAAAAGTGGCAAAAACAAGGAAGTAACAGAAAACGTACTGTTTAGTCTCTTGCTTAGGTTGATCCATTGGACCCCAGAAGAAGTCATCATCCCCTTTGTATTTTGACTGAGAGTTTATCTGGATTGGAGAGGCGGTTTTCGAAGGAGAAGAAGCTGAGATTGACCATGAAGAACCACCATTCCGTGTAGACTGGGAAGGCAGCACTTTCTGAGGGGTAGGCATTGGGCTTGCAGGGACAGCAGAAGATGACTTCTTCTCCTGCTCCTTTAGAATGTCCCTTAATGATGTTGGTTTAGGAAACTTAACAGAATCAGAAGACCATGCCGGCAAAGGAGTTGGGCTAGGCGGCTCTCTTTCCCCTTTCCACTGAACAAAGTCTCCCAAAGACGGCCGTGCAGGTACAGCAGGCAGTACCTCTTTCTCCTGCAGAGAAGTGCGTGAGCTTTTCCCTTTCTCAATGGGGCTCGAAGAAATAGGAACTTCCGCAGTTGCATTCGACACAGAAGCTTTCACACCTGAACCCTTTGATTTTGTTGACTTTTTTCGGCTTCTTTTGGTATCTTTTGCCTCAATAAAACTTGAATCATCCAGTAATTCTGGCTGCACAGCAATATTTTGTGAGGATGATAAATTATCAGGAAACTCGGCATCCCTTTCATCAGATTTCTTTAAAACTTCTTCTGCTAATAGATCATGGAGCGGACTTTTCTTGCTCTTAAGATTTTGAGAAGTTTCTGCTTTAACCAGATGATCAGCATTGCCTCCTCTCTGACTTTCTCCAGACACCTTTACAGAGTCTGGATTAGCCACAACCCCAGCCCAGGGTGTTGCCAGACTAATTGAATTGACAGATGTAGCAATCTCAGATACAAGCATTTGTGCCTCTGCCTTTCTTTGTTCTTCCTGCTGAATTTCTAATAGAGACTTTTGCTTGGCACCAGGAGCAG
The DNA here is from genome assembly GCA_036250425.1 of Stylosanthes scabra. Classification (NCBI taxonomy): domain Eukaryota; kingdom Viridiplantae; phylum Streptophyta; class Magnoliopsida; order Fabales; family Fabaceae; genus Stylosanthes; species Stylosanthes scabra. Next base: position 102,853 of record JASCZI010030227.1, read on the forward strand.
CCTTCCAGGCTCGTCCTGCAGGTTTTTCAGTATGCTGTGTGGAAACAGCATCAACTACATTTGACTCAACCCTATAAACTGGTTCATCAATGCTTCGAGGAACACCAGCAGACACACCATCAACTTCATGATTAGCAGCTTCTTTGCCAGCAACTCCAATTTGGTTCCCCTTACCTGTTGTTTGTTTCAGATTTGATTCACTAGAATCTGGCTTGCCAGATTCTAATTGCTTTGACAGCTGCAAAGATCCATTCTTTGGCAACCCCTTTGCTTGATCAGAAGACTGCAACTTCGAAGATTTTTGCTTTTTAGATTTTTTCTCATTAGCCTTTTTGGGTTCTTGTGCGTCAATATTTTGCACTACCACAGACGGCTCAACATTGTCGCTTTCTCTTCCAGCCTGCTGCTCTTCAGGCACAATACTTGATTTGTCATTCATATCTATGCTTGGCAGCAATTCAATCTCACATGATTCATTGGCACAATTAATGGCATCACCAGGATTCTCCATAGACTCTGAAGTAAAGTCCAAAACAGAAAGAGGTTGCACTGCAATCTGGGGTTCCTCTTTAGATTTCTCCTGATCATGTAAAGGGTGACTATCAACCACTGTTGGTGCAGGGAGCATCTCCTGATTCTGCTCATTAATTTGTTCAGGAACCACAGGGCCCCAGCTTTTCTGAGAATCAGTATTACCAAATAATTGATGAGGCAGATTTAAAGGAGAAGCTCCATTGCTTACATTATAACCAGTGTCTTGGCTATTCATGGGCAAATTTAAAGAATCAGTACGAAGTTCATCATGCACACTGGGCATATGTGATTGAGAGCTCATGGGGAATATCTCTTGTGGTCGAAGTTGAGAGGGATCCATATGCAAATTCCCAATTGGAGGTGCAACACCCTGCACATGTCCATAAGAATTACCAAATAGCTGGTTAGATTGCTGGTTTTGCAGCACTTGAGACAGCAATTGCTGCTGCTGTTGCCGCAATAACTGCTGCTGCTCCTCCAGCTTTTGTTGCTGCTTCAGAAGCAATAGTTTGTCCAACAATGGCACCTGCTGAGCTGGAGCAGCTGCCTGTGACTGCAACTGCATTAAGAACTGTTGCTGCTGTAACAAATTTAATACTTCTGGATCTTGTGATATACCAGAAGAAAATAGCTTCTCCGCTGCCAAAATATTAGGGGGGTTATCGGGTGCTTGACCTAGTAAATTGCTCAATGATAATTGGTTTTGTGCTGGAAGCCTTTGCTGTTGAATGCCAAATGGCACTTGAGAAAAATTCTGATCATGATGAAAATCAAATTTATTCTGAAGGGGATGTAATCCACCCTGCAGGGGATGATTTGGCCATCCAGAAGCACCACTATTTAAACCAGCAGATGTCCTGTCGGATAATCCCTGGATGATTGACAGCAAATCGGAATTTTGGGACTGAGGTTGCCGAGAATTGTCACTTGCTGAAGATAAAAGTTTTGAGTGCAGTGCTGCATCCAGGGAAATATCCGCTTTTGGTGCAAGGGAAGCTGCATCTGGCCCTGGCCAATACGGATAAGAACTGGGTAGAGACCTCTGTCGCTCAAGTGCTAAACTATTGGCGAGTAAGTAAAGGTTGCTTCCATTATCTACTACTGATGGACCAAGATTACCAGAATTATTCCCAATAAATCCTTGTAAACCTGAAATCCATACATAAACAAAGATGACTTAATGATTACAAAAGCATAACCAATAACCTCACGAGTCAATGCGGAAAAAAAATAATAAACAGAGCAAACAATGCATGTAAGTTACAAACCTTCAGATAATGCCAGACTTTCAAGTGGAGGATTTCCCTTGTTACCAGACATAAGTGATTCCAGAAATCTATTTTCAGCTTCTGTGGAAGAACCTTGCCTAAGCCTAGGATCACCTCTCAACATCTCAATGTCACTCAAACCAGCAAGGGTATTCCCAAAGGGGCCAGAATTTTGACGGCCAGATATGTCAGTATAGTCATTTGGTTTTGTACCCAAAAACCCTGGTGGCGGTCGAGCTTTAGCTCGTAAATGAGGCATGACATCACCAAGAGGTATCCATGGTGAATCAGCAGCTGAATTTTCGTAACGACAAGGTAAGTCAATACCAAAATATCCAGACTCAAACCATCCGATAATATCAATTCCTTTAAATGGACCCTGAATTTGACCCTTAGGATCCTTGTAGAAAAGTGATAACTCCTCGGGAGCCGTCTGCATTACTTTCCTGCTTCCAAGGTCACTATCCAAAATGCCAGATAGCTGCCTCTTAAGAATGGGATCTTCACTGGATTGCCACGTCCCTACATCTTTTGAGTCTCTTGACCTTAGACCATTATTTGCATCACTATTATCATGCAAAAGGGTGGTTCCATGTTCAGCTGCTGGCATTGTTCGCCATGCAACACCAGGATGAACAGAACTATTTCCTTCAACTGACAAATCTCTGTTACTGTGTACCTCATCGGACACTCTGTTACAGTCTCCATCTTCAGCTCTATCTGAACAAAAAACATCATGGGAAAATCTCCAGGTCACTTGTGACAGAAGCATGTGAATATACTCATCGAGCAATTAACATTCAAGGATGTATGCTTACAAACAATGTTAGAAACATGAAAGTACAAATATTAACTTCAAAATCCAGAGGAAAAATAATTAAACAAATAATTATGTTGTCAAACAAGACCCGTGTAACCCTACTCATGGGGCTGGCTTCTTGTTAATGGTAGATTTATTTTTTATCATGATTGTAGATAACTTAGGATCCTGAAATTTACAAACTAGTCTTAGAGGTATAACGATAACATAGTGTTCACTTTTTATTCAAAGAGAATTTGTGTGATTAGCTCATACAGCCAGATTAGAGAATTTCACAACAATTCACTAATGTTAACTTGACTTAAAGAACCCAGTTCAAAAGTATAATCCAGCATCACAACCTATCAGTAACCAGATAAAGTACATAGTACATACCTTGGAGAGACGCACTTGCAGGCATCATTCGCCTAGAATGAGTAAAATCTGTTGAGCCCCTTCCATCTTTAGCCACTTGAGGTGCCCCACTACTAATAATGTCCCCTTTGTCAATACCCTTTAAGACAGACTGTTAAAAATAAAAAGCAATATGCTAAGCCACTTGAAATTATAATGTAACTCCTTAGAACAAAAAATAAAAAAATAATATCAATTACCAGTTCCTCAGGATTTGGTGCCAGAAGTGCTAGAGGTTCCAATGGGTCATCCTGTGTAAGATTAGGTACCTGCAGAAAATCATCAACTAGTTTTGTATTTGTATCCATTTTAGTCACTCTGTACACATCAAGCAACTTTGTCCTACTATATCTAAAGGGCGAAGGTTCCCCATGCCCAGTTTCAACGCGTTCCAGTAAAGTTCCAGGATTGGAGTTATTCATGAAGCTGCCACCAGAGCCACCCCGGCCATGTCCTAGAGTAGAGACTGCTGTTGTATTCTCTCCACGGCCACGGCCATAGGAATATGCAGAGCCCTGCTTGTTTGGTGTACTGTTATGGTGATGGGGAGGTTCCAACCTTCCACGGCCCTGTGAGAAGCTAGGTCTCCATGGCCTATAATGATCTCCCTCTTTTTCATCCTTTCCATGAATGGAAGTATGAGACAAGCCCTTGTCCAGATGTAGATCACCTTCTTTTCCAGAGTCACTCCATTTTTCACGAAGACCTTCCGGTTCCTTATTATCAGGACCCCAGCGTGTGTTCCACTTACTCTCACGCCGTTGGTCAAAGTTAGTCTCTCTGTTTCCTGAATCATTCCATCTATCAGCGGTACCACGACGAGCTTCTCCAAAGTTCTTTGAAGACAAATTTTCTGTCCAACGCTCCACTCTCCGAGCATCACCAAGATCTTTGTCTCCATCCCTCCACCTATCCTTCCGTATGGAGGACTTAGTGTCCCGCTCTTCATCACGCCAACGATCGCGGCGTCCACTTTCCGAGTCAAGCATGGATGGCCTAAAGACGTCCTTTCTCTTCAGAGCATCATGCACATCCTCTCCATTTCCAGATGTCTTAATGGTGTCCATGCGATGGCCAAATGGAGGACTTGAAACCACATGGCTTTCCTGAGACACAATACAGAAATAAGAAACCGTGGAACTAAAACACTTCGATGCGATTATAGAGCATTAATGGTAGGGTATAACAGGACTCAGTACACACCACAGTTCCCGTTCCTGATTTACTTTCCCCAGGCTTTGGCAGAAGCCATTGTGGCGAAAGTGGAATTGGATTGTCAGAGCCTTGAACATCTGCACTAACAGGATTTAAGCTTCAATGGTTTTTCTAATATAAAATCATTGACCATTAAAGTTTACAAAGTTAACTAAAAAATGTTAAAATCACAGAAAACAAGCTAGGACAATATCAACGAAGTTTGTCAGACAAATCAAATTCTATGTTACACGTCCATAACCTTAAGCAATAACAAGCACATGTAATAAACCCATGCAGATCAACAATATATCATAAATCAGTACATCTATCAACACTAAACAAAAATGACATGCCACTGGCAGTACCCTAATGCTCAATGTTGAGTACTTGTTTTGGAAAACAAACGTCCCAATAAGCCCAATTTTTCCCATTTTCAGGCATATAGAAACATAAACCCCAGCAAAGTGCCCCACCTTTATTTATTGGAAAAAGAAAATGAGTCATATCCAGCTTGATGTAAAAGCATAAAATTTTACAGTCCAAAGATCATAGAGGAAGAAAAACGTCACACACTTCAAAGTATCAAATCACTAAAAACACGGCACAAAAGAAGAATCTCACAAAATTTAAATAAATAAAAAAACTTCCTGGCCCTCTGAGTTCATATCGAGAAGGAAATGCAACAAACAAATTTAAAAAAGAAAAAAAGAAGTAAAATTCAATTACAACAAAAGCATATCGAACGCAAACGAACCGAATGCTCAATGCCGCAAGTAAAAGCCTCAGTCACAAAAACTCAAAACCAATCAAAAAAGACAAATTTTTTTCACAATATACGAAAAACCCTAACCCTAACCCTAACCACCACGAACGAAATAAAATCATTCATAAAAAATAAGAATAAGCTGAGAAGAGAACCTTTGGAGATCTGCAATGGAGTGCGAGAATCGGAGGCGGCGCGTTGAGCCATGGGAGAGTGAGTGAGAAGAGAGAATTGAAAGGGCTTTTGGGTGTGAAATTCGGTTGCAAAACGATGTGAGAGTGAAGAAGAGAAGCGGGGGAACATAGGGTAAGGGTTGAAGCAAGATAAAGAATTGGGGGTTGGGTGCACGTTAAGGATACGGAACGCTATCGGCGCACGTTAGTACGCGGTGCTGACTGTTCGTTTTTGTGTTAGACGAGTGTTTAACAACGACGAGAATGTAATGAAATTACAATTTGGAAAAAAAAAAATCTTGGCAGCTAAATTAGGAAAACAATAAGGAATGATTTTTTTTTCTCTCTTATTTTATCATTTATTATTTTTTTTAATTACATTCATTATTCCTATTAGTTCTCTAAAGTTGATTCTCTAACATTATTCAAAAAAAATTACACGTCAATTATTATACGGTGATAAAACTACACATAAATTTTTTTAATGAGTCAAAATAAAAGTATTCATGAACTTCATGATTACCATTTTAACAATTTTATTTGCACATTAAAATCAACCACTAAAATCAGCGACTATATATAAATAAATATGTAATTTTATAATTTTTCATGTGTATTATATATTAGTAATTAATTTTAGTAGATAATTTTAGTACGTAAATATAACTCTCATCATTCTTGCTGGAAATTGGAAAATTCAGTTATCAATTTGATAAGTAATTAATAGAATATCATTTAATAATTAGTCAATAAAAAATATCACATATAAAAATTATATAAAGTTAATCATTTAAAATAATAAAATACAAATTATTCAAAATAATGGAAGACATGTTATTCGTAAAGAACAAATTATTTAAAATAATAAAAAATAAATAAAAAATTTAAAATATAATATTAATTGATGATGAATGAAATTATTCACAGATAGTTGATTAAATATTCACTATCAATATTTTCTCTTACAAATTATGGAACACATATATGAGATTATGAATTTATTATTTTCACTTTTTCACAAAATTTTAAAACAAAAAAAACATTTATAAAAAAAATTGAAAATGCTTTCCTATTGGTTTATAACTATTTAGGAAATATAAAAAATCAATAAAAATTAATCTAAATTTTTCTTATTTTATATTTTTAATTAGCACTGTATTAATTAAAAAATTAGAAATAATAAATAAGTGATTATAAATATTATGTATAAAATTATGAATACTAAATTAAATAAAATAATTTTAATTATTATCTATTTATCTTCCTAGTATTATTTGACCTGTTGATTCTTATCCAAATCTCGCAAATAAAATTTGCCAAATACTTGTTCCCTTCACTCCAATTAGTTTAATAGGATAGGATGAGATTATGGTCTTAAATCAATGTTTTTAGAGGATAAATTCCTATAATCATTGCCATCTCATTCATACTCAATTGAATCTTGAACTTTATTTGGATTAATTTGACATTTGACCAAATATTTGAATAATTATATTTTTGAAGAAAAGATCATAGGCGTGTTATGTTTTTAAATTTTGACTATGAGAATAAATACTTTCAATTATAGTTTATAATAATTAATATCCCTTTGTTTTTATTAGTTTTTATAATAATATATTAAAAATATTATCTAAAATATTGTTAATGAAAAAAAGAAAGTTTTACAATATCCTGAAGTTTTGGCTTTTTGTTATGGTTTTATCAAGCAAGTAGCGAGATCAAACCGCTCATTGAGCCGAAAAAATAATTGATTTAATGATTAGGTTGAACCATGTCTAAATCGGTTTACTTAAATATATAATGAAATAATTTTAAAAATATATAAAATAATTTAAAATATAATATTCTATTATTTTAATTAAAAATCAGTTTTTTAAATTAAAAAATCAGTCCAATTTTACCGATTTATCAATTTATCATTGTTTTTTATAGGTCTTTTGACAATCAATTTCTGCACTCTAATTAGACCGAACAAATAATCAGTTTTTGATTTTACAGTCAAATTGCTCGGTTTGATCCGGTTCTCGTGACGTTAGATTCTACCTTGGATATTTTTTCATTTTGTATGCAGAATATATAAATAAAAAATAGAAAATAGTGGATATAAAACATGGGATAAAATTATTTTGCACTCAACAAGTGGGCATTATTCACTTTAAATGATCTTAATTCCCAACTAAAAGGTGAAGGGTTGGAGCTATATAAGGTGAAAATGTCAGTGCGATTTTGCTAGACGTACACATAAAACAGATGAAACACATAAATTTTTTCTACTTGAGGAAGTGATTAATTAGGATGTATTTGTGTGTTTTATGTGTACACCAATATTAATTGATGTCAACGGCCATGAATTAAATGTCCATTTTAGTGGCTAATTATTTAATTAAATATGTATAAATATGTTTTAATGGTTAAATTGATTCCAGAAAGATATCATATTTTTCAAATTAATCTCTAAAAAAATTTATTAATCATAGATAATTACATGTCATCTTTAAATATCATATGTCATCACAAAATGATTGAATGATATATCATTTATCAATCAATCATTTTGTAGCATATCTCATTTAATTGGTAGAATGATCAATTTGATCAAAAATTATATTTTTTAGAAATTAATATGACTAAGAAATCTTTCGGTGACCAATTTAATAAACATGATTTTTTTTTACCAATTTAAACATTAATCGGTATATAAATATATATAAAAAAATATTCAGCTTACAATCTCATAAAAAGTATTTTTTTATCAATTTCTTTAACTCTAATTTCTATCTTATGTTGACTAGGCTAGACAAAGGGGCAAAAATTGTTAGAGGCCAAGAAATCCGAAAAGTTATACTAAACTAATTTTGCTCATAAAAAGGAGAATTAATTAAAATTCCAAAAAATGTAATTAAAAAATGTTACATGATTAACACAATTTAATTTCTTTAATATTTGATCAATTAGTATACTTTTATTAGGAGTAATGCTAGGAAGCCAACATTATAGAGCACATAGGAAGCCCATGAGTGTAATTAGAGAAATAATAAGTGGTAAAAGGAGAAAGAGAAAAGAAGAAAAATTAATATTAGCTCCTTATAGACTTTCTACGTTGGCTCCCAAGACTTTCTCTTTTATTAGTTGTTGTTAAATAAATTATTTAAATACACTAATAAAATATATATATTAACCATAATTGTTGACTAATATAAATAAAGAAAAATTTATAGATTTCCCCCATAAATTGAGTGACAAAGTTCCCTCAGAAGGAATGAGACGCCAAGAAAAATTAACTATAAAGCGATAAAAACAATGCTTCCATGTTCTTTTGGAATAAAAAATGGGCACACCAATGTTACCCCTTTCTTAAAGGAAAAAAAAAAAAAAGCTTCACATGTATCCATATTTGTAATTGAAAGTTTTCTTTTTCTCGATATAAAATTATTGTTTTTTATATTATCTGTAAATGTGATTTGGCATATTATGAATGAGATTATGTTGTTATGTAAAAAAAAATGTTACCCCTTTTTTTACAAATAAATAATGTAATATCATCTTCTATTATTTTTCCCCCTTATCTTTAAATAGAAGAATCTTATTAGATAGAATAAAAAATAAATAAATTGATCATGAGTGAAAAATATAATACAATAGAGAATGAAATGAGACCAAAGAAGGTAGAGTCAACCGAAATAATATGATTATTCTACTTTCTTGTTAAGATAATTTAGTAATAAAATGGAGTTATATCCATTAATTCCATTGTTGATGAGATATCTCGATATATAAAATGTAATATAACAATAATTTTGTGGAAAAAAATAAAGTCAAATTAGATGGATCCATTTAATTATTTATAGTTTTCCATTTCATTATACTATTCATCTATTTTTATTTAAATTGAATAATGATTGATCTAAGAATAATTAATCTCTTAATTAGTAATTATCTCACTTCAAAAGAGTAATATCCTTGTTTTGGATCTACTTGTGTTCTTTTTTTTTTTTTAATTGAGAGTTTGGAGCTAAAGTATTACATTTTCTCCAATTTAGTTAACCCCATAATTAGGTTAAGCAATTGAATAAATATAATAATCAAAATTAAAGATAACCTCTAGAATAAGACAAAAATATATATATATAAAGATTCTATTTGCTTAGGTCCAGGAACAAATGCCATTAAACTAATTAAAGTTAAGAGATGAATATATACTTTGGCTACCATAGTTAATTAAGTTTATACTTGTGATGCTGCAAAGCTTTGTATTCTTGTTGAGGGTAATTTGCTTTGTTCAGCATCCACTGTGGTCAATAATTGAGGAATTGACATGCCACCAGAAATAACAATTTCTGTATCACATTAAGATTAAAATTTGCATGTTAAAAACCATCATCACATCATAATTATTAAATATTAACAAAATATTATATACATACAAAGAAATAAATAAATAAGTTACTTAATCCGTCATTATATATTTATATAAATACATGTGTTATTTTATATAATTTTAATATATTTTTTGTATTATAACATATATTTATACAAGTAATTGATTTAATAGTTAATTTTTTATGTGTATAAAACATGATGATTAAATATTAGTTAGAACGTCCTATTAATCAAATATAAAAATAAAGAATGACTGAATTTTCTAATCCATCACACACATAATATATATCATAGCTTTTTTTATTTGTTTATTAGATTGTAAAAAATCATGATAAATATCAAAGACTCATGAGCCTATAAATTCATCCCTTTTTTTTTAAAAAAAAAGGTAAATAGTTTTTCCTTAAAAAAGGAAACTTTTCTATGCAAAGTGAATTTAGTTGGGTTAAAATATCAAGTCAACTTGCTTTTTAGCCGGACAGTAATCTCACTCGACGAGTTTAGCCTGTTTTATCACGCTTAATTTCATATGAGATAATTATTTTAAAACGTACTTAAATAATATTTTTTCTCCACAGAAAAAAACTCAAAAAGAAAAAAGAAAAATAGTGGTAATTAAGAAATTGTACCTATGCCTTCCCTAACAGACAAATTAGGCCTGAGAACATCATTAGGGTTCATGAGAAGAATGTCTCCCAAATATAAGTGGTTGGTTGGAACATAAACACATAGAAGCTCTTGTTCATCTCTGTTTGTTCTCAAAACTATTGATGATGTTATGAATGCCAATGCAAACTCTCCAACACGTGGGTGCCTTATCAATGCCACTTCCTTGAATGCATTTGAGTTTTGATCTGCCAATCATTACAATAATGTTATTTTTCAATTATTATTATTATTATTAAAAATTATAATAATAATAAAAAGACAATATTTGTCGCTAATTCGGTCACTATTTCGATATCCTTTGCTAAGGCATGTAAATCCATCAAAAAATCTGTCGCTAATGCAAAAGGTTCTAGTAGTTTTTTAAAAACAAATTATGATAAGATTATTCAAAACGTGTATATCAAAATCGGTCATTATATACTTGTGTATAAATATATATATTGCTTAACTTATTTTCAATATATATTTTATATTAGTGACGAATTCTGATATACACTTAACATTATTGAAAATTATTAGCTAGTTATTAGACAAAAACTAGCGGAATTAATTCGGGTGGTAAGCGGTTCAAATTTACTTAAGTAAATCTCGAGTTCGAAACCTAATACATGTAGTTATCTTTTGTTAGAAAACTCATCTATTACATGCAGATACACGAGTTAAATCGAATCTACACAATAATTATATACAACCAAGTGATTTTGCCAACCAAGCCTAACCAAGCTCCCTCCACACATGTACTCCTTTCTTTCTCTACTCTCTCTTCATTACTGCAGTTTTTTTTCAAAAACTGAATCCCTTAAATTTCGGTCATGCCCATTTTTCACTCATCTGCGTTATTTCAAAATTTATTTTAGCAAGCTTCTATGTTTTTTTCCTCACTCCCTTCACCACTGTCTTCCTTCTTCATTGACGTGATCCATTCAAATCCGTTTTGTTGTTCTTCATTAGTTGAGGATGAATGCTATTAAGTTTTCGTTAGTTTCTGAATCTTCTTTTTAATTTAGGTTTTATAACTGTTTTAGTTCTCATGATTTTTATAGAAGGAAGGAAGGAATAAGAAAAAGAAGATGGAGTACATTTGAGTGTTAACTTCCAATAATTCGTTTATGTTTTCATTCAAAACCGTTTCTATTTTTTATTCAAAACCGTTTTTACTTTCATTCAAACTGTTTCTACTTTTCATGCAAAATCCGTTTCTACTTTCATTCAAAATTGGTTTCTGTTTCTTGAAAATCCAATTCAGTTTTTAATTCAAAACCGTTCTACTTTCATTCAAAATATGTTTCTACTTTCATTCAAAATTTGTTTTTGTTTCCCGAAAATCCAATTCAGTTTTTAATTCAAAATCCGTTTCTGTTTTCATTCAAAAACCGTTTCTATTTTCATTCAAAATCCGTTTCTATTTTTTCTAAATATTCAATTCAGCTTTTTCATCAACAACAACAACAACACCAGTAATAACAGCAACACCACCAACAATAACATCAACAACAACAACACCAGTAATAACAGCAACACCACCAACAATAACATCAACAACAACAACACCAGCAATAACACCAACAAAGAAGAAGAAGAAGAAGAAGAAAAAGAAGAAGAAGAAGAAGTTGATGATGATGGCTTCAACGACGACGGTGCACGACTACAGTAACAATGACGGTGGTGGGGCCTGTAATAGCAGAGAAGAAGAAGAAGAAGAAGAAGAAGTGAACGCGCGTTTTTGAATTTTGGGAAAGTGATAGCGCATGAATGTGTGAGAGTGGGGAAAAACTATTTGGTTGGACTTGATTGGGGTAAATGTTTGGATGTGTAGCATTATTGGAATCTAAATTAGTCTGGATGAAACTCTTGATACCGAACAGGAAAAGAAAAAAAGCTAACTAGGAAAAATATAATAGTTACATGATTGAAAATTGATTGTACCTGGTGAAATTGCTGCACTAATTTGCTTGGAGGCAGCATATATATAGCTGACAAGAGGCATTTTCTTGATGAACCATTCTCCAAGGGTTAGGACTGAAGCTCCCAACCATGATGACATGAATATTCCAACTAAGAATATGAATGTGATTGAGGTTACAAATCCCAAACCTGTCATTGGTTATTAATCCAAACCATATTAGTCTTGCAAATTGTGTAGTTATTTAATTTGGACCATGATCACATGAATTCTCAAAGTTGAAACCCCATCAAGTTCCTAGATTGCACAAACCCATAAGTTTGTCACTTCAATTTAGGGGACAACTTGTTAGTATATCTATATATACATTAATTTTTTTTTTTTTTTTGGAGAGGTGGTTTAATTCTTGACCTAAAGTGAGAAGAGCAGTTCAAGATACCTAATTAATTCCTACGACAATGTCATCATTAATCTAAAAATTTAGCTACTAATAAAAATATTTCAAAAAAAATTAACACGTTATGTTAAGCAGTTTAATCAAATTATCTATTGATTTTTAACTATTTTTTTTACATAAAATATCTTTTGAATAGTAATCACCTTATATACTTATCATTTTTCTCTATTAAATTCTACTATTACACTGAAATAAATATAATCAAAATTAAATACCAAACAAAATATACGATAAGTTTTCAAAAATATTTTTAGAAAATGATACTATTTACTACAATTTTAATTAAATAAAGATAACACTTATATAACATAACAAAATGTAACCAGGCACATACTCAAATACTTGAGCAATAAAAAAAAAAAAACTAAATAACAAATAATGTTTGTAACTTAAATAATAATACTAGAAGAGTGAGTTGATAACAAAGAACTTACCAAAAATATTAATCCCTAGATGATTAAATATAGGGGAGAAGAAACTATCCACAAAGTGGATAAATCCCCAAGTGATGTAGAATGTTATAGCGATTGGAAAAAGGATTACACTGCAAAATTACAAAGTATTTTTGTTTGAGACACATTATGAATAAAATGGAATAATTATTAATTATATCCTTTAATAATAATAATAACAATAATATTTGTGAATTCCAAAAACATACCATCCTGTCATGAACTTCTTTGATGCCCAGCTGCGAATTACTTTTAGAAAAGCCTGAATTATTAATTAAATAACCAAATAAATTAAATTAATTTCACTCTATCAAAGCAAATTAATTAACATAGTTATGGAGTCAGGTTTTACTTGAACTGGTGAAAATTATTTTTTTTTTCCTTCTTCTAAAAGATTAAAGAACAATATAATAACATCACAAATTATTTTGATAGAGAATTCAAAAGTGTAATAAACTCACAAATCTTTGATAATAAATTCTTCTTTTTTTCTCTTGATAAAAATGTAAATTATCAAACAGGACATATTACTAAAATTGATGAAAAAATTATAGAAAATAAAAAAAAAGAGAAAGAGAAATCATATATAATATATATATAATTTTTGACAAACCTCTTGGCCTGTGTGATGATGATGAGGGGTTATTGGAATAATAGGGCCAGGTGATGAACTATTAGAAGAAGATTTAAAGCCACCATTTTGATCAGAAACGGTTGAGACAGGGATCAAAAGCTCAAGATCTCTGCTTGCAGCCATGATTCCCAATTGTTGTTGTTGTTCTTGATCTTGTTGTTCTTGTTGTTGTCGTCTCTTTTCTCTTTTCATGAAGAAATATTATTAATTATTAATTAGGAGGGGAATTATGATCATCAATTTCAATTTGGTCACTCATCACTTCCTTAGAGGGATACTCGGAGAACCATGTAACAGAAAATGTTGAACTCTAACAAATCAATAAAGGGTTGTGTTCCATTTGTCCTCATCTTAATTCCTTCAAATAATTTTAAATAATTAATAAAAATATCTACTTACTTTTATAACATATTATTATTATTATTATTATTATTATTATGTGTTCAGGTGTTTTGTCAATTTTTTAGGAAAAAATGGTTTTTTTGTAACTTGAAATTTTGCATATAATTGAAAAAATTAAAATGTATTTTTTTTCTAAAGAATTATAACAATTATTACTATTTAGGTTTTTATTATAAGAAACTTGAAAATATTTTTTCCTTTTTTACATCTTATTATCTGAATATATAAAAATGTTTTTTATTTTAAGGTGGCTTATTTATTTATGTTTTTTGGCCTATCATCAACTTTGAAGAAATAGTTCATTTTTTCCTTTAAAATATGAATATGAATCTAAGTTTAAAAGTGGTGAAAAAAGGCATTTCAGATATTTGATATAATAATTTAGATACATGAGATCTTAGTTGAGTCATGTAGAATTTCTAATAGCAACTCCAATAACTCCAATGATAGTGATTTAATTAGGACATATAATTATATAAAACAAGATACATAGCTTTAGTTTGATTTATTTTTTATTTAAAAAAAATTGGATTCTACTTTGTGGGATTTAATGGAGATGTAGATATCATGGTTTACTTTTGAAAAGCAGAGTATGGGCAAGGGCAACATTTTTCTTTATCAATTAGGTAGCCTTATACCAAACTAACAAATATGATCATTTGACATTTAAATTGAGTTTTTTTTTTTAAAATATTTAAATTGAGTCTAGATAGGTTCGTCTAATTTTTAATAATATTAAATTTGAGTATCAAAATAAAAAATACTTATATTAAAGAGGTTTAATTTTGAGATACTGATACATAATTATCAAATTAATGTGTTTAAATAATATTTTGAGTACTTTTACGAATAATAATATACAATAAATTATTTGCATAAAATTATTTTACATTCATAGTCATCATTTTTCTAATTTTTTAGTCAAATTATTAGTAATAAGATTCGAATTCCAACTATAAAAGGCTAAAAAATATGACTTAAGTTTAAAAGAGGAAAAACTTCATTTATATTCATAGTACATAAACAATATATATACATGGACCCCGGATTTCCAAGTTTGACTCCACATATATAATAATTAACAATTAAATTAAACCAAATTTCACCATTCCACACGCACCACAAAAACAATGAACTAGCTTACTTGGCCTTTGATAGAGACATTTAAGAAAAAGAAAAAAATTACACTTGAAATAGAGGAAGATCCTCCACCATACATGCATGCACACTCTCCATTCCTTACTGATTAAGAGAGAACACTTAAATAGGGAAAAAAAAAACAGAAAGAAAGAAAGCTATACTTTATATACTTTCTTGATTTTAGGGTTAGGCATTCCTCAGCTTCCAACATAGACACAATTATTGTAACCTACAAAAAAAATAAACAAAAAGATTGTAAAGTCATTATCATACTATTTTAGTGGGGGATGATGATCAATCTATGTAGTTCATCTTATTATATTCAATCAATGAATCTAGGTTTGGGATAGAAAAAAAAAGGAAACTAATCTAAACAATCTTTAATCATAACTTTTCTCCCAAGAAAAAAGGTAGTTGATCAACATTGCACAAACAATTAAAAGAAGAAAATATATAGAGATTAATTTCAATTAAAAATAAGAGAAAATAACATATAAATTTCGGCAGAAATTCGTATACGGTTAATTTTATGTGAAGTTAATGGTTAAAAATTCGTTAGATTATAATTTAGTTAAATATGTCAAATCATCCTATGGTTCTCTATTAACAACTTCACATGAAGATGACGGTAAATTTCCACCATAAATTCCTAATTTTTTTTAATCGTGAAGACAAATAAGTCCATCACTGGATGAATTTACAAAGTCTAAAGTCGAATAAACGGATCTTTTCGATGCAAAGATATACGAATAGTATGCAGAAAATTGCGAACGAAGAGACTTACTTGGATTATTCGTCGACAGTATAGCCGTCTGCGAGAAATCACAAGTCAATGGACTCCTTCCAGCAGATTGATAGAAGAGATTCATGGCAAATGCAGCAT
>JASCZI010030227.1:123632-133652 GCA_036250425.1 Stylosanthes scabra
AGTCCATTTTTTTAAAAATATTTTTTGTTTTAAATTTTAAACTTTTTAAATTCCTGTAAATTGTAAAATCATTCTATATGTAAAACTTTTAGTGTAAAATCTCTATAAATATAAAAATATTTTTTAAAGACTAAATTCTAAATATTAAATCCTCAAAAAATAATTTTACAAATAAAAAATATTATTTACCTTAACTAATGAAAAATTGGTTTTTTATTTTTTTTTTAAATATATATATATATATATATATGCACGCTAGAAACAATTCTCATTCAAAACCGCCACAAAAAGCAGCATATATGGCTGCTTTTTTAAATATCAAAAAGTTAGAATGAACATGCATTTAATTTAAATTGAACTATGGTATATACAAATAGAATACAAGAACCACTTATTTTTATTATTCAGCTGTGATTACTAAGAAGCTTTAACTTACATGTTAATCAAAGAACATTCTCTTCTCAAGTATTATTATAGCATAAGTCACATTAAAAGTTTGAATGGTTTTGAACGAAACATAAAGTAAAGTATTTTATTTTAGAATCGTTGTCCTCAAAAGATGCATCTATGGGATCATATTTTGAGGCCTCTAAAGGGGGTCCCAAATTAAGTACAAAAGAGTAAGGAAACCATGCCAAGGTTAGCATAATAATATTCATGCATCAACACTCTTCGAATTTTTAGCACATACAACTACAGCTAGAAAAAAGAGTAGCATACATAGGGTAGGATGGAACACTTTAATTTATAGGATATTCTTTAAGTTGAGAAAACTTAGGAATGGAGTTACCTTGTGAGTTGTGACCATAATTAATGTTGCGTTCGAAAGAGAGACTGAAACTGGAAAATTGAGACTGAGAGATTGATACTGGGAGATTAAGACTGAGAGACTGATATCGGGAGACTGAGACTGAATTAAGTTTGTTTATTGTGTTTGGTTTAAATTTATGAATAAATAGATACTGGAAGGTAGAGATTGAATTAAGTTAATACAAGAAGAACAAAGATTAATATTGGAAACTTTAATGTTATATGAAGATATATGAGTAAAAAAAATTATTAAATTTTCAGTCCCAGTTCTCAGTTCCCTAGTTTCTCTTAACTGGAGATACTGAAAATATTGGAATTTTGGAGGCTGGAACTGAAATTTTATTTCCGATACCTGTCCAACAAACACAATACTAAGTCTCAGTCTCTTAGTCTTAGTCTCAGTCTCAGAAACCAAATGCAACCTAAGAGATCATCATATTAGGGTAAATTAAATAGATAATATGCGAGCTTAATTAAGCTAAGTGATATTATTTTGAACAACATTTTTAAAATGTGACATGGATTTTAGAAGTTTTGCTCGGTTGTTGATAGTAATTTTGTATTTTGTAAAATTTTAATTCTTTTTTAGAACAGCTCAACTTTGGGAATAAAAATGTGATTTATATAGGATTAATTAGATTTCTTTGATACAATCCAAAAAAAGTTAACCCACGTAATATTTGTGTTTTTTGAAATTTTAAATGAATTTCATAATAAAATTTATTACGTAATACTTAAAATTCAAGTATCAACTATATATGGAAAAGAAAATTATGATTTGTTATGTAATAGTCTTTAATTTGTCGAATTGAAAAATACTATTATGAAAAAAAAACTTTATATGTTAATATCACCTTAATTTTAGAAGAGGTTTGTGTGATTTAGGATAAAATGTATTTTTTCTTTAATTTTTAAATATTATTAACATTTAATTTGTTTTAACTTTTGCCCGTAACCGTTTCGACAAAGTTCAATTTTATTCGTATTGTTACTTTTTTATGGTTAAGCACAGTCAAATTTTTTTGTTCGGATTTTATTCATGTGTTAACTCGTTTGATTATTCTAAATTTAAAAGTTAACCTTTAACATGATTTTTAACACAAGAATTTATTTTGTTTTTTAAAAAGCACCTCTATTATACATATGATGATGATGATAAGGCAATATTTATTTATATATCTTTTAAAATAATAAGAGAAGGAGGCAATAATTTTGGCAATGGCATCCACACAGATTTCCAATTTCAAACCATCAAACAAAGACTCCAAATGCAAATTTGCTATGTATTACGCCATAGACTACCAAACTTAGCACTAACACTGTAATTCTTTTTGTGAACAAAGCAAGTTCATGGTGACAAGTGTTACCAAATTCAATTATTTAAGGTCAAATAATGCTTAGCAACAAAAAGAAGATTAAGAACAAAAAGAAAGCTAATATCAAAAGATGTTTTGATGAGTGCTCATTTTCCTCTTTTAAGCTTGGCTCCACAATTTAAAGTTACAAACCAAAAATTAAAGTGCATACGATTTTTTCTCCCGAGAAGGTGGTTTTCGGCAATGTATATGGGCCATGGCCTCCACCACTTTGGGTTGAATGGTTGATTAATGATTTTTCCACTCTCATTTCTTAATTCATAAGTTTTCCTACGAAACATGCATGACTTGTGTCGCAAAAAAAATGCATGACTTGTAATTACGTAATAAATCGATTGGGTTAGTATAGTGGTTAGCTCACTAATCTATTTAAATAAGTGTCGAGAAATCAAATTTTGCTTTATAAATGTACCAATCATTAACCAATAATAAACACTTAAATAAAACTTCGATTTGCGATGAATTATTCATTTTTGTTTGAGTTAAGTTATACCGTCGAAAAAAAAGGTTATATAACAAGCTAATTTCCTTATGCTATGTTTCTTTTTTGGGAGGTTATATTATTGAAAAATTATCCGGTATGTCGCGAAAATTGCGACCGGTATTCTATCGCTTTTAGTCGTTGATCTTGACTGATTTTAGTTATAAAATTAATATCGGTTCCACTATTTATACACCATTTTAGTAAACACCAAATTGATATCCCTATAAACTACGATGATTGATGCATTAACGACCTTCCTTTTTGTGATCTGCCTATAATAATTGTATTTTTATAGAGTATAAAGATGATGTTTAATAAAATGATATGTAAATAACATTATTCAATTAATATATAATTAAGATTAACGGCTAAAAGCGTGTGAATACCATCTTAGTATACTATTGCCACTTTTTAAGGGAGAGTAATATTGTGGTAATTTGGTAATAACATACGATAAAAGAGTATCATTATCAAGGAGGATAATATCGCACTTCTTCTCTAAGATTTTTTTTTAGTTTATTTAGACTTTAAATTGATTATTGTGTGCTTTACACAAATAAGTGAATAATTATATGACATCTAATTATTCCCGTTATATAAAGATTGAGTAGTAATAGTCTCTTTACATGACAAGTGTCAAAGCCTTAGAAGCCTGGCATAAATCATTCATTCTCCAATTAATTGACATATGTCATCACCTCAATGCATTCTATGGATGCACCATTAAATAGAGGATCATGTAACGTGTTACAGTTCAAAATAACACGTGATTCAAAAAATTAATTAAAAAATAATTTACACAGTGCTCTTATAAATAACATTATTAAAAAAATAAAATTTATTTGTTTTAAATTAAAATTCTCAACCGTTAAATTTATAAGAAAGAATATAAAAATTTAAAAGGAATTTTATCATAATTTTTTTTGGATTTCAAATATAAAATTTGAAATATTATGTTTTCAAAATGAAAGAAAAATAAAAATTGGAAGAAAAATTTGTTATTTATTAAATTTTTTGTATTTTTTTAAATCTAATAAGTGCATGACAAAGTTTTTTTAATCAAAATATTATTTAATTGACAATGTCTAATTTAGTGAGTTGACCAAAGACTATAATATAATGATTACAAAATAATTTAGCAACTTAAAAATAATTATAGAAAAAAGGAACAACATTTTTTTTTTAATTTAGGTTTTGTAAAAGGAGAATATAAAAAACAAAACGTAACAAGTCTCTTACTGACTTTAAGTATTTTACTTCTTCTGATAATATCATAAAAAAAAATTTAAATAGATATGCATATCGATTTAATACTTCGCGCACGCGCGAGAAATACTCTAGTACATTATTTAAATATAAAAAATACACTAAACAATTAAACAAAATCAAATACAATTGAGCAATTTAGCTAAGGCCTCCACCGCGGAGCTGAAGAAGTGATTTCTGTGCATAATTTCCCAAACATATTAAAGCCCAATAAACTTGGTCATCTTTTTGGTGCATTATAAACTTGGGTCTTGGTCATTACTTTTTATTTTAGGATAGGGGTCCAGTTTTTGGTATTGTGGACAGAGTCATTAGTAGCTTCAAAATAGCTTTACAATAATATAACCCAATACCAAAAATCTGGCCCAAAGCAATAGCTGTTTCAATGATAATGGCGGTGAGTAAGATAAAATTAAAATATAGAGTTAATTTAAATTAAAAATAATTAAAAAATTTAAATAACTTTTTGAAATTTAGTTATTTTTATCAATTAAATCTTAAAAAATTAAATTTTATCTTTTAAAGGTATAAATTAATTTTTTTAGATAAATTTACCAGCATTTTTATCTTTTAAGAGCAGATGGATTAATTTTTTTTAAAGAAAAAAAATATCTAAGCTGTTATCCAGAACCTTCTTTTTGTTTAGACCGGAAATTCCTTAACAACCAACACACGGCACAACTACTTGGCGTTTAATTCGGGCGCAACGACCTCATCCAATCTCCACCGTTCCTTCTATTTCTAAATAATCCATCGCAGCCGTTGATTAACCTCAGATTCGCCTATATAAAACGCCCTTAACCTTTTCTCCCTCCACAATCGTCAAACACGCGCGTAAATCCCAATCGACGCCATAACCACCTACCTCCGCTTTCTCTCCCTCTCTACGATGCGGTCAAATCCTCTTTTCTGAATCTGTTATCACGGATCGAACCTCGATCTGGCTATTAGGCATGGATCGTTGAAGGATCTCTCCATCGACCGGTTTCGTTCGAGTTGAATGGATCTGGTTCGAGTTTGCTGAGTTTTGTTTCGGATTTTCGACGGTTTGAAGAATCTGATCGTGTTTTCTTGGCAAGGTTAGTTGGATCTTGGATCCTGGATCCGTTTTCATTTTTTACTATTTTATTTTATTTATTTTCTGCTCTTGATTTTTGATTCTCTTTGTTTCTTGATTTGGTAATTGTTAGGGTTTTGGTTGCGCGGCGGTGACGGTCGTTGATTTTTCCATCAGATCGTGGTGGTGAAGGTTCTCATACGGTGGTTACTGGCGGCAGAGGATCGCGATCTGGATCTTTCTGGAGATTAACACAGTTTACCACATGGTGGATGCACTATCTTTGTTGTATCAATAAAGAAAAAGGTATAATATGGAATATTATGTGGAAATGAATGATGGAGGTTAGGGTTTTGGGAGAAAGATGTGTGTTAGGCGTATTGATGGCAGAGCTTTGAAGGTATATGATGTTGTTAGTTTTGTTATTTGTTTCATTTCTTTTGTTACCATCAGGCCTTTGCCATGTCAGGTGCGCTTGCTTGGCAGGCCAAAAAAAAGATAATAAAAGAAGCTGTGTTTTGTGTTTTCGGGGGGGAGAGATTTTTTTTTGGGGGTTTGTTTCATTTTTATGCCCCCGAGCTCTCTCCCCCTCTTGTGTGCGTGTGTTGTGTCTCTTCTCTCTCTCTCTCTCCTTTGAATTCTATCACATCACACACCATCGACAATTCTCTCGCTATGGAAGCAACTTTCAATTAAAACTGGTTAATCCAGTTGGAACCGGTACAATTCATGAATCTCAACTCCAATAAGGGTAACTCGAATAAGGTACATCATGCTAAACACTTTTATTTTTAAATTATTATATACTTTCAATTCCTTAGACAATTACTGTTCTAATGTTATATTTATGTTATAGCACAAGTAACATGTGTGTTAGACAATTACTGTGTAGTTTTCATTAAGGTTCACAAGAGGATGGGAAATTAACCATAATCTTCTAATTTTCACCAATAAAAAATCATTTTTAATAGCTAAATATCTACCGTTATTTTGAAATAATAAACAATCTCATATCTTTACTTTTATAAATGTTTTGATGTACTTATACAATTGTTTTATTCAATAGTAAATACCTCGCGTGGATAGTGCATTAAAATGAATCTCATGCAGTCATGTTACTCTAAAATGTAAAACATAGTATTGTATTCTTGAATCATCATTCTATATCGTGATTTTAATTTCAATGATGTTAGTCTTTAATCCAAAGGCGGTAAAAGCACTTGATTATTCTAATTATTTAGTAACTCCCAATCTCATTTGCAACGTCTATTGTGACCACAATTTAACTATTGTTATTGATTCCATTGATGCTGTACGCATAGTAGTTCTATTCCATTGTTATTATGTTACAAGCAATTTACTATGTAAGTTACATGGTTACATCTAATTACGTAATTACATATTCGCAGTGTGGATTAAGACTTAAGAGTGCTCATGTCCTATTATATATCATTATAAGTTACAGCAATTGCAATATATAATCTTATATTTAAGTTTAATAAGTTTACGAAGTTCTATCAATTATAAGATATATTGAGATCTTGATATGTTATTAGGAGTTGTTGCCCTATATAATGTTGGACATAGTTAATGGGCAGTATGCCAATGTATCATAATGTTATTTTTTACCAGTTGGCCCCTGTCATATATTAGGGATGTGTGGTTCTTTTGTAAAGTCTGGTGTATGCAGCTGAGTTACCGGTTCTTAATGTACATTTAAGGATTGTGTTCCATGTTAAAGGGACGACCCTATATTGTTGACTATCATGCAAGGAATTAAGGATAGTTCGAGATGGAGAGTACCTGTGTTATCTCCAGATGATATCTGATGATGTTTACTATCTCTTACTGGAGTAAGCAAGTAATTTCCTGCTGATGTGCTACGGAGGAAGGTCATTTGAAGCCTGGCAGAGGTATTTTACACTTCTACTGGAGTATACACGTAATTTCCTCGACGATTTCACTGGTTTAGTGGCAAATGATGATTTGTTCTATGCTGATCTCTTCTCGTTTACTCTGCAGGCGCTCTTCCGAAATTTGGAAGGAGCTTATCTGCAAGGTTTCATTTCATGAACACACTCATTTTTAAGGTATGGCATGGTTAGAAGGTTCTATGAACTGTACTTTTGTTAAAAGCATTAGCTGGATTTGGCTTGTTTGTGTTATCAATTAACGCATACTGATTTCATGTGAAACAGGTTATTGTTCACTGTTTCTTGCTTGACAGCAATTTCAAGCAAGCAAATGTTGGAGTGAGTTGGCTCTCATCATAGCTTCATCTCCTGCATCAACATTGGGTGAATCAGATTCCTCATATGCTGTAATCATAAAACCTTAGAGGACCCTCTTGCTAACAATAACTCATACGTATCCAGACACATACGGATGACATTGGATCCTTTTGTTGCTTGCTATACTACATTCAGATAGCACACTACAACGTTATTGAATCATATATAAACCCCAGTCATAGCATTAAGTCACTTGCTCGTGCTATAGTTTTGGATATACGGTATCATCTCTGCTAATTATTTTTCAAAGTTTATTTTACCATGATTTATTTGAAACTTAGTATGGTAATTTGTAAGTATCCAAGTATCCATATTCTTGTTGGTTTCAGTAAGTCTTAATAATGTGTGGTGTACACTATTCAAACAAGGTGCCCTCCCAGTGTGTGAGGCTCTGTTTTGTAGATTGTATTTCGTTTCTAGCTTTTACAGTCATTAATTTGATGAGGTATTATCAGAAGAGAAAGGAATATAGCATCTTTCATTCCGGTTTATTGTTCTATTTAGACCTCCATCGTTTATACCCATTTGAGAAGCATTACTTTCGGAAAATGGCTTTTATGGAAAACTGGGTCATTGGACTACTAGAAACTTTCAAATACTTAACACTCCTGATTTAATAACCCTTTTAATTACGTATGAAGTAAACAATTTTGACTAAGTTGGGTGGTGGTTGTGCACATTGTGAATGGATCCATTAGCTCAAAGTTGGTATGAGCGCCCAAACTGCTACGTATGGGAGGATGGTGGTTCGACTCCACCTGGATCCGCTTTTCTGACTTGGGTTCCATCCACGAATATGTCAATCCAAACAAGAAAGTTTAGTATTGTCACTATAAACTTTTATCTGTTATTTGTTATCAATGCTGTGAGCCAAGGATTTTTTTTGTCTGCAGTTCTGCATTACAGGTGAAGCGTTTGCCAGCAGAAGCAATATGACGAAACATGAAAACATTGTCCATGAAGCTAAGCTAAGCTAAGCTGATCTTATGCAGCCCAAGCTAGAATGGTTTAGCAGTCTCGAGTACTAACCTCATCACCGCCAATATCTTATAAGAACACACGATCCCACTAGGTTATAATATTTTAATGTATTCCTTGTTGATATTGCATTTGTCTATTTGTATTGATCGAAAATATATCTTTAGTTATGTATATATGGATTCAAATTAAGATATTACCAGAAATAATTAACATCAGAGTAATTTATATATGTTTTTGCAAGTTATCCTTGTAATATACTACTCACATGCTTGTCTTATCCGAATTTTTGTTAATTAACTTATTTCTTTGTTTAGTATCCTCTTTTTTTCCTTTTCTTTTTTAAAATAATTAACGTTCTAGAACTGTTAGATTGATAGATATATTTGTTAAGAAGTCCTTATCAATGCGTATGCAATAGAGGAGGGGCACACAAGCAATGACACAAAAGCTGGTCCTCCTCCTACTTTTATTTATTTATTTTTTTTGGAGTCAAAGCCGCCCTATATTTTTTGGGGTTGAATTGAATAAATCAAACGCATTTTCTGGGATTAAATTTATTTATTTATAAGACCTAGTTTATTTGGTTTTTTTTTTTTTGACTGGAAGTTTATTTGGTTAAAAATGAAGAAAGCAACACCCAACAGATTATTACAGGTTGATAGTGAACTGAATAAGATACTCCATTGCTTCACACAAATAATTCACCTTTCTAAATCCAAGTATTGGAAGTCCCAAAGAAAAATGTGAAAACTCTAAAATTGTAATTCCACCAAATTCATGTCTGAAATTTAATACATAAAATGAATATGAAGTAGCACGTTGAGGTTAGTCAATTTATTCATTGATATTGTGGAATTAAAATTCTTTGCGTGTCATTTATTCTGCATTTGTTGGCAAAAAGAAAGAAATAAATGGTATAATTATGATAAATGAGTCATCAATATGGCTACTATGTGGTGGAAATTGGAATAAGGGAAAGGAGGCAAGATTTTTATTTATTTGGTAGCCTTAGACTTTTTCTCATAACTTTGGCACATGTAAGTGGAATCAATGCCCCAATTTACCAGGCACTAAGATAGCAAAACTTTATTTAAAAATAAATATCTTGTATTAAAAGTATTACTAAAAACATAGAAAAAACAATAATAATGAAATACAAAATAAAAGTATTTTTTCTAGTAACATATATATTAAATTAAGAGAAATAATACACATATGATTTTTTTAGTTAATCAAGTCAAACAAAGTTATATAATATCACATATTTCTAGTGATGAGAATAATTTCTACTAAAGTTAAACCAATTTAATTGGATTTAGTGGATAAAAAGATTTATATATATAATATTATTCTAATTAATTCAGGAGTGTTTTGTTTTTACCCCTACCAATTTCTTTTGGACCAAGTAAAAAATAAATAATAATAAATAAATAAATAAAAGGACATATAGTACATGACACAGTACCACCTAACCTTTCTCCTGGTGTTTTGTGAAGTGGGGGTAACTATTCTTTTTTTTTTAATTACTTTTAAAATGAAAATGTTTTCAATAGCATGTCAATAAATAATTTTTTTTATTGGTTCCCACTCTTCCAAAATAGCATGATTAATCCGTTATAAATTTGAACTTTATTTAAGGGTTTGTATATATTAATAAATAATTTAACATGGTAGTTTATTTATTTATTTTTACATTTTTATTTCTATGTCTTTTGTTTTTTTTTTTTTTTTTTGTGTTTTTGTTTTTTTTTTTTA
>JASCZI010030227.1:133748-156400 GCA_036250425.1 Stylosanthes scabra
AAATTTAAAGCTTTAAAAATTTCCACATGATTATCCCTCACAACACGTTCACACACTTTTCTATTCACTCACTCTTATTAAGTGGTTGCTGATTTCCGAATAAATTTTGTGTCTCCTTGTGAATAAAAGTAGTTGGAGTTGGAGACTTTGATGCAATGAACAACCACCCTCAAAGGTTCTCTTTTTAACTTCAAGTTTGTAACTTTCTTCATATTTTTTATGCCCCATAATTTGTTTTTCCTTAGAAACTTTATGATCTTTGTTAATGTTTGTTACTAGAGAGGCCTTAATTGGTATAATTAAGTTTCAGCTCAAATTTTCATTCAAGTTTGTAACTTCTGTTATGTTGTTATAACCCAGAATTTGTTTGTTTGATATGCATTTTCTTTGATTTTCATGGATCTGTTGTAGTGATCAGAAAAAAAGGGCTAATAATCCTTACTAATTCATACTCAATAGTGATGATGATTAATTGATTATGCAATATATGAAACTTCTTGAGACTGCATGTTTTGTCCTTGTTCATGGTTCTGTGACTCTGCATTTATTGTTTAATTGCTGAATTATTGCTTCTTTTTTTTCCCCCTCAGATAGATAGAGTTTGGTTGTGGAAGAAAGAGAAGCATTGGCTGGTTTCCCTTGGTGCATAAATCTACAGTTGCTGCCATGTTTCGCCGGAGCAATTCTCATCAAGATCATGAAAACAGTGAGGTTTATGCCGAATCCAAGGTACTAATTTAAGAAAAAAGTGACAGTTATTTTGAAACGGATGTAGATGTAGTACTTCTTTTGTTTAATAACTTGTTAAGAATGTAGTAAAAAGTGACAGTGAGAGATAATCTTAACAAAATGCACAATCACCATTTGAGTAAGCATTTTAAGGTTTTGAACTTTTGATTGTGAGTATTGGAATTCTAAAAATAGGTTAAAGAGCTAAGGGGAGCAATTGGACCGTTATCCGGGCGCAGCTTGAAGTACTGCACTGATGCTTGTTTAAGAAGATATTTGGAAGCTCGGAATTGGAATGTAGAGAAGTCCAAGAAGATGTTGGAGGATACACTAAATTGGAGATCTACCTATAAGCCTGAGGAAATTTGCTGGGTAAGATTTCGAGTTCGTCTACACTTGTGATAAAATTAGACCTCAATAACTTCGTTCAAGAGAAATTGCACTTAAAGAATTTGTTAGAATTATATGAATGCACAGAGTTTTCCCTTTTAGTGCATTAGTATGGTGACTATGGTATGAAATACTGTTAATGCAAATGTCATTTGACAGCATGAGGTTGCGGTGGAAGGCGAGACAGGGAAACTGTATAGAGCAAGTTTTCATGACAGGCAAGGAAGGACTGTTCTTATCTTGAGACCTGGAATGCAGGTACTATAATTTCGAATTTTAAGATATTTGGCTTGGAATTTTAAGGACTGGTTTATAGTTTTAGTAAAAAAATGTTTAAAAGTAAGTGAAATTAGTCCCTACTGTCATCTAAAGTACCAATCAACTTCACATTGATGGTTCGAAACATAAAATATTTGTCTCCGAGTTGATTTGTATTCGAGAAGATGCTAGAGACTAATTTCACTTTTAGAACTTTTAGGCTGTGTTTGGTAGTAGAGAGACTGGGAATGAGACTAAGAACTGTGACTCAGTATTGTGTTTCTGTTCCAAAATTACAGTATTTTTAGTACCTTCGGAAAGTGGAGACTGATGGACTGAAATTTATGGGGACAAAGATTAAAATTTTAATAACTTTTTTTATTCAAATATTCTCGTTCAACATTAAAGTTGCTAATACTAACTTTTGTACTTATTTCTCTTTTAATAAATTTTAAACCAAACACAATAACAAACTTAATTCAGTCCCAATCTCTGTCTCTCTTTTAAATGCAGCCTTAGGGACTAGAACCAATTTTTCATTTAACTCTTTACCTTAACTATGATTTGCCTAAGCTATTGATGGAGTTATTGAAATTGGTTATATTTTGATGTGGTTGAAGAACACCAAATCAATGGAGAATCAGCTGAAGCACTTGGTTTATATTTTGGAAAATGCAATGCTTAACCTTCCACCAGGTCAAGAACAAATGGCATGGTTGATAGATTTCACTGGCTGGTCATTGACCAATAGTGTTCCGGTTAAGTTGGCCAGAGACACCATTAACACTCTGCAGAATCATTATCCTGAGAGGCTCGCCATTGCGTTTCTTTACAATCCCCCAAGAATTTTTGAAGCTTTTTGGAAGGTTAGCTTGTAATCTAGAAACATGCTACAATTATATTAGGTAGGATCGATTACATGGATCTCGTCTGTGTTATACGATGTTACACGCGAGATTTCGATTAGGTTATATGACGTTCGGTATTCTTGATTTTGTAAAATGTTACCCTAATCTTCCCTTGTTATGAATAAATGTTGAAATTAGACCTCAAAATATAGGTAGAATAGAGCATCACATTAGTCTTTTAGAAATTTTCACTTTTCAGTATCAATTTGTGTGTTTATGCAGATAGTGAAGTACTTCTTGGATACAAAGACATTTGAGAAAGTGAAGTTTGTGTATCCCAAAAACGAAGACAGTGTGGAACTCATGAAGTCTTATTTTGATGATGAGAATCTTCCAAAAGAATTAGGAGGTAAAAGCACAATGCAATATAACCATGAAGAATTCTCAAGATTGATGGTTCAAGATGATTTGAAATCTGCAGCATTTTGGGGTTCTGAAGCACAAGTAGCTCCAAATCCAGATTGCAATGGAGCCACATCAATTTGAGGCACTTAACCTCTTTGTGAAGAGAGAGATATATATATGAAAAATTAGCACCTAAGAAATATTAGGATTAAGCATGGCAATGTTGCTTGTTAAAAAGTTCTTATTCAACTATATTAAAAAATTATAATTTCTAAACAATTAAGTAGATACATATGAATTAATTATAGAGTTTAATTTTGATGTACTGATGGTGTAAACTATTTTATATAGTCGTTCAATAGTATCTGATCTTTTGGATGACCATTTATGTGGTGAATATAAACATAGTTGTTTTTATTGATATGATGCTTTGTAAATCGGATTTATGTGTAAAATCTCTTTACACGGACAGTAGATCATCACCACATACATTGTTTTACAGAGTAAAAGCATATAAAAGCAGACAAATGTCTTCTTGTGTTAAGATCAAACTTGTTTATGTTGTTTTAGTATTTTTATATTTCTAAGATAAAACTTATTAGTGCTTGAAATTGGGAGATAGGAAGGGTGCAACACCCCTAAATGTTTCTAGTGAGGAGTTTAGGAACTGGGTCAATAATATGGAATCACTGGAGCTAGATTTAAAGGGAAGAAAACTTGCATGGTATGGGAGGAACTTTTGTAGTAAATTGACATGATTTTTGTGGATAGGAGCTTGCTCAGACTTGGGCCTTAAGGGACTGCCAAAAGCACTTTTTGACCACTATGTGCTTTGAATTCATACAGAGGAGATTGATTGGGGGCCTAAGCCATTCAGGGCACTTGATGTATGGTTGACACACAGCGGATTTGCCAGTTTTGTGAAGAATGAATGAAATAAGTGTAATCAGGGTGATATCTTAGAGAAACTGAAGACCGAAGAGCCTAACAAACTCGTTAAGGAAACGGAATAAGGAATTGTTTGGTCACATTGAGCAAAAGATTGAAATGATTGAAAGGAAGTTGCAGTTAATAGATAATGAAATTGAAAAAAGGGGATGTTGATGAGTGTACTTTGGCAAGGGCAAAAGCATTGCGGGTACTAGTCGAAAACTTGTACTTCAAGAAAGAACTATAGTCAAAGCAACTGTCTTGTTCTAAATATGCCTCTTGTATGGATAGAAACACGAAGTATTTTCATGCTATGACAAAGGCAAGAAAGGGTAACAAGATCATGGAAGTGGCGAGAATCGAAGGAAATACAGCCTCATAATTGCTACACAAAGAGTTCATTTCCCAGCCAAGAAAGAATCTATAACATATGTATGAGTGGGTGTGTGAGTAATAAACCTAAAATTAGAAATTATACAAACGAAATAAAAGGAAGATGCTTCGAGAGGTTATATACGGAGGAACAGTTCCTAGATATAGACTTTACCGAACATGGAAAAAATTAGAAGCGCAGTTTGGAATTGCAATCCAACCAGGGCCCCAATTGATATAATTTCATAAGCATAAGGAAGATATGGGATACAAATTCATCTTAGTTTTACATTTAGGATGATTTCTTAATATATTTTCCCAAACCATTTATTTGGTGAGATTGCCCTTTTTGCAAGTTATCCTTGTAATAATGTACTACTCACGTTATTTTTGCTAATTAATTGTCTCTTTGTTTAGTATCCTTTTTTTCTTTTCTTTTTTAAAAATAATTAAACGTTCTAGAACAGATAAATTGATAGATGTATAATTTTATTTCGGTAATACTAGATGTACCATTGTACACACCATCTACAACACGAAAAATATAAACATTAGCACAGAAATAGAAATTTACTGTACTAATATTTATATTTTTCTGTGTTGCTAAATAATGTGTATATGTGTGTACAATAATATACATAGATTAATTCTTTAATAAAACCAGCTATGTTGGCACAAAAGCTGGTCCTGCTCCTCCTTTTATTTATTTATTTATTAATTTTGGGGTTCAAAGCTGCCCTAGAATTTATTAAGAGCTGTTTGTTGGGGTTGAATTGAATAAACCAAACTCATTTTATGGGATTAAATCTAATTTATAAGCCATGGTTTATTTGGTTAAAAATGAAGAAAGCAACATCCAACAGATTATTACAGGTTGATAGTGAACCAAATAAGATACTCCATTCTTTGAGACAAAAATTCACCTTTCTAGGAATTTGAAAAATAAAGGTGATTTTTGCTTCTTTTAGGTTAGTGGTTAGATGACTAATGTTTTAGAGTGGTTCATGAGATTGATTTCACGTGCTAAAATTATCTCTAAAATTTTAATTCCACCAAAATCGTACTTGGAATTTAATCCATGATATTAATAATATTAGCTAGATATGGTTATTGTGGGATAGTATAATTATGGGAAATGGCTCATCAATATGCCTACTTTGTGGTGGAAATTTGAATAAGGAAAATGACTTTGGCACATGTAAGAGGAACCAATGCCCCCATTTACCAGGCACTAAGATATCAAAACTTTTTATTTTATTTTTAAAAGAAATGTTTTAAGAGTATTATAAAAAAAAATTAGAGAAAACAATAATTATTTTTATTTTCAGCATTTTTTATTTTCTGAATTTTATGGAAAAAAAAATTTACCAATGCCCCCATTTACCAGGCACTAAGATAGCAAAACTTTTTATTTTATTTTTTTAAAAAATGTTTTAAGAGTATTATAAAAAAATTAGAGAAAACAATAATTATTTTTATTTTCAGCATTTTTTATTTTCTGAATTTTATGAAAAAAATAAAAATAATTTTTATTTTTATTTTTTTCATAAAATTCAAAAAATAAAAAATACTAAAAATAAAAATAAAAAATAAAAACACATATCAAAGTCCTTTAAGTTTTCATGCTTATAATAGGCTATTTTACTCAAATACCATTATTTTGGAAACTTATTCTTCAAATAACCATGTTTTCAAACAATTGACACAACTGCCCTCGTTTGGCAGAGTTTAGCGTTTTTCAACAAAAATGCGCTTTTCGCAAAGTCGTTTCTCCTGAATGCGCTTTTGCTAATGGCGTCGTTCATAGGGAGGCGCTAGCCGCTTCCACGCCTCCACGTAAATTTCACTAAACGCAAAGACGCCTCCGAATCAGTAAGTAAAAAAAAAATCAGCTACCACCGTTGTCAAACGGAGCAGCTGCGTCAATTGTTTGAAAACAGAGGTATTTGAGAAATAAGTTTCCAAAACAAGGTACTTAAGTAAAATAGTATATTCAATTATTCATTGAGTAATTGGTTCTTGGATTGTTGTCCATTCACTAATTTATTTCTACATTTTTATTTCTATGTCTTTCAATTTTTCTCATTCAGAATGCCACTTGTTTCTGTTTGGATTTTGTGAGAAGAGGTCAGAAACAGAAAGAAATTTAAAGATTTTAAATATTCCACATACATACAAATGATTCAAACACTTTTCTCTTCACTCACCCTTATTAAGTGTCTTAGTAACCGATGGAAAATTTTAATGTAGAGATGTCAATGATACAGATGTATAAATATATTAGATTTGATGATTAATTTTATCTAACATATTTTTTTATGTGCATATATATTGAAGATCAATGGCTATGATTATATCTCTGTATCTTTGTAAACTTTTATATTTGTGCCGAAAATGACACCATTTACAATCATAATTCCCATTAGCTCATGAGCTCATTTCCGTTAACATAATGATGATTTGACACGACGTTGGCTTTAGTGACTATTTATCGCCATAAATAAATTTACATTGTTTCGTGTTGTCTAATGTAGAAGACAAACGTTATGTTGCTCACAGAATTACCAAGAATTAGGCAGAAAATAGATTAATGATCAAAGTGATACAGTTAGAATCTCAAGGACCATTTTACTATTTTAGTGCAAACAACGAATTTTATGGACCAAAATTGGATTTAATTCGAGTGAAAAAAAAGTAGTTGGAGTTGGACTTTGATGCTTCCCAACACACACTGCAATGAACAACCACCTCAAAGGTTCTCTTTTTCTAGTTTTGTCTTCTCATCACACTATATATTTTGTTCTCTTCACAGCTCAAATTTAACTTCAAGTTTGTAACTTCTTCATATTGTTTCATACCCAATAACTTGTTCTTCCTTAGAAATTTTATGATCTCTGTTATTGTTTGTTACCAGAAGCCTTGATTGGTATAAGTTTCAACTCGAATTTTAATTTATGGTTTTTAACTTTTATTATGTTGTTCCATAACCCATAATGTTTGTTAAGACTCCATGTTTTGTCTTTGTTCATGGTTCTTTAACTCTGCATTTGTTTAATTGTTGTGGAAGAAAACAGAAGCATTGGCTGGATTCTCTTGGTGCATAAGTCTACCGTTGCCATCATGTTTCGCCGCCGGAGCAATTCTCATCAAGATCATGAAAGCAATGAGGTTTATGCTGAATCCAAGGTACTAATTTTGGTCGAAGTGACACTTATTTTGAAATGGAGGCAGTACTTCATAATTTTGTCTAACTTGTTTATATGAGTGTGTTTCAAAGTTTTGCTCACCACTCCCTTATATTTTCCACCCTTTTCGTTATAATCTTGGATTGATTTATTTGGATATCGAGAAAGCGTTTAGAGATAGTAAAAAGCCAAAACTAATGTATTAAAAAGCAGTGTTATGAAAACCGAACCGGACCGGACGATTCGACCGGAAAAATGGAAACCGGTCCTTTGTTCGGTCCGGTTCAAGAGTGAAAATCGATTGGCAAAAAATCGGTAAAAATCGACCAAAACCGGTCAAAAACCGTGAACTGATAAAATCGGACGGAATTTTTAGTTTAAATTATTTTATAATAACTTTAAATTATCTTATTATATATTTAAATAATTGGTTCGACCACGGTTCGATCTCAATTAAACCTTAAATACTTGAACCATTCACTCTATCGGTTCAATGACCGGTTCGATTCTCTTGACCTTGCTAAAAAGTGACCGTGACAGATAATCTTAACAATGAACAAAATGCACAATCACCATTTGAGTAAGGTTTTGGTTGTGAGTATTGGAATTCTAAAAACAGGTTGAAGAGCTAAAGAGAGCAATTGGGCCGTTATCCGGGCGCAACTTGAAGTACTGCACTGATGCTTGTTTAAAAAGATATATGAAAGCTCGGAATTGGAATGTAGAGAAGTCCAAGAAGATGTTGGAGGATACACTAAATTGGAGATCTACCTATAAGCCTGAGGAAATTCGCTGGGTAAGATTTCAAGTTCGTCTTAAACTCGTGAAAAAATTAGAGCTCATTAACTTGGTTCAAGAGAAATGATAGTGGTATTTGGATGTCATTTGATAGCATGAGGTTGCGGCGGTAGGAGAGACAGGGTATATGTATAGAGCAAATTTCCATGACAAGCAGGGAAGGACTGTTCTTATTTCAAGACCTGGACTGCAGAAGGTATTGTATTTCTTATTAGGGATCAAAAGCTTGTTAACTCTTTAGCTTAACTATTGATGGAGGTACTGAAATTGGTTAAGTTTTGATGTGGTTGAAGACCTCCAAATCAGTGGAGACTCAGATCAAGCATGCGGTGTATCTCTTTGAAAATGTAATGCATAACCTTCAACCAGGTCAAGAACAAATGACAGTGTTGATGGAGTTTACTGGTTGGTCATTGACCTGTGTGCCGGTTAAGTTGGCCCGAGAACTCATATTCATCCTGCAGAATCACTATCCCGAGAGGCTCGCCGTTGCGTTTCTTTACAATCCGCCAAGAATTTTCGAAGCCTTTTGGAAGGTTAGCTCGTAATCTAGAAATATGCTACAATTATATTAGGTAGGATCAATTATGTAAAATGTTACCCTAATCTTCCCTATAAACATGTCACTGATCTGCTACTAGAAAGATTAGTATAGGCATAAGGAATTGTAGAGGTAAGAATGATTTACCTTGTCATAAATATAGGTAGAATAGAACATCACATTAGTCCTTTAAGTAGTGTTTGGTTATTGGGACTGAGATTAAGACTGGGAGACTGAGACTTGATTATTGGACGGGGATTAGAACTAAAATTTCAGTCTCAGACTTTCAATCCCTAAAATTTCGGTATTTTCAGTATATCCAGTTAGGAGGGACTTGGGGACTGGTACTGAAACTTTAATAACTATTTTTTACTCAAATACACTCACTCAATATTAAAGTTTTCAATATTAGCCTTTTTTTTTTCTCCCTCGATTAACTTAATTCAATCTCTACTTCATAGTATCTATTTCTTAATAAATTTTAAACTAAACACAATAACAAATTTAATTCAGTCTCAATCTTCGTCTCCAGTCTCAGTCTCAATCTCTCTTCCAAACGTATCCTTAGAAATTTTCACTTTTCATTACCAATTTGGAGCTTTATAGAATATAAGATCCATATGTAATGTTAATTTTATACACCAAGGTACCTTCTATTTGTGTTTTATGTAGATAATCAAGTACTTCATGGATGCAAAGACATTTGAGAAAATAAAGTTTGTGTATCCCAAAAACAAAGACAGTGTGGAACTCATGAAGTCTTATCTTGATGATGAGAATCTTCCAAAAGAATTCGGAGGAAAAGGCATAATACTGAAATATAACCATGAAGAGTTCTCAAGATTGATGGTTCAAGATGATTTGAAATCTGCAGCATTTTGGGGTTCTGAAGCACAAGTAGCTCCATATCTAGATTGCAATGGAGCCACATCAATTTGAGGCACTTAGCCTCTTTGTGAAGAGAGTTATATATGAATACTAATCAATAGTTTTATAGCAATTAGCACCAAGAAAAATTAGGATTAAGCATGGCAATGTCATGTTGCTTGTTAAAAAGTACTTATTCAACTAAAGAAAGTCTAGGTTACCAATAATATAATAATCAATATTTAATCAACACCCTTTCTCCTTCTCCTTTCTTCTGTCTCTGCATCACCGTTTCGACCTTTTACTGTCTCAAAAATCTCCAATCTCAATCACAGCTCAATAAAACTAATGATGAACCTTATATAAATAATTTTGTTACTACAAATCCCAAATCCTCCTCCGATACTGCAATATCTTCGATTTCAAAGCTTTGAGCTGCTTTGAAATTTGGGTTTTGGTCCTTCTTTGTTATGCCCAGTGAATATTACCTTTGGAGGCATATGATTTCTTCTTGTTCTTTAAGGCTCTCCTAGTATTTGTTCCACGACGACTATAACTCTTCTTGTGAAGTGCACCTCCCCTTCCCTCACTCCTTTGTTTTGAATCCAGCACCCACACGCCGCCAAAGGAATACTTCCACACCCCGCCGCGCAAGGATCCAAGGGCCCAAGTTTTGCTGTGGACGAGCAACGGCTCGTCGGCACCGTAATGTTCTTCCTTATGGGTTCGTCTGGTCATAATTGTTTAAAATATAACAATTATGTTGGATGATATATTTTTTAATTTTAGATGATTAATTTAAATTGTCTGAATGATCACTTTTTTTAATTTGAATGATCACCTTTTATTGATCTCCGTTGATCACCAAACTATTGGCTACCTAGCATAATTGGTAGAGAAAAATACATAACTAATAAATAATCCAAACCTAGTTTCTATTGTCTTAATATTTTTATGTTGTTAACATAAAATTATTAGTGTTTGAAATTGGAAATAAGAAGAGTGCAAGATCCCCGAATGTTTCTACTTTCTAGTGAGGAGTTTAGGGTTTAAGTCAAGAATATGAAATTATTGGAGCTGGATCTAGAGGGATGTTGATGAGTGTACTTTGACAAGAGCAAAAGCATTGTAGGTACTAGCGGAGAATTGGTACTACAAGAAAGAACTATATTAGATGCAGTTGTCTTGTTCTATATATGCCTCTGATATGGATAGAAATATGAGGTATTTTCATGCTATCGCAAAGGATAAGAAGGGGATGGACGTTGTGAAAATCAAAGGAAATACATATCATGGTCCGAGAAGTGTATAGACCGAGAGATACTTCAAGAGGTTATATACGGAAGAGTAGTTTTCGAATATAAATTTTGAGGGGAATTTTGTGTGGAAAAGTTGGAGACTTTATCAAATATAAAACAAATTAGAAATGATTTGGGATTGCAATCCAACCAAGGCACCGAGCCCTAATGAATATAATTTCATAATTTCAGAGGTATAAAGAAGATATGAGATGCAAACTCATCTTAGTTTTTAGAAAAAATACAAAAATTACACACAAAAGATTTGGGCGCTGATAAAACTACCCATGAAAAAAAAAAAGAATTTTCTACTCATGAAAAATGGGTTTTGTATGACAAAACTACCCAAACATCATTAATGAGACATTGATTTTGGATAGTTTTAAATAACGTTTTGGATAGTTTTGTTATACAAAACCCAACCCATCTTTCATGGATAGAAAACTCGTTTCTTTCTTTCATGGGTAGTTTTGTCAGCGTTCAAATCTTGTGTGGATAATTTTGATATTTTTTTTCTAGTTTTTACATTTAGAACATTTGTTAATATATTTCCCAAACCATTTATTTGGGGACATTGCCCTTTTTGCAAGTTATCCTTGTAATGCACTACTCAAGTCATTTCTGCTAATTAATTTATTTTTTTGTTAGTATCGTTTTTCTTTTCTTTTCTTTCTTAAAACAATTAAGGTTGACACAAAAGCTGGTCCTGCTCCTCCTTTAATTTTATTTATTTAACTATTTATTAATTTTGGGGTCAAAGTCGCCCAGAATTTATTAAGACGTTTTTCTTGGGATTGAATTTTTTTTTTGGTGTCTTTCTTGGGATTGAATTGAATAAACCAAACGGATTTTATGGGATTAAATATAATTTATAAGCCCTAGTTTATTTGGTTAAAAATGAAGAAAGCAACAGCTAGCCGTTAACATTTTAGTAGTTAGATGACTACTTTTTTTTAGAGTGGTTCATGAGATTGATTTGGTGTGCTAAAATTATATCTAAAATTCTCTCGAGTTATATGTTTCATTCTTCCTCAAAGATGGGAATGAAGTTTATTTATTTAAAAAGGTCGATCACTTTATCTCTTCAGTATAGATTTTTGGTCTAGTGAATACCATATAAAAAAATAATACCATATAAAAAAATTATCTCTAAAATTTTAATTTCATCAAGATTGTGTCTAAAATTTAATACATGAAATTAATGATATCAGTTAGATATTGATATTGTGGGATAGTATAGTTGGATTAACATTTTCGTGGGATAATATAATTATGAGAAGTTTGGTCGCCTTAGAAATTTTCGGATGACTTTGGCACATGTAAGTGGAATCAATATCCCCATTTATTGGGCACTAAGATAGCAATTTTTTGAAAAAACTAAAAATAATAATACTATTTGAATAAGTATTTTTACTAACTAATTGATTAACTAAATAAACTTGCAACAACATGACTATTACAAAAAAAGAGCGTGATACATGTGCTGTTCACCAACGCTTTCTTCTCCTTCTCCTTTGTCGTCGTCTTCTCCGTTTTCTGCTTCCTCCTTTGTCGTCGTCATCATCATCGTCGTCTTCTTCCTCCGTCGTCATCGTCTTCTTCTTCTTTTTCTTTTATGTTTGTAACTTCTTCTTCTTCTTTCATGCCTGCATTTTTTTCTTTTTCGTCGTCGTCTTCTTCTTTCATGTCTGCACCTGCTTCTTTTTTGTCTTTGTTGTTGTTGTTGTTGCTGCTACTACTTTGTAAAACTCTAAACTAAAAAAATCATGTAAAACTCAAAACTGCACCGAAATAAAAGCAAAAATGTATAGAAAAAATGAAAAGCACAACCAAACTAAGAAAATCATGTAAACTCAAAACTGAATCGAAATATAAAAAGGTATATTTATTGGGCCACCATGGAGAGCAAAACCGTCGAGGAGACTTTGGGGAGGAACTAAGTGAGAGAACATAAGATGAGAAGACACCGCATCCAACTCAAAACCTTAAGGTGTCAAATAGATGAGTCTCTCATCTTATAAACTCATCACTTCTCTTTGCTCAAAGATGTGGGACAAACCCCTCACACTTGAATATCAACAATACTACACTGAAATAAAAAGCAAAAATGCATAAAAAAAAATGAAAAGCGCAATCTAACTAAGTAAAACCATAATATAAGCACCTCCTTCTTCTTCCTCCTCTTCTTCCCTTCCTTCCTTCCTTCCTTTATTCTTCTTGTTCTTCCCTTCTTTCCTTCCTTCATTCCATGTTTGCATCCACAAGCTTCCATTCTAGCACAACGTAAAACATAAAACACAGAGATGAAAATCGAGCAACAGAAAATGAAGATGAAAACGAACTCGAAAATTGCAGAACGAAATCTAACAACAGAAAAAGAAAACGAAATCAAAGATCAAATCTAAGAACATTGCAAAACACAAAAACGAACTTATCTCACGTAAACAAGGTAGAGAATGACGCAGAAGAACGATGCAGAAAAAGAAGGTTGCAAAAACGTTGAAATCGAGATCACGAATCCCATGAATCAAACAATTAAATCAACAATGTTGTAGAAAACAGAAGAAGAAGAAGAAGAACGAAGCTAAGAAGAAGATGAAGGAATGAAAACGAAAAACTGATTTTGACATATCTCAAAAAGAAAGAAGGCGTTATAATAAGGGAAAGTGGCACATGAAGCAATTTGCTTGGTTAAACACTTGATTAATAAAATCACTTGTTCACCATAATTATATTTATAATAAAAAATCTTGCTTTAAGAGTATTATAAAAAAAAATAGAGAAATCAATAACAATGGAATATAAAATAAAGTAATCTTTTTGGTAACATATATATTAAAGTATTAAATTAAGAAAATATGACACATCCAAGTCTTTTACGTAAAATTATTGCTAACTTCGCAAGTAAAATAGCAATTATGTAAGGTTAAAACGAGATATAAAAGCCCATTTTATAAAATTTTTGCTAATTCATCGTTCAGTACTCAATAATCATATATAGAGGGGATAAACGTTTTATACCTCCTAGATATTAGAAGACATTGTTTTTAATGAACAATTTAGCGTCACAAGTAAAATAACCCAACATAAAAGATAACTGTGTTCTTCAGGAAGTTAATAAGAATTAAATAGAAAAGAGGCCACGGACCGTTTCCATGCATTTTTTCAATATGGACACTAAGGTGGGCCAATTGGAATCTCAGATACCATTTTAATGCAAATCGTGAATCTAACAAAACTTGTGTTTAACTGTGCGTCTGCTTGTGAAAAAAAGTAGTTAGAGTTGGACTTTGATGGTTCCCAACCCACTGCAATGAACGACCACCTCAAAGGTTCTCTATTTCTAGTTTTTTTCTTCTCATATCACACTATAAATTTTGTTCTCTTCACATCTCAAAGTTAAGTTCAAATTTGTAATTTTTTTTCATATTGCTTCATACCCAATAACTTGTTTTTTTTGTTACCAGAAGCCTTAATTGGTATAAGTTTCAGCTCAAATTTTAATTTAAAGTTTTTAACTTTTATTATGTTGTTCTATAACCCATAATTTGTTTGTTATAAACTCTATGATCTGAATTAATGTTTGTTTAGACGCCACGTTTTGTCTTTGTTCATGGTTCTTTGGCTCTGCATTTATTCAATTGTTGTGGAAGAAAACAGAAGAACTGGCTGGATTATCTTGGTGCATAAATCTACTGTCGCCACCATGTTTCGCCGCCGGAGCAATTCTCATCACGATCATGAAAGCAACGAGGTTTATGTTGAATCCAAGGTACTAATTTTGGTCAAAGCGACACTTGTCTGTATTAACTTAAGAATTTGTTAGAGTCATATAAATATGCACAGAATTTTCTTTTTTGTTCATTGGTATGGTGACTGTGGTCTGAAATACTGTTAATTCTATGTCATTCAACAGCATGAGGTTGCGGTGGATGGGGAGAATGGAAAACTGTATAGAGCAAATTTTTATGACAAGCATGGAAGGACTGTTATTATTGTGAGACCTGGACTGGAGGTATTGTAGTTTCAAATTTTAAGATATTTGGCTTAGTTTGCGTTAAATAAGTTTCTAATCTCTGAAAAATCACCAAGTTTATGGTTTAGTCCAAAAATGTTCAGAAGTAAGTGAAATTTCACTTTTAGATTTTTCTTTTCAACAATGCTACATGTACACCTCTTTTTGGTGTACACCTCTATCCAAGTCCCAAACGAACAAGTTTTTATATATACAAAGAACATGTTTTTATAGTTGACACGAACAGGTTAAAAACCTGTTCGTTTGCTTTTAAAAACCTGTTCGTTCTAGTAGTAAAAACCTGTTCGTTTGGACTTGGATGGAGGTGTACACCAAAAAGAGGTGTACACCAAGATTAATTGTTTTCTTTTTGTGCAAAAACCACAATAACGGTTTATTAGGTACTGAAATTGGTTAAGTTTTGATGTGGTTGAAGAGCACCGAATCAATGGAGAATCGGTTGAGGTTCGTGGTTTATCATTTGGAAAATGCAATGCTTAACCTTCAACCAGGTCAAGAACAAATGACATGGTTGATGGAGTTTACTGGTTGGTCATTGACCAGCGTGCCGATTAAGTTGGCCCGCGAAATCATATTCACCCTGCAGAATCACTATCCTGAGAGGCTCGCCATCATGTTTCTTTACAATCCGCCAAGAGTTTTCGAAGCTTTTTGGAAGGTTAGCTTGTAATCTAGAAACATTCTACAATTATATTAGGTAAGATCGGTTACATGGATCTCATCTATGTTATACGATGTTACGCGGGAGATCTCTAAGCAAATATTAGGTTATATGACGATCGGTATTCTTGATTTTGTAAAATGTTACCCTAATCTTCCCTAAAGACATGTCACTGATCTCCTATCTAGAAAGATTAGTATATGCATACGAAATTGCAGAGGAGGTAAGTGTGATAATGTGATTTACCTTGTCATAAATGAATGTTGAAATTAGCCCTCACAATATAGGTAGAATAGAACATCACATTAGTCCTTTAGAAAATTTCAATTTTCAGTATGAATTTGGAGCTTTATAGCATATAAGATCCATATTTAATGTTCATTTTATGCAGATAGTGAAGTACTTCATGGATGCAAAGACATTTGAGAAAGTGAAGTTTGTGTATCCCAAGAACAAAGACAGTGTGGAACTCATGAAGTGTTATTTTGATGATGAGAATCTTCCAAAAGAATTTGGAGGAAAAAGCACAATGAAATATAACCATGAAGAGTTCTCAAGATTGATGGTTCAAGATGATTTGAAATCTGCAGCATTTTGGGGTTCTGAAACACAAGTAGCTCCAAATCCAGATTGCAATGGAGCCACATCATTTTGAGGCACTAAAACCTCTTTATATATATATATATGAATACTAATCAATAATTGTATACAATTAGCACCCAAAAAAAATTAGGATTAAGCATGCCAATGTTGCTTGTTAAAAAGTACTTATTCAACTATACTAAAAACAATAATTTCTAATTTATAAACCCTTAAATAGAGACAAATGAGTTAATTAGAGTTTAATTTTGATGTACCGATGGTATAAAATATATTACACATTCAATGACATCTGTTTTACAGAGTAAATAGATACAAAAGCATTCAAAAGCATACAAATGTTATCTTGTGTTAAGATAAAACTTATTTCTCTTGTTTTAGTTTCTATATTTTAATCCTAAAGTATTTATGAATACAGCACAATTAATCATGACAGATTGACAGTTTTGATGACATATTATGAATGATTACTGAGAAGTATAATATAAACTAGTAAACTACTGTGACATTGGAAAGCAATTTTTTTTATCATTTACATGAAAATGGAATTTCATACAGCTGTGTTCTTCTGCTTACAACATACAAAACCATGCAATCATACCACAAATGTCATCTGATCCTAACAACAAAAGTTGAACATCTACACAAAACAAAAATTGGTTTCTTAAAAGGAATACAAAACCTACTCAAAAAGGAAAATTGTGGGTAGAAATTATTAGGGGAAAAAAGTTATTGTAAGCTAATCACCTGGAAGGGCTAGTCACCTTAGAAATATGGAAGCACACAAATCATATGAAACGCCTTTTGAAATTTCTTGTGGTTGTTTGATACGAGCGCACTAGTAAGCTGACACCTATACCAACCCCTACACAGATTCCAAGACCGATTCCAACACCGACTCGAACACCAGCGTTGAACCACGATAGTTCACCATCTTCTCCATCCAAGTACGATGTTCTTTGCCAATATAAGTTGTTGTAATCCTCCTCTTGTTCTGGTTTGAAGCTTCTGTATTCAGATACCTGTAGCAGGAAATTTGAGGAAAAAATTCTTTTACACAATTCAAGCATTTCTTATGTATAAAATAAATTACACATGGAAGTCCTTAAATTGCAGAAAAAATATATTAACTTCCATTAATATTTACATAATATTATACTTGATACTTTTTCTTTTTATTTTGTAAAAGGTTAACCACCAAAAACACCCCGAAAATCTTGATGCCGACGAAAATATCCTAAAAAAATATAACAAAATAACAAGAAATAGATCACCAAACACCCCTAAATAAGATTATGGAGATGCATCATGCATAAAACAAATGAAGGCCATGCAGCTCCAATCATACACATACAAATGCAGAGATGCTACCTCAAAAGAGTATTGTGCCTCTGCCCATACTACAATGACACTTCCAGGATAGGATTTTGTTCAGTAGTTGGGACCAATGAACAAACACAATGGTAGCAAACATAGAGGGACCAAAACACAGATAACTTAGTGCAGAATTTGTACTGTACTATCCATGAAAGGAAGTGTATAAACTTTTTTCATTGTCATAACATTAAGCGGGAAATTGACACATACTATTCTTACAATCTTACAAAAGAGTGCCATATACTATGAGGGTGAAAGATGCAAGAAAATATAATTGATATATTAATATACTAAAGTAACAAATTTTCTCTAGCATGACACTCTCTTATCTTCAGATCATAACATCGTGGCGAAAAAAGAAAGGAGTAAATTACACTGAACTCTCTTATCTTCAGATCATATTTCACACAACTTTTATTTATAAAAGTATACACTAGCCTCTATAAGATTTAGGTAATATGACACTCGACACTAATCGCGACTCTAAACAAGTGACATGTAAAATATCACCTAAGCACAAGAGTGGTCAGTGTAATTTTCCGAATCAAACAGACAAATAGTGCATAAGCTAATGAAAATCATTTCCACATTTTTACCTGTAAATCAAATCCTTGATCAGAGACATCTTTTTTACACTGGGTACTTTCATATTCTGGAATGGCATCCAACATGCATTTCCTGTTATGCTTCTTCCTGCAATTGAGCTGCAGTGTCTTGGTTAAGATTATTGGCTTTCCTGAGAAGCTTCCAGCGACGTAAACCTCAATCTCTGGACAAGCTAATTCAGGAATGGCAGCAACATGTTTTCCCTTGAAGAATCCACTGCTAGCATTCATC
Organism: Stylosanthes scabra; assembly: GCA_036250425.1. Classification (NCBI taxonomy): domain Eukaryota; kingdom Viridiplantae; phylum Streptophyta; class Magnoliopsida; order Fabales; family Fabaceae; genus Stylosanthes; species Stylosanthes scabra. The sequence continues at coordinate 151,881 of JASCZI010030227.1, forward strand.
TGTGTTTCACAATTCATGCTCCATTTCTTTGTGTTGTTGTTCCTTGATTCACCAACAAAACCATTGCTATTAGAAATCTCGAGCACCCCAGAGAGAATGCAAAGCTCCTTATCATAGACCTCAAACTTTATGCTACCAGTCAAACGTATGCTATCTGTGCTCACAAAGGTAGCTTCTTCCGATTTCTTATCGACACGGTCCCGTCTGAGAACTGAACCCACCCCATCAGAGTACATGCTACTTCTAACACCATTAACCTCTAAAAGGGTATCAGGGGATAAAGGAATATGATTGAGAGAGAGAAATTCTGGGGTGGATTCATCCACCTGAACTCCACTAATCCTTACATAAAAGACTCTTAGATCGAACCACGGAGATGATAGTTTTATGCAGGGTTTATAGGGAGAATACTTGATGATCTGAAGGCTTCTGTTGGTAGCTTCTCCATTGCAAGATGATGATTCATAAGGTCCTTCCATTTTCATATAAATCCCACTCAATCACTCACTGAAACCTTCCATCGAATAGATTGAGGGCATGTTCGAAAGTGGAACCACCAAAGTCTACATCAAAATTCACCACCAAATTGAAACCTGCTTCAAAATCAACATAGCACTTCATATTCCCACACAATGAAAGAAATAAATCTCACACAAAAACAACAACAATCGATGTCACAATGTCCTATCATAAATCATGCATGTTTAAACCATCTTCAACAATAAATCTTACACATCCTAAAAGAATGGAAGAAAATCAAACAAAAAACAGAAACAAAAAAACAAGGGACAAAGAACATATCCAAATCTGAAGAATATTGTGAAACAACATAAAGGGAATATATGATTTGAGATTTGAGAGAAAAAAACCTCAGTTCAAAGTTGAGATTTGAGAAGATGAACAATCATGAAGGAGGATAAAATCATTAAATAACAATAAAAACAGAAAACGGAACAAAGAGATGTTGAAGTCAGAAACTGTAAAGTACCCTTTTATCATAGAAACCAGTGTGGCAATTTAGCAAACAGAAGGCATGCACTCAATAGAACAAAGAGTTTATAGTACATAACAAGGATCCAAAATCTGTGTTGTGTTGTAGGAAGATGCATAACCACAAACAAATTTTCAATCCCAATTTTTCAGGAAATAAACTCTAACCATGAAAACTTCTTACATCCACAATAATAATAATAATAATAATAATTATAATATAATATGATATGATATATGGCAACACAAGTTGGAAATTTTTTTCTTCCTCTTACGAATTAAACTATTAATGGAAACCACAATTAATATGCAATCAAATCAAATTCTGAAAAACCAAAGTAACCTTTTTGAGATGATTGGATTGGCCACTTAATAACATGCTCCAATCTTTTGATACCAAGTATCAATGTCCCTTGCCACGTGGCAGTTGCAAGCTGGCACTGCCACAAATAACGAATTTGTCAGTTTGTCTTATAAGGGAAAAAATAAAAAAAACTTATATTATTATATCTGAAATTATTGAAATTAAAATAAGTATATACTGTTAGCATCATTTTTATGTGCCCAATAATAATAAGGTATCATACTCTATGATGATTTTATTATACCTGCCAATAAGGAATAAAATATTCTTCGAATTTTTTTATTTTGAAGCTTTTATGGAATATTCAGCTTTATTTGAAAAATTGGCTTTATCTTTTTTCGATACACAAGTCACTTAATTATGTTTATGCATCATGAAAATTTGCATAAAAAGAACAAAAATTTGCAAATCACCTGGCTTCCTATCTAAGTGGGATAAGACTTTTTTTTTATAAGAAATGGGATAAGACTTTTTGTTGTTTGTTGTTGCTTTGGAAAATGAAAGTCGGCAACAAAATTAATTATTAAAAAATGCTATTCATTTACTAACATTGGCAATATATTTATGCATAAGTAGATACTATTTAATTCGTTTTTAATATATATTTATATTTAAGATATATTTTATATTATTATTATTGTTATTATTGTTATTATTATTATTCATTAAAATAATCGGAATCATCAAATTTATAGTAGACAAATAATTAAATTTTATGAAATATCAAATACGTATTTCTATATAGCGAGTGATTCATTGAAAATTGATTTTTAGAGAATGATAACATGATTGATTTAAAAATTAGTATTTAAAGTATTAAATATAACAATATCATATATTGGATGATAGGGTGCTACAAAATTTAATTTGGTTTCTTAGAGTGTATTTTACACATGGTTTTATGGAAATAAAAGAATTGTTTGATTTAGAAAATGATAATAACGTGGAAATGGGCGTTCTGACGATGAAATTGGATTCTTATCCAAAAGATAATGAATGAATGAATAATGAATTTGCATTACTTCTCACGAGGCTGATCTCTTTAAAAGAAAGCGATGTTTTTCTTCTAACTTTTTTTGCAAACAATATTTGTAAATAGAAAGAATAATTGTCAATGCAATTAATTATTAGTATCTAAAATTAACTTGGCCATAAATTAATTCTGTATTCATAAAAAAATATACTAGACTAGTTTAATTTAACCAAATTAGAAAAAAAAAAGTATTTCGTTGGTTGTATTATATTATACAACAATATTGGGTAACCAACAAAAATTCAGTCAACATCCGTCAATAATTTAATTAGATGTTCTATTTTTTTAGATTTTAAATATTCTATTTTTATTATTAGTTGTTTTAGATTTAGGATGTTTTATTTCTAAAAATGTTATGAATGTTCTATTAATATTCGTTACAGGTATTTTATAAACAGTAATTACGAATATTTTAATTTTTATTAGCTTATTGTAGGTTAGAAAAATATTGATTACTTGTAATTTTTTTTATATTATATAACTTTTTATGTCCCAAGTTTAATGTGTACTCTATATATAATTATAATTATTCTTCCTTTACTTAAAAGGTTTTATGTAATATATATTTAACATTTAAGAACACCTGTATTTGGACAAAATATATAATTTATCATTATTGACAGCTGAATACCATCGTTATCCTAAGTCAAATTTGACATTAATTTATCAAATTGATCTTATCATGTTACTATTCGGATTTCGGAGTAAGATAGGATATCCACACAAGAAAAATATTATTTGTTTTTTAAAGAGTCAGTAAACTACTGAACTCAGCAAAACATGATACTTAGCCACGCAACCTTCCATTCATGAATATACTTTCGAGAAATTTTAAAAAAAAAAGTTATAATTTGTTAAAAAAAAAATAAAAAATGATTAAAACAATTGGTAAAAAATTATATTTAAATATTGCTTAACCACGGTTGATAATCCTCCGTATGCTTTAGGGTTTTTATAACATGTACATACACTAAACTCTTTTGTTATAGGCTTTGCTTATGGGTTAGTTACTTACTTAATTACTTTACTTCCTAGCCACAAATAAATGATTGAATTCTGTTGTATTGATATAACATCTATCATCGTTTATAGATTCACATTTTATTTATTATCAAATTAGCATTAATCATTCATTTATTCTGAATAATACTCATAATTTATTTAAAAATTCATTCAAGTGACCACGAAATAGTATTGTACACAATAATTTAAATTTGTACCTAATTACAAAAATAACCTTGATTTATGGATGTTAGGTCACGAATTAAACTCTGGCTTCAAAATTCAAATAAACACTCGCTTAAGTAGAGGAGTGAGCTAAAAACCCAACTAGGTTATTCAAATTAGTGATGCAATTTAATAAGCAAATAACAAAAGGTGGCAAAATTTGGATACAAGACATATATGGTCATTAACTGCCAATGGTATAGGACTATAGGTTAACACTAATGTGTGACAATAGTATAGTAATATACTAATATATCAAAACTAAAACATCACTAGTGAAATTGGAATCTAAAAATGTAATTGGTGAAAAACTGAAAATCAAACTGGGGCAAAAATGGGATAGCTCACCATATCCTTCCAATCTCAATTTCAAAAACATCACTAGTGCAACTAAGACATTGCCATGGTTGTTTAACCTAAGTATATGGCTCCCCGAAATTTCTAACCTGCTTGTTTGGGACTTGATTTATGATGTCGTCTCTCTTTCCTATATCTCAATTGTTCTGGATCGAAACCACCTTCCTCTGCTCCATAGACGGCCCATGAAGGTGTAGCAGCCATGTAATCTGTGCTGTCAAAAGTTCTTCCGGACGCAACCTGATTTTAAATCAAGAATAAATTTCATAAACAAAATAACCCCTCAAACTCGGTTCAGTATAGCAGGAAAGCAGACGCTTACCAGGTCATGAAATTTATCATAGTCTATCCATGTATACCACTGGCCATCAATCTTGAACTTCTTAGTTTTTGCTAAGAGAACACAACATGAATGAGCATGCTCGCATGCAACTTCATACTCTCCTTGGCTTTTCGTAGCAAGGGCCTCCGAGAAAGCTTTCACATCGGCATGCCAAGGCACATTTTCCATTGTCAATTTTGATGTGGCAGAGCTGCAAAAGAAAATCA
>JASCZI010030227.1:175539-223626 GCA_036250425.1 Stylosanthes scabra
ATTATAATCAAATATACAACATGACAATCAAATTTTTTTCCACAATTTTTTTTTATGAGATACTAAATATGTATTTTTGTACTTTTGGTATATTAATTTATTTATAATATAATTCATGAGATAAATAAATATTTCGGAAAACATGTGGAATCTAGATTCCATTGCCAACAGAAAAGAAAATGACTTTAGAACCAAAATGTCATTGACTGACTTGTTGAAAGAACAAAAATTCATTATTAAAAAAAATATTTTTTATTTTAAAAAAAAAAATCTGCATTTGACTGAGTCTTTGATGAGAATGGGGTATGCATGTTGGAATAGAGTCATGGGGACAAAGTTACTTTCATTCACATACATTCATACTAAAACAAAAACAAAAAATATATAAATCATTGATAAGGGACTATTAATTTTTCAATAGTTTTCACCTTCAATTATTTGGGTCTTGAAAGGAACATTTCTGCTTTTCCATAATGCTATGTGCTTTTCCTTAAAGTTCATTGCTTATGGCTTATGGTCACATATCACCTTCTATTTGGCTTTACATACACGTGTATTCATTGTATTAACAATAATAATAATAATAATAATAATAATAATAATAATAAATCTATGTATGTGTATATGATTTTTTTATATTTGCATTTTGTTCTTATTATAGGATATTTTCACATTCTTATTGAATGTTATGCATTCATATGAATGAAGTCAAAAGTTGAGAGAGTTGCATTATGTGTGATCCGAAATATATAAACATCGAAACAAATTTTTTTTAAAAAAATTACTAAAATTTTGAATTTAAATTTTTTTAAAATGGGTAAATTATGATGGATTTAAGTTTTTCTACATTATTATCCGTGTAAAAAAGTTTTACACAGACAACTAATTATATATTTTTACATAAAAAAAATAAATTAATTTTTAAATTCATTATTTTTTTTACACGGTCAGTGTATTAAAATTAAAATTTATTATTTTTTATTCAAATTAAACTTTTTTTTGTTGGATATTCAAATTAAACTCAATTATGATATACGACCATGATGCTTTGTTTTTGTTTTTTTTTTTTTGGGTATAATATCAATGATGCTTTGTTATAGCTCACTTCCATAACCATTTTATTGCTAGCCCAATTCCTATGGTCCATTTCTTGGTACATTTCTAAAAATATGGTAATAGCAATTCAGCCCAACTGAAAATAGTGATTGGCATTACAAAAAACAAAAAGTTCTTGCCAGTTTTTTTTTATGACGACGAGGATAATAATAATAATAATAATAATAATAATAATAATAATAATAATAAATCCAAAATTTTTGCCTTGAATTTAGACACCAAACAAATTGAATAATGCAAAATCGGATTGAAAATGGTTCACTACTCTCACATTTATGTGTGAACTAAAAGAGCAATTTTAGCAAAGTTTGTTTTTCATTAATGCTGAATTAGTTTTATGTGGATTGTTGTAAATTAGTTTCTCATTAAGTATGGAATTAAGCATGCTTACTTTGGCATGATTTTATTTATTTAAATAAAAAACTAATTTTTTTTGTAACTATAGAAAACTAATTCGATTCATCAAATGATCAACTCATTTTTCTGTTTAAGTAAGTGTTGAATATTCAAATTCTGGCATTTAAATAAATTTCAAAACACAATAATAATAATAATAATAATAGTAATAGTAATATCGTCAAAATAATGAGTGTTTTTCATGATAAATGAAATCAAGATCACCCTAGGTCTTATAGTAGATAGGTCAAGATTTGCACCCATTCATGCATATAAAATCTATTAGCTAGAGAAATGATTACATCATAAAACATGATAAAATTTAAGCATAACATACAAAAAGTTATGATTTCAAGCTAAGATACGATTTCTAAAAGTTCTCTAAAGTTTGATCATCACAACTCCTCCTTTATAAAAAATGATAACATTATTTTTCATTCCATTTTCTTATGTTCTTATTCTACCTATGTTCTTGCCTTGCCTAAAGTATCTAAATCAATTTGGTATTATTTGAAGTATTCGTTTTTAAGCACCCAAATTTTTTCTTTGAACCTTCACCAAATCCAAGAGAGGTGAAGCAAGATATATAATCATGTATAACTTTTGCTTGCTTTATAAGCTAAATACATATGAAGATTCTTAATCCCACACCAATTCTTAGCTTATTCCAATTTTGGAATTAATTGTTATTCTAAAAAATCATAAAAAATGCCATTAATTGCTAAATGTTGACATCACACTTCATAATAATTAAAAGGGAAAAAGTATGTTTTATGTCACAAACATTTATGGTGAAAATCAGTTTTGCCATAGTCGTTTTTTTTTTCTCAAACATGCCAGAAACGTTTGAAATTTACATTAAAGACACCAAGTTTAATGTGTGATGACGAAATACCCTCCATCCTTAATGAGGAAGTTTCTCTTCCCGCGAAACACACACACACTTTTGACACTATTGATCAATATCGAAGAGGGGAGAGTTGAGAGAGACTATGGAGCCCTAACCTCCAGCGATTGACGACGGAGCTGCGACGGTGAGACAAACGGAGAAGCCAATCGAAGAAGGCGGCGTTGTGAAGGTGGTGCTAGTGTGTCCTAGAACAAGGTAGCGCTGAGAAGCCAATCTGCTACCAAATTGTCTCAATCATTAAAAGGTACTAACCAGTAACGACCACCATTTTGGACAAAACACACAAAAGAAAAATTATACAAGGTTTTGGATCAAAAAATAACGTGTGAGGTCACTCTCAACAACCTTTGTGTTGTTTTTTTACTACGTTCCAAGTGCTTTCAACAACACAGACACATTTTTTTTTCTCTGCTACAAGTATTCCCAAATCTGGCTTCAGACCCTTCACACAACAAACAAATCACAAAGTTTGAAACTTTGGGAGCAACTGTGAGACCTGAGTTGCCAGGAGCTTGGTTTTCCGGTGAAATTCCGGCGAAGAATGACGGTGGAGAGTGAGAAATCAGGGTCTGATGGTAAATGTTGGAGCTTTTGTAGAATGCCGTTTTGGCAAACAACTCATTCACCTTCTTCATCTTCTTCTTCCTTAACATCTTATATGCACAATGTTCATAAGCAAAATCAGGGTCTTCAATATCTTGATAGATCCACCCAGAATCATTCTTCAGGAATGGTTTCTTCTGTGGCAAAGTCTCTGCTTCCTACAAGGAGGAGGCTCCGTCTTGATCCTCCCAACAAGCTCTACTTTCCTTGTATGTATCTTGTAAACTTACTTTATCACTGATTTTTTCACCCCTTACAATTAACTTTTTGGGTTCCATTATTTTCTATTAAGATTCATTGCTGAGTGAGTAGTGATACACTTATTATCTTAATATTTTCTTAAACATCCTTCTAGATACTAATGAGGTGAAAAAATTTAGAAAATTTCAATGTCTTGGAAAGTAGTTAGGAGGTTGTGTAGGATGATCTGTTATTGGCATAAATAATTAGGAGGATGAGAGTCTTATGGTTATAATTATCAGGACTAATCTATTCATTTGTTGATTCTGTTTTCTCCCCATGTTTTATTGCTATTAGGAATTTAGGATCAAGAATATGATTTGAGTTTCAAGTGAATTTTCTTAGAATAAATCTTATTTGTTTTTTAATTTGTTTTGAAGATGAACCTAGCAAGCAATAACTGTCCCATGGACAAAATGGTAATTGTGTTTTTCTGATAAATTTTGTTATCATTTCTGGCATGTTTAAGGAAAAAAAACGATTGTGACAAAACTGATTTTCACTATAAACGTTTGTGGCATAAAACATACTTTTCCCTAATTAAAACTTATATGTTTATGATTGGCCTTCTAATTTGCTCCATAAAAAATCTATTGATTTATTTTTCTCTACAAAATTAACTTATGAGTAACAAGGTGATAGTAAATAAAAAAAATTACACACTTTATATGATTTTAAAATACATTTTTAATGTGAATGAGCAATATATAAAATCATAAGTTTGAATTAGTAGATTCTATAATATTATAAACATTAAAAAATAACTAATTTTTTTATTTTTTAAACTTAGACATATCTTAATGAATTTGTTTTTATTTTATACAATGTTATTTTAACAAAAATAACTAAAATTTTAAACTTACAAAAAATATCATCTAATTAAATACATAAATCTAATTTTTTGTGGCGGTATAGACACCAACCGCCGTTAAATCCTTGAAAATAATGGTTTTATTACGGCAGTTCAAACGTAAACCACCATTAATTGTGTGTGACATTTTGTTTTCGCAACTTATGATATGCAAACTGCCGAAAAACCTCGCTAGAATTTTAGTTATAGCGATAGTTTATTATGAACTGCCACCATACTCATTTATATTGCAGCGATTGTTTCGCAAATCATTGCTGAATAAATCCTACATAAAAGTCCGTTGCAAAACCACCACAAAACTCACCAGAAAATTCAATTTAGTGACAGTTTTAATAAATCGTGGCGAAAAATCGCTCCTATCTGATGGATTTTTTCCGTAGTGTTAGTACATCTAACTAAAATTCATCATTAATTATCAAATTGATAATAAAAAGAATGCAAGTAATTGCAATGGGTGGCTAGGAGTTAGCATACATAATCATAAAGAATAAAGTATTGCCTTTGAGGCCAAAGTATGACATGCCATTTGTAACAAAAGTGACACCCAATAAGGAGGTGTTAGAATCTATATATCTATCTATCGATATCTCCTATCATCATATCCCGAATATAATGTATAGTTTAGTCTTTTATATGCGAATTTCAAGTATGAAGTATCAAACTACATATCTTCTTTATTTGATAAGAAGAATATATGAATTTTAATTTACAGCTAGGCAGAATTTGACTCCTCTCTATCTCATTCCATGTTGATGATATAATTATTGATGTGAATTATATGTGATTTAAAGTTAGAATAATAGGGGTATTTTATAACTTCTCACCTGAAAGAAAATACATGACAAAACTCTAAGAAAGAGATGTGAATTCTTCTTCTTCTCCTTGTTACCTTCTTTGCCTATTTCCCTTGAAAACATATAATTATAGCAATAAGAGTGTTGTTTAGATTTTTTCAATAGTTATTTTTTTCTTTCAAAAAGCTTAAACTAATAGGAGAAAATAATGTAAATAGTTATATCCGTAACACGAATAACCTTAAAATGATTTTGATATATATGTGTAATGATAAATATAGATTTTTTTTCGATCGTGAAGTGATGACACTCTCGACCACTAAGCTAATGGGAAAAAGAAAAAAAATTCAATTACATCAAACGACAAAGTAAAATAAAACACATCACAAAGCATACTACTCCTAGACCACCACGAAACATACCAACAACAACACACGCCTAGATTCAACAAATGATCAATCTAAATATCAAACAAACAATTAAACATGAACGATCCATGAGAGATCTTAGGAGACTCCTATAAACCGAACGTAACTTAGATATACTATCCAAACGATCAACACCCTTGTATCTAATTACTCTCGCCCTACCAATCACACAAACAACATATTTATACTTGTTTTTGGGCATTTTGATTTCTCCCATGCCTTCTTATCCTTGTACTGAGGTCCTTCCGATTCATCGATTCAGTCAGATCTTTTTTTAAATAGTTGATTAATCTTTTTTCATCGCTACACTTCAATCTCAATTGAGATACTAGGCTTCAAGTCTTTCTCGCTTTCAACAGTCACATCCTCTGCCTCTAATCATAAATATAGTTACCAGACAAAATAATCAAATCTGCTTATTTGTTCAAATAAAACATTTTAAGAGTTAAAGGTGTATGTGTATTTTTTTTTTTTTTGGGTGTGTTATGTATAATGTATGTATATATGTGTTATTCTTGCCACCAAAAAATATGTGTTACTCTCTTAGCAAAAAGCTTCATCACAAAAATATATTATTATTATTATTATTATTATTATTATTATTATTATTTCCTTGTTTCTCCGAACGTATACGTATTTCTGCTTATTTTTCTTTATGTATATAATTATGATGTTACTCTTTGATAGTTTCCATTCTTTGAGGGAATTAAAGGGTCCCCATCAGAATTTTCTCTTTTGGATTTAAGACTTTTTGGCTCCTCCTTTTTTCTTTCCAATCAAATAATATTCCCCCAAGAACGTTATCATTTGCAAAAAAAATTAAAATAAAAAATTGTTATATATAATTTGCTAAAGCTTTAATTTATTAAGTGGTGAAACTCATCATGATACACTTTTAGATTATGTTAAATTTTACTTTAAAAAAACTACTATTATATTATACCTTACAAAAAGAATAATTTTCCTAATTTAATTCTAATGCATATAGAGTGTTGATAATATTCTAATACTTAAACATGTGATCTATATTATTAATGGATATATGCATATATAGAAGAACAATTTTTCTTTGGTTTAGGGTAATATATATCGCCTAAGAATTTTTCAAAACTTGTTGATGAGTGGTATATATGAGAAAGTTAGAATGATCCAAATTAATAAAAAGGGCATCATAGAATAAACCTGCTGCACAAGTTGTGAGGATGGGAACCTTACCAAAAGAATAGACCATATGATAAGAATAATCAACTATCCTTGGGGATTATTGGTTTATTATTCATGCTGGAATATAAACCATTATGGTGATAAGGATTCCAATTTTTTGCAACTCATCATGTATATCTTCATGTGTGTGCTGGGATAAGAAATAATTATTTACTTTGCTAAATATAAATATTAATTATTATGTAGTTTTTAAACAAATAAAATATTGAATTTTTTAATTTAAAGGTATTTATAATAATATATATTATATAAAATATTTTTTAATATTTTAAAATTAAAAATTAATTAAAAAATGTTTATATTATCATAATCACTACTCTCTGAAAATATCACATCCTTTTCATCTGCTAAAGAATATAATAATAAATAGTATGATTAAGCAGACGGAAAATTTTGGTTTAGTATATATTTTACTTTTCATATTTTATTTTTAATTTTTTTCTACCACTACCCAAAGATTTAAATATATTTTTTCTTCTAAGAAATGCTTATAATTTGATCATTAAAAATAGAGTATTGATTTAGATATGCACCAAACCGATCGAATGGTGTTCGTATTATTATCTCTATATTAAATTAAGTAATCATCATCACAGTAAAATAATAATAATAATTTTTTTATTATTTGGCCAACTATATTTATATACGGACCAATTTTTAACTAATCATATGTTATATATAACGGTCATGTTGAAATTTTTTTAAGAATAACACAGAAAACAATTAAAATTATATTCTAATATGTTTTATTATTATAAAACTATGATATTATATATATTATAATTATTTAATTTAAAAATTAAAATTATTAAATAAAAACTCATATTATTTCCTTTCTATCCGTACTAAAATATCTATATGATTGTGGTTATTAAAAATTGTATGTAGTAGGGTAGTGTATAGTAGTGATGAAAAAACCCTATATTTCATTTGACTAGACCCATATAAGTTTCTTTGACTAACAAATATGTCAGAGCATCTAGGACTTGGGGAATCTAAGCATGGATCTCCCAAATCTGCGGTTACAAATAGCTGCTTTAATTTATTTCATGGCCCCATTATTTATTTATTTATTTGTTTGTTTATTATTATTATTATTATTATTATTTTCAACTTGCATGTAGTATTGGCATAGGAGACTGATGAGTGATGATCATAAAGATTTTGAAGTTGAAAGGGAATTATTATATATTAATAATAATAATAAATTCCTCTTCTATATCCTCAAAGATAATAAATATTCATCTTGGTATATACGTGGATGATAAGGATTCTAAATGTATCAGCATCACTGCCTCCTTGAATTGTTTTTGCTTTAGAAATATATTTACACAGAATAAAGTTGAAATGTGTTTTCATCTTTGATTTGAGTTATCGAAGAACATCTTTTTATTACTACTTTAAGTTACTGTATAAATATCATGAGCTTCAAAGTTAATATTCACTTGTTGCATGCATGCATCAACAAGTGTTTATATTATTAGGTTAATTAAATGATTTTCTTTTAGTACAAGTGATTTGGATTAAATATTATTAGATATATAATTATTCATATTATTATTGTTTTCTATAGCCGAGAGCTTAAAATTTTTCAGAGAAATAGTTTCAATATATGATATCAAAGCTTGTGATGACCTAAAGATCTAAAACTCGATTTTTATTGAATTCCAAAAGAAAATTTTAGTATAAGACTAAATAAAAAACCCTAAGAAAAAAAAGAAAGTACTTTGTAAGCGAACATATTAAAGATATAATTATTTATATTGTCTTTTTTTTCTCAGCTTAAACTTTAAAAATAAACTAATGATTTTACGGTAGATATTAATTAAGTTTAATTTATCAAAATTAAAAAAATACTCAGACAAATAAAACTAAAAAAATATATAATGAAAACTAGCTAGAATATCATTTGGTGGCTCTAAGGATGAAATTGAGTGACCAATTGATGAGGCATGTTTATATATTATTCCAATAATAATTAATGAGATAATAAAGGAGTCCAAGGCCAAAAGATATAAAGATTCTGGTTCCTATAATAGCCTGATAACTTTCTTTAGGTGTCACTTTCATTCCATGTAGGTATGATATGAAATAATAAGCACATTTATTATTGTTTATGTAATGTTCTTATTGTTTTTGCCAGATTATTATATCCTTGAAAGTTGAAATTGAAAAGCACTACCCCTATGAATATGATCAAAAACTTCTACGGTTATTCATCACCATATCTTTTATTCTGTCTGTTATGACATACAACACAATTTCAAAGAGATAACAATGTAAGATACTACAGCTAGCTATAATGTTTTGTTTTGACATTAGCTGCTATATATCAAGTATAGCATAATGCTATCTTGGCATCTTCTCAATGTGTTCCGGACGTAAACTGCTATATATATAATTATTTATATTTTTTATCAACCGTTATGCATAATATGTGCCGCAAACATTTTGCGACGATTTTCATAACTGTCACGAAACGATTTTTTTATTTTGCATCTATGAGGAATTGGACATCCATTTTTAGCGACAATTTAGAATCAATAATAACCTATAAATGACACTTGTTGAAAATATATTAGTTTTTTATTGAACCAGTTACGGATTATCAGTTCGGACTCGTGAATTGTGCTCCTCCATAGTGCACTTGTGGTACTACTGCATTAAACTAGGGGCTTCTTTTTTTTTAATTAATTTCGAAAGTTGCCTGGGAGGAATTTGAATCAAGGACAAAGGTGTAATCTATCTAAGCTCATTCGATTCAGCATGTCTTCTATATCAAGTCAACTCAAGATTCAATACATATAATGCAATCAATTATATATTTATATATAGAAAAATCTCTATAATAAGCAAGTTATGCCTTATTTTGAATGAATTGTACAAATTTTAATTATTGATATTTTTTAATAAAAAATTTAATTAAGATGTGATTTATATTTTTTTATTATTTATAAAAATAGTTTGTTAACTCTAAAAATTGATGTCATCACTTTTTAATTAATTAGATGCGAGTGATATAAAATATTATTGTTAACATGTAAACTTTCTTCTATTATAATTTTATATAAGTATTTATTTATTTTTAATATATTTTAAAAAACATATTTTTGCAACAAAATTTATCTTGCAAAATTACACAAAAAATTCAAAACATATACTATTTTTATCATTTTTTAATTATAAAAATTATCTTAGAAGTGTTAAAAAATATATTGCTTTCATACATATTAAGCAAATAAGTTATTAGCATGTATAATATATAAATGGGTAAAGTACTGTTTTGGTCCCTAACGTTTGGGCCATTTTTATTTTGGTTCCTAACGTTTAAAACGTCCTATTTTAGTCCTAAAAACGTTTCAATTTTAATCAATCAAGTCTCAATCTCGGTGTTCGTCCCTATTTAATTATTTATAATGCTTAGATATGTAAAACATGTTTGTGTCTTTTCCTCTTAGAGTCGTTGCAGATGTACGTGGCACTAATAACGGCCCAGTTTGCTGTTGAAGAACAACTAAATATAATTAAAAATTAATATTAAAAAAAGAAAAATATAATATAATATAAATAAAAATACACTATTTTTCATCACTGTGTGTTCCTACTTTGACGATGAAACCTTAAGAGAAAGAGACACAAACATAGTTTACAGATCTAAGCATTGTAAATAATTAAACAGTGACGGACGCTGGAATTGTGACTTAATTGATTAAAATTAAAATGTTTTTGGACCAAAATAGAGTGTTTTAAACGTTAAGGACCAAAATAAAAAATGGTCCAAACGTTAGGGACCAAAACAGTGTTTTACCCTATATAAATAAACTTGTTTTGTTTTATTTCTTTTAAAATTTCATTTCATGACAGTTTTAACATTAACTGCCGCTAAATTCTCATAAAATTTACGCTTTACGACGGGTGCAACATCTATCTATATCGAATAATTTTACTGCATATATATTACTTAACCCTAACTAGTAGCAATATCACAATATAGAAACTATATATATAATGGCAGCTTTAGTAGCTTGCTAAGGGTAGCCCTAGGTTTGGAAGATTGGTGAAGAAGGACTTGAATGGATTGCATCCACACTTTTGTGATTTGATGAACACAGCAGAGACACTAGAAGAGAAAAACAAGAAAAAGTGGCTTTTGTGGTTTTTATATGTCTCATATGATCTGATTCATGAACAGTTCCATGTCCATATATTATGGCCTGAGATTTTCTATTTTCTTCTTGGTTGCATCATCATTATAATTATTATTATTATTATTCATGGCACCCGTGAACATTTTAGTATACAGCCATTACAACTGGACCCATATATCTTGTCCTTTCTTTTGGTACAAACTTTCAGCCCTTCACAGCTAACTAACATCTTAATTATGTATCATAAATATACAAATTTTACATCATATATGTAAGATAATTAATGTTTTTAATTTGTTGTATTAATTTATCTCTTTATGTCAAATAATAATGTTGATAATAAAAGGAAGTCACATTAACTCTTCATATTATCGGCTTAAAAACCGCCGCTAAATAACAAAACAACTGCAGCAATTCCTCGCCTGTATTGTAGTGAAAAGAGTTCCATGATATTTAATATTTTTAATTTTTTGTATTAATGTTGATCTCTTTAGGTCAAATAATGTTCATAATAAAAGGAAGTTACGTTAACTCTTCATATTATCGGCTTATTAAAAGCCGCCGCTAAATAACAAAATGACTACAGTAATTCCTCGCCTGTATTGTAGTGAAAAGAGTTTCATGATATTTAATATTTTTAATTTTTTGTATTAATATTGATCTCTTTATGTCAAATAATGTTCATATTAAAAGGAAGTCACATTAACTCTTCATATTATCGGCTTAAAAGCCGCCGCTAAATAGCAAAACAACTGCAGCAATTCATCGCCTGTATTGTAGTGAAAAGAGTTCATGATATTTAGTATTTTTAATTTTTTGTATTAATATTAATCTCTTCACGTCAAATAATGTTCATAATAAAAGGAAGTCACATTAACTCTTTATATTATCGGCTTAAAATCAGCCGCTAATTAAATAACAAAATAACTGTAGCAATTCCTCGCCTGTATTGTAGTGAAAAGAGTTTTATGATATTATATAATTCATATCCTAATTTCTATAATTTGATTTTAGTTAGAAAAAAAAAATTTCAACATGAGATAAATAAACAAATTTTACAAAATATATAAATTACACATCATATATGTAAGATGATTAATATTTTTAATTTGTTGTACCTTAATATTGAACTCTTTATGTCAAATAATGTTTATAACAAAAGTAATAAGTCACATTAACTCTTTCTGTTATCGGCTTAAAAATCGCCGCAAAATAATAAAATAACCGCCGCAATTCCTCGCATGCGTTGTAGTGAAAAAGGTTTTGTGATATCATATAATTGATATCCTAACTTCTATAATTCAATTTTAGCTAAAAAGGAAGAAGAATTTCGGCATGAAATAAATACGAAAACAAGAAAAAATATTTTGTTTTGGTTCGACCTGTAATTTTATATGAAATTACAAACGGTATCAATTTAGTAAAATTTTTTTCACAAGATTTGAATTTAATGGGGATAATGGACATATCTTACCAAAGACAAATCATTTATGGATATTATCGGGAAAGTCGTATAAGTGGAGTGAATTATCTTTTTCACTCTTTAAGGATCAAGACCAAATGCACACCTATTCTGGTTCCCTTGGAGTAAAGATCTATTTGAAAATTTATATAAATCCAAAAATAGACTCCTACGTAAAAGGCGTATTAAATATATAATAATTCACATGCTTCTTTTTATTTGTATAATATTTTAAGAAAAAATGATTTCATGACAAAGAATATTTATTGAGGAGTATTATAATATATATATTTTAAAGTTTTAAAATTCGTCAAAGAAAATTAGTGGTATAATGTATATATATAAAAATTAGTATCATGCATATGTAATATTACTTAATTTTAGAAAATATAAGTCTAATTTAGCTCTAAAACAATAGTAAAACCTTTTTTTTTAAAATTATATGTGCTTAATTACTCATCACTAGTAGATATATTGTATAAGATTGAGTTTAAAAATTAAAAGGAGATGATAATTCTTGTACGTCTATGTTCACGATTTCAATGGTAAATAAATGAGGATATACACTTTTTTTTTTTTTCATGTCAATTCAAGGGGGGACATTATTCCCATGTTCCTTATTAAAATATGGTCAAAATGCCCCTTAATTTAATAAAAATGGAAGGCATGCATGTGAAGAAAGGAATTTGATGAAAAGAATGAGTGAATTTTACATGATGTAATTAACTTTCTTGGTTAAGGCAAAGTCGGCGTGACTCTTGAATTTGCTAGTAATTGGTCCCCTAGATGTATTTTAGGGTAAAATATCGTTTTTCCTCAAACGTTTAAGGTTAATTTGAAAAATATTTCTAATAATTAAAACGTTCTATTTGTATTTTTAACGTTTTAAAATCGTATTAATCTTATTTCAAAATGTTAGAAACATTGTGACACAAATAAGATGTTTTAAACGTTAATGACATCTTTGGGATATACTTCAAACATTGGGATAAAAATATACCTTACCCTTTATTTTATAATGTCATATTCCTTAGAGTCTAAGCATTAAACTAATTTTTCACTAATAACAACCCCTAGTTAGCTTATAAATTAAGTGCAATGTATAATTTAGGATAGACTTATAAATTACCGAGCCTCACATTAATAACTTTAGGTGATTAATAAGATTTTCATCTATAAAAGATTTTTTTCAAAAAAGTATTAACCTAATTCTTAGAATAACGGTTGAGGACTTGAGGTATCTCCATAACTGAATTATGTAATTGTCAAATTAGGTCATTTACATTACAATACTTTTTGCGTGACTCTTTCTCAAATCATACATTATTTCTATGTTATTTAAGATCACATGCTTAAGCTGAATAACTAATTCTCGATCTAATGATCAAATTAGATTATTTACACATTACATATTTTTTTGTGTGATGCTTCTACGAATTTTAACGTTATCTTTATGTGATTCAGGATCACGAATTTAAACTATATATATAACTAGCTATATTGATATAAATATTAAATTAGACCATTTAAATTACATAATTTTTGTGTGACTCTTCTCGAATCTTACGTTACTTCTATGTGATTCAAGATCATGAATTTAAACTGTATAACTAGCTATACTGATATAAATATCAAATTAAACCATTTAAATTACAAATTTCTGGTGTGACTCTTCTCGAATCTTACGTTAATTCTATATAATTCAAGATCATAAATTTAAACTATACAACTAACTAGCTATATTGATATAAATATCAAATTAGCCCATTTCAATTACATATTTTTAATATGACTCTTCTCGAATCTTACGTTAACGTGAGATTCTTGCGCCCTATTAAACTTCTTTTTTCATGTAAAATGGGCAAATACCTAAAAAGTTATATGATTTTCTACAATTTAAATTAGATATTTCTGTTGTGATTTTCTCGAATCTTACATTATCTCTATGTGATTCAAGATCACAAATTAAAACTAACTAATTATACTTATATAAATATAAATATTAAATTAGATCATTTAAATTACATATTTTTTGTGTGAGCACTCTTCTTGAATCTTACGTTATCTTTATGTGATTCAAGATAATGAATTTAAACTATATAACTAACTATATACTGATATAAATATCAAATTAGATCATTTAAGTTATATATTTTTACTGTGAGTCTTCTCGAATAATCTTACGTTAACGTGAGATTCTTGCGCCCTATTAAACTTCTTTTTTCATTAAAAATGGGCAAATACCTAAAAAGTTGTATGATTTTCTACAATTTGTCCCCTACTTTATGCTCCGAAAGCAACAGCTAGCATCAGCAACACTACACAACCACTACTATATAAAGGTAGCAATGAAGCCACATTATTATTCACACATACATACATACAACATATCTCTCTATAATAAATTTTATTACCATTAATCTTGTGTCATATATAAACATATACTATATATAGTGTTTGTTTATATTTATTTTTTGTTCACATAATATAGCTATCTCTAGAATATGGCCTCAAGCTCAGCATGGACATCAAAGCAGAACAAGAGATTTGAGAATGCTTTGGCCATCTACGACAAGGACACGCCGGACCGGTGGCAGAACCTAGCGAGGGCGGTCGGAGGGAAGACAACGGTGGAGGAAGTGAAGATGCATTATGAGATGCTTGTTGAAGATTTGAAGCAGATTGAGGAAGGTCATGTTCCTTTGCCTAAGTATAGAAATGTTCCAAGCAATGCAACTGTTGGATCCAGCAACAAAGGTTACAATTACATGGATGAAGAAAGAAGGTTATTGTTAATTTAATTACTACTATACTACTACTTCTTCTCATAATAATCCTATAGGAAGGTGTTCCGATATACCGTATTTTTTTACTTTTTAACCGTTGATCTTTATTATATATTAATTTTATAATTAAAATCAATCAAGATCAACAGCTAAAAAGTGATGGAATACGGTATACCTCACTTTTTGAGGTATACCTCACTACCGAAAAACTTTCCAATCCTATATATATTTAACATTTGCACCATTATTATTACTGTAAATTTATTAGGTAAAATAATATTAAAATATATCATCTCATTTTAAATGGTCAATTATTTTAGAATAAAGTGATTACTCTTTTTTAATACTTGATTATATTAGAATAATTGACAACAAAAATGATTTTACATACACCTTAATTAATATTATATTCTTATGAAGTGTTCTTCATGTTTAATTTCTCTTTTTCATAGCAGTCGTTATCATGAGATTAAGTTGATAGTTAAAAACTATTTGATAATAATTTAATTAAACATATTAAATTATATTAAATTATTATATGACAGTTTAACAATTGACTTCACATGAAAATAACTGCATATCAGTATTCACCGTAATATTATTTCGTTGCGAAATAATAATGTGGCTTGGAATCTAATTTCCTTCGTGCAATGCAGGCTGAAAGTTCTTAGCCTCCAGTGAAGTATAGCAGCATAGCAGAAGAGAGGGAGAAGAGAGACTAAGCTTGGTGGGAACAAAAAAGAGACATAAATTATTATACAAATCAAGTTGATTAATTAATTAAGTGAAAAAAAAAAACCAAAAAATGTATCTGGGTTATGATTAGTAGCTTAGCTTTGTTCTTTAATAACAAAGAATCAAATGTCTTTTGAATTTTCCCTTCAAATTTCCATATATATGCTAAGTGTCAATGCTAGCTGTATGTTATTATTATCCCTTCATATATGTAAAGTAAAAAAAAAAATTAAAATTAAGTTATTATCTCAATCATAGATATGCCAACTGGTTGATGGTAAATCATGACCAGTTTTTGTCAAGTACTTCTTTTCGTTAATTTGTCTTTTTGATGGATACAAATTTACAAATGATGATAATGATAGAGACTAAACTTGCAAATCTTAGAGTACATTTCAAATTGAGGGGAATAAAAGAGAAAAGAAAGAAAGAAAGAAAGAAAGAAAGAAACTAACATATATATCAAGTGGTCAAAAGAATTAGTCTGGCTATGTTAAAATAAATAAATAAATTCATACATATATAAATACAAAGAAACAAGAAAGTGATATAAACCAAATTGCAACTCATCCCACTGACCATGTGAAACAAGAGAACCCTCAAAGGTTGACAAATTTTGCAATCTGATCTTATTTATTTGTTTATTTGTTTTGGATAGGCTCGAACTCGAAATCTCTCACGGAGAATGAGTAATACCTTACGAGCTATAATTTTAATTTTTTTTTATAGAAAACATAATTTCATTTAAACAAAGTCAAACGACACCTACAGTCAAAAACATCAATTTTACATAGAAAATAGGAAAATACATATTTAATATGCTGAACTATTGTCTGATAGGAGGCGCAATTTTCGATTATAATGAATCTTAACGGGTAAAAACAAGATACTGTGTCTCTTTTGTTTCTTTACGGATACGGACATGCTGCAGCACATATGAATACACCATCTTCTTCTCCACATAAAACCTGAACATTCTCAGATCTGAAGTTTTAAACAAAATCATATCCCCTTGACGATCTTCCTCGATCTTCATAACAACCCCCTCCGTAAAAGGAGACAAAATACACCATAAAGGGGAAGTACTACAAAAAAAGAGGTTATTTGAGACCCACATCTAGACTCAACATGAAAGAAAAACAAAAAAAAAAGAAGAAAAAAGAAAACGGATCAAAAATAAAGATAACAAGACAGAGAAAGGGAAGAGTGCAAAGAGCGGCGATGGTGGCGGAAGGTTTGGTAGTAGTCGGATCTGGGGAGTGCCGGCCGGATCTGATGTGGAGGTGGTGGTTTGTGGGTGGTGGACTAAAAGATAGGAAGAGAAGAAAGAGAGAGATGAGAAGCTAAAGGGTTTCACAGTGAAAGAGAGAGGATGAGAGGTCACGGAGGGCCACCCCAAGTTGAGCGGTGGCGGCAACCCTCCACCAAGCTCAAGTTTGAGTGTTACCGAGAAAGAGAGAAAAGAAAGAGTTGAGAGTTGTCCTCAGAGTCTTTGAATTTGGAATTTGGTTATGCATAAGAAAATTGTTCAATAATATCCAAATATAGCTTACAGAAATTAATTTATTATCCATTTGTATTAAATAATATAAGTCACATTTTATCTGATTACTAAATCGACCTTGGATGTAGATTTTAAGAAATACATAATCAATTATTCTATTGGCAACTCACCATATATTTGAGCTCTATTTGAAAGTCTCATCAATATATTACTGTATGTATAAGATAAAATTTGAGTGCTGATATTTATTTAAACGAACTAATGAATTCATCGTTAAATCCATCCAAATTGGTTAATTTAATGCTTCTTCTAACAAAGACCAACCTACATGCCACTAGATTAGAACAGGCTTTCTTCTCTTGTTGTACTTCCCGGACCCAAAAAAAAAAAAAAGAGAACAAGCTTTCTAGTTGTAGTGCCACACTGCCACTATATTGGTTTAGTCTTTGTGAGTCCACGAGATGAAAAAATAACTGGATTGGGTCAGAAAGTAGCACTAAGAAAAAATCCCAATAACGTGTTTGAGAACAATGCTATAACATAAGCCCATACCCAACTCAAGTCCAAAAAGAACCCCTATCCAACTCAAAATAATACAAAATGAATCCCTTATATAGCCACGACCACCATTGCTTATGAGAATATAATACAACAATACATTGAAATGATAGACATTAAGGTGATGTTTGGTTTTTGAGACTTAGATGGGGACATTCAGACTTAATATTGTGTTTATTGAATAATGATTCAAACTAAAATTAGTCTATAGAATTTCAGTATTTCAGTACCTCCAGTTAGGAGAGACTAGAAGACTAGAAGATTGAGAACTGAAACTGAAATTTAAAAACTTTTTTTTACTCAAATACACTCACATAACATTAAAATTTCTAATATTAACCTTTATTTTTTTTTTATTAACTTAATTTAATCTCTACCTTCCAATATCTATTTCTTAATAAATTTAAACCAAACACAATAAACAAATTTAATTCAATCTTAGTCTTCCAGTTTTAGTCTCTCAATCTCAATTTCTCTTCCAAACGCAACCTAAAATTTAATATTTTTATGGTGTGCTTAGCAATAATATACATGACATATATGGACAAAATTAAAATTTGATGCAAACAAAATTTTTATTCTTCTAAAATTTTATGGGTAAAAAGAAAAATTTTATTAAAAATTCTGTATTCACTATTTTAAATTTTGTGTTCATCAATGTCATTTATTTAAAAATAGAAAGACAACGAAAATTGTGACAGAAACCATATATCCAATGTCCATATATAAATTTGTGTTTTACATTTATCAATTGAAATTCACTAATTTTATTTATTCTTTAGGATTAACTACCAAAATTGCCATCGAATTTTTAAATCGCTGACAAAAATTCCCATGAATATTGAAAATGATAAATATGCCCCACAATATTATAAAAACGTGACAAATCAACCCAAAAGTCATCAAACTCCGTAGTTAATGTTGTCTTGATTTTTTGAATTTTGAATTGATTTGTCACGTTTTAATAATATTGATGGACACATTTATCGTTTTGAAAATTCATAAGCATTTTTGTCAGTGATTTAAAAATTTAGGACAATTTTGATATTTAACTCTATTCTTTAATAATAAAATAACTTAATTATGTTGAATTATATAATTTTCCACTCTTCACTTCCACAGCTAGCATCTACAATTCTCCATTTCCCTTGCACATTTTTTTTTTAAAAAAAAATATTATCTTGCAACAATCGAAGAAGCCCAAACACAATAACAGAGCATAGTTGATTGAGAAAAAAGAGGAAGGCAGTCCTGAAGCAATGAAAGGAAATCAGACTCTATTTATTTAAATAGCTAACTACAATTGCACATTCTTAAAAATTCCAAAAAATAAAACAAAAATGTAACTCTTTACTTAAGATCACCAATAATAACACTAAGATTGCCGCATAACAAACTGAACAAATCAACCTAAAGCATTTCTCTATCTTTAAAAAAATTTCTAATAATTCATTAACCATCTAAATAATTTATCTAAGTTAACTCGTAAATATTGACCTACTGATATGTCAATGGAACTTAATCACTTAAAAAAAATAATACTCTAATCTTTTATTTTATTTGTAACTTTTGTTACATGTATAATTCACCGTTTTAATTTAAAAATGATTAAAATATTATTTTTTTAAAAAAATAATTAACAACTTTAGAGCGATCTTGGACGAGACGAACTTCCGTAATAGAAAGTATTTCCACATCTGCAATGCATAAAAGGACATCCTCCAGCTTTCTCAACATACATTTTGCACTTGGGGCACTTCCTCCATTTCTTCCAATACGCCAGATTTACCAGCGCTCTGGCTTCTTCATAATCCTTCTTAAACTCCTCACATGTATACCCTTCATGCCATGCCACATTGCATTGAACACAAATTTGCTTCTTACACACAAGGCACTTCGATTTCGTCATCTTGTTCTTATGATCCTCGTCGCCGAGGATCATAAGGGCAGAACAACGTTTCAAGGGACAATACATGAACTTCTTGGTCTCGTTATCAATTATAGCAGATTCACATAGAGATTTTTCCCACCGGTCGAAAACCTTTTTCGGAAGGATTTTCCGGCAACTCTCGGATTCCAAGAGACCGCCGCAACGGGGAACCGGACACCGGATGTTAATGATGTTCAGATCAAGCTTTGACCGGATATACCTCACGATACAGTCCTTACAGTATGCGTGGGTGCATCCGGTCACGGCGAAACAATTTGCTTCTGTTTTAGTAACCGTGCAGATTTCGCACTCGAAACACGGTGAAGACTCAGGTGGAGTCGTGACACTGAAAGAAGAGTAAGAGTGATAGTGCCCTGAAAAAAAATTTCTTATCTTCCCCATCCTGCCTTTATAATTTGCAAATGCAAGCAAGTGGTTATTTTTTTTTTTATTTGATTACTAAGATAGCAAGATATTGAGGTAGGTATATATAACAGGATTTTGGATTCGGATGGCTATCTAAAATCTCGTAAAAAAACATTTATGGTGTATGGTACGATTTTATTTTAGTTTTAAATCTAATTTTTAGGCAAGTCCAAAAAAATCTAATTTTTAGGCGTTTGGATAGCAATAATTTAGGAGGAAAAAAATTGTTTGAAATATCAAGAGTAAAACGCGTTAACTAACTTGAATTGGCATTTCTCAGTGAATTAATGAAAGACACAAATTATTCAAATTGATTTTTATTTTTTATTTTTACTAGCGTTGTCGGTTGTTTAAATAATATTTAAAA
This sequence comes from Stylosanthes scabra, assembly GCA_036250425.1. Classification (NCBI taxonomy): domain Eukaryota; kingdom Viridiplantae; phylum Streptophyta; class Magnoliopsida; order Fabales; family Fabaceae; genus Stylosanthes; species Stylosanthes scabra. Next base: position 196,038 of record JASCZI010030227.1, read on the forward strand.
TAATAATACTTATTAGAATATATTAGGTTATTATTATTATGATTCTCTCTTTACCTATAAATAGGTTAGTCTATTATAATGTGAGACAAATAACTTTCGTACAATTCTAATACTATTTTAATTTTACAAAAAGCAAGAAATACAACATATTTAAATAACTAATTTAAAACTTAAAATATTTCATATTATAATTTTAAACGAATTAATTAGTATTTTTACAAAATTTGTCATCTTTCATGATAACGATGTAATTCAAATGACATTTGTCTATTTTCACCCACAAAAATCTCGAATTCGAGGTTAAATTATTTCGATGTCGAATACTACAAAAAATAACATTAAAATAAACTAATATTTTTACAAAAAATTTATTAAATTTAATGATTTTATAATTTAAATCTCGTTATTATTTTATATTTACATTTTTAATTTTCTTTCTGATTTAATGTAAAATCTAATTTTTCTCTAACTTTCTGTATAAACTTAAAAGTACTAGTTATATATATATATTAATTTAAACAAATTTCGTTGAACTATAAAATTTTGGTCCATTTTGAAGAGCCTTTGCCATTGTACTCACTTGCTCGTTAAATCCTTTTTCCTTTTCTTCACAGCTTCCGTCTCCATTTCCCGCTCACAATGGAACCTTCTACTTCTTCCTACAAGGTACTTCTTCTTCTTCTTCCAATCTAGGGTTCCTCTTCCGACAATCTCATTCGATTATTTCAAATCATCGTTCAATTAGAGATTGCTTGTTACTTGTTAATTACCCTCTGAAGTTCAATCCCTGTGAAAATTTAATAACGTTACTTGTCAGAGTTGTTATTGTATTTGTTTATATGACAGATAACATGTGCAAAACTTACTTACTAACTAACTAACTGAATTAGTGAATTCAGATAACAACGAGCTGAATTTGTTGCTGCAGTTTTATGTAACTGTTTGTGTGCATCTGCATCATATTTACACTTTTTAAATGTTTTGTAGTTCCTATTCTCATTGTCATAGTTACTTCTTACGAGTACTGTTTGCTGTTTCTTATTTCTATATTTATATAAAAATTGGTTAAAGGAAGAGTAGAACAAATTTGATGTTGAGAAGTGCTTAGCCAGAAAAATATAGCTACAAAATCAAGGTGATGCTTGGATGATAGCTTAGGGTGCGTTTGGTAGGAGGATTGAGACTCAATATTAAATTTGGTTGACAGAGTAGTCCCCAAATTCTAGTATTTTCAGTACATTCAGAAAGTGGGGACTGAGGGGACTGAAATTTCTAGGGACTTTTGTCCTGAAATTTGAATAATTTTTTTTTCTCAAATAATCTTTCTAAATATTAAAGTTTTCAATACTAACTTTTATCTTGACTCCATCAACTCAATATCTTTATCTCTTTGTCTCGTCTCTGTTTCTTAGTAAATTTTAAACCAAACACAGCAACAAACTTAATTTAGTCTTAGTCTCTCAGTGGCAGTAAAAGGGAGCACAAACATAAGCTAAGCGTGGCAGAGATGAAGATGTTGCGATGAATGAGTAGTCATAGGCGATTGAATAGAATAAGGAACAAAGATATAAGAGAGAGTTGGAGTAGCACCTATTATTAAAAAATGGTAGAATCACGTCTAAGATGGTTTGGACATGTAGGAAGAAGACCGACAGATCAATCAGTTAGGAGGGTGGATGAGATGGAAGGTGGACAATGGGTGAAAAGGCAGGAAGACCTAAGAAGACCATCCATGAAATGGTTAAACGAGATCTACATGTAAACGGTCTTTCTGTAGAAATGATACATGATAGAGCTCAATGATATTGTTTGATCCATCTAGCCGATCCCACCTAATGGGACAAGGCTTTTTTGTTGTTTGTTGTTATAGTCTCTCAATTTCTCAGTCTCTGTCTCTCTTCCAAACACACACCCTTAGGGATTAGGACAAATGGACAATGCCACTTCATGGTGGCAGTAAAGTTTTGAAAATAGTTACTTGGAACGCAATATGTAAATTTTTTTATGTGAAAAGCTTTCATATGATATGGCGTTCTAGTAAGCAGATGAATTATGAATTGGTACGGGCAAATTGGTATGCAATATGCCACCTAATTGGTGAATTCATGTAATTATGGTTCTGACAAAAGTTTTGGTTGTCGACAATTTTAGTTTAAGTCAGATTATGGAATCATGTCGAATATTTGATGATATATTGTCATTTGCAGATTATATTGGGATCGTCCTCAGTAGCACGTCGCAAGATACTATCCGAAATGGGGTACGAATTCACGAAGATGGTATGCAAATGGCTTTCATTCGACAATGATTGGATTGGATTGTGAGTGTGAGATATGAGGGTGGCTTCTTTAATCTTTGGTTTTGCGTGCAGAGTGCTGATATTGATGAGAAGAGCATCCGAAAGGAAACTCCGGAAGAGCTGGTTATGGCTCTAGCTGAAGCCAAGGTTTGCCTTCTAGTCATTACTTTTTAGTGTTTGAGAAGCCTGGCACATAAAAAAAAAAGTACTTCTAATTTAAAAGGAGCATAAATAACTGCATCCATTGTCATCAATGAACCAGCAAAAAAGGTTCTGTTTGGTGCTAGTGCTGTATTAAATGAGATAATAGATTTTTGGTTCTATTCTGATAGAGTAGAGAGACCTTAAAAAGGCATGTTGTAGTTGCTTTCCTAGTTTTTTGCTTTCTGTATGTTGTTTCCGTTTCCTTCATGGAAGGCCGTGTTTTGATCAATTATCCACTGATTTTGAATGTGATATTGTGTCAGGCTAATGCCATCATATCGAAACTTCAAACTAACAGTAACCAAGAGAGGGTTGATGAACCAATGATTTTAATTGCAGCAGACACAGTACGTCTTGCTTCTTATCTAGTCGTTGACAACCGTTAAGTAGGTGTTAATGGTTGTCGTTAGGTGGGTGTTACCCGGGCCATTTATTATATGAGGATATGTAGCTTACTAGCTTCTTTGGTAGAAGTTATAGGTTGTTAGATAAAATAGTAAACTATTCAGCTGTGTGAAGAAATGAAGATACATGGACACTTCATTCCTTTTGCAACAAAGTAAACGATTTTGGATTTTTATTTTCTCTCCTCTTTTTCGGTTTTTCATGCATATCTTGATAGGATCAATCAAAGTTGAGGATGTTATTGTTAACTCGAGGAACAATCAAAGTGAATGATTTGGGTTTTATCTTCTCTCATCTTGTCCTCTTAAAATCATTTCAGAGCAATAGAGCTTGCTCGGAGATTTTATTGTTGTATCAGTGTGTGTGTGTGTTCCTTTTCTTTTTCTTTGGGTGCTCCTGTTTTTCAGGGTTCACTTTCTGTGATTCTTCTCTAAGTAGCTATGTGGAGATATTATGTAACTATTCACACTTTAGAAAATACTACAGTTCACTTTTCTTCATGAAGCTGCTACTCGGGTACTTATATCGTCTCTCATTTTTATTCCTTAGGCTGACGCCATCTTACAGAAGCTCCCTGTTGATGACTACCTAAAGGATGCTGAGCCAACATTATTAATTACTTGTGACCAAGTATACATCACGTTCTTCTGAGTTATAAATATTTCTTCTCTAATTTTCCTATGTTCTTCTATCACATATCACCATGAATAAGCAACAACATCCCTTGAGTTGGTTTTCTTGGTTTCTAGCATTTTGTTGCTCTTGCCGTCACTTTTACTCATCCCTTCTCTTTTTTAATTCATGGACTGCATTTGGCTAGTGTGTATCAATAACCTAAAAATATTTCCAGAGTCAAAATAAATTGTTGTTCTTGTATTACGGATGAAAAACGAAATAACCTCCAAGCTCTTGCTTGTCAGTGATTGCTATCCTCATAAATAAATGGCCTTGTGGTAACAAAATTAGTTTATAAAAAGAAATTGTCAAGTTTCTTTTTCTTTTTTCCCCCTCAGTCAAAATTTACTTATGCCTTCATTATGAAATGATTTGGAGGTGGTGGTCTACGACGGTGTGGTTAGGGAAAAACCATCTAGCAAAGAAGAAGCTCGACAATTCTTGAAAGGTTTGCATGTGTTATATTTCATTCATTTGTAATCTAAAATCTCTCTCACTCACACACACGCGCGCATTATCTTTTCAACTTCCAATGGCCTTCTATGAATAATTCTTCACAAAATTTCAGATTATTCTGGAGGGCATGCAGCCACTGTTTCATCTGTACTAGTTACAAACCTCAAAACCGGATTCAGAAAAGGAGAATGGGATCGTGTGGAGGTATGATTTTCTCCCCCACCCTTTTCTCTCTTTCTCTCTGTGTGTGAGTAATTTGTTTCACCTTATGATGTTTTACAGATCTATTTCAACGAAATACCTGATGAAATCATTGAGAAGCTGGTATGTGTTGTTTCTTTGAATTGGTTATCTCATGAATGGTCACTTTTTCTCTACAACAACTAAAATTGTTAATTAGGGTGTTTGATAAGCTTTTTATCCTTTTTCTTGCCATTTAGGTTGATGAGGGAGTTACTCTCAACGTTGCTGGTGGGCTGCTAATAGAGCATCCTTCAATATTGCCATTTGTTAGAGAAGTGGTAGGTTTATTCTCTCAAAAAACTTATGTTAAATAAAATAAAATAAAAAATTAGGATTTAAAATAGTTGTGCAAAAATATCAAATCATATATTGTCACATTATCAAAAATATCAAACACTAACTGAAAAGTTATACAAATGTAAGCATACAGTTGTATTATGGTGTGTATAAGCATAACAATTAAACTTTAAAATTATTCATCTCTTTTAATTGAAAAATACTAATTCTTAGAAATTGTAATTTGCAGGTAGGGACAACTGATAGTGTGATGGGACTTCCCAAAGCTGTGACTGAAAAACTCTTAAAGGAGGCTATGTAGAGGAGGCTATGAAGCTTGAGCTACTGATCCACTATATTGAATTGCTTGGTAATGGCTTTAACTAACGACCTTAATCTCTACACTTAATTAGTGATTCTTTTGTTCTTGAGGTTGTATTTTGGCTTTGTTGCTTTAAACTCTGAACTGTTGTTGAACCTTTAAATTATAAAAGAAACTCGTGTGTAATGAATGGTTGAATTTATTGAAAAATCTAAGAATAAATTCATTTAGAAAATTCAAGTGACTTAAATGTGGCCAATACTATCCAAATCTTTGATGATTTAGTGAAATAGTTTTATATATGCATATGAAACATATGCGAGTTGGGGTGTTAATGTTTATTATCAAGATACTTCTTTGAAAGTTCTGTATAGAGTAACATATAATTGGATGATAATAATAATATTGCAAGAAAATAATTACAGGATACTCCCTTGAATTCTAGTTTATATGCGCCCCTCTGAATTATTTTAGATATACAATTTTGATACCTTAAACTATGTAAATAGTAAATACTAATGGAAAAATCAATAATATAATTTGTGCACATTTTAAAAAGTTCAACGGGTTGATCTCCACCTTTTCAAAACATTAAAGGGTAAATTATAATCAATCTTTAATAGAAAGGAAATTAGATGACAAACACACAAAGTGTGGTGCATATATGAATAACATTCATTAGCAATTCTATTTGTTAAATTTACAAATTTTAAGTGCCTGGAAATTATTCTCTATATATATAATAAAAGGGTAATGCTATATGTATATATATTTATGTATTTATCTAAAAAATAATTTTTATTTTTTTTTATTGTAACTTAAAAATGTATGTACTAGACTTCATTATTTTTGTGTTTAAAATTAACTTTTGAATTAGATTTTATTATTTTTGTGCTTAACGCATGAACTTATTAGGTGTAAAAGAGAAAGTTTAATATTTTGGTAAGAGTAATGTTATGGAACCAATATTAGGGGACTAATAGGGAGCTCATGAGTGTAATTAGGGAAATAATATGTGGTAAAAGAGGAGAGAGAAAAGAAGGAAAAAACCTATTGGCTAAAAAATTATGGGCTCTCTAAACTTTTTCTTTTGATAATCAATACTAACCAACAAGTCTAAAATGCTATTATTTATTTGGACTTTATATTTTATGCGTTGTGCTTCTTTCATTTTATTAAGTTTTTATCTCTGGTTGGTGACTATTGGCCAAAAGTTTATTGGCTACCTAACATGATTAGGTATAAAAACACATGAATGGATGCATGAACGAGTGTACACCTAGATTTATTCATAATAAAATGAAATAAAAATATTAAGTGCATAAAAAAATAATTATTAAATTAGTTATTATATATATTTGAGTTAATTACCAAAAATAACCATAAAAGATTTAAAGATTGACAAAAATAACCATGAAAGATTCGAACGGCAAAATTATCCATGAAAAATTTAAAATTGTGACAAAAATATCCAAAAACAATTCCCGATGAATGCTAATGCTTAGTTGGTTATATAATTTTTGTCACAATTTTAAATTTTTTATGAATATTTTTATCATTTAAATCTTTCATTGATATTTTTATCATTATTTTAAAATTTTCATGAATATTTTTATTATTCAAATCTTTCATGATTATCATTCTCCCTTTCATGGTTTTGGTAGTTAACTCTATATATTTATATGTATTTATATATATTGATTCACAAATTTTTATATTCTATGCGTGGTAAAGTTAAAATAGAATAAATAAGTATGGTGCATGTGCTAATTTGGAAATATTTTGTGTGGGATTCCAACTTGTCTGCCCATCTCATCGATTAAAAAAAAGTCGTCTTTTTTATATAAAAAAATCCATTAGTCTGTCTTTGAAATCCCAATAATATCAACTTGTATATTATCTACATGTGCTAGCCAGAGTCTTCCCCACCTTACATCATGCAACTCTTCATTTTCAATAACTTTCCAACCTTTCATAAGTTTGTCTCACTTTCCAATATTTACAATATTATCAAATTTCTTTTATTAGTTCAAATAATTGTATGTAGTTGTTGAATTTTGACAAAATAATTAAAGAAAGAAGAAAACTCATTTGCCACCTGCCCCAAATCTTAAAATCCCCCAGTTACCTCACTTTGCACGGAACCGTTATTTAACTGTTTCTTTCTTCTCACTTCTCAGTTACTAGACACACATATGTTTCTTACTCTTCATCTTTCACTCCTCACACACTTGAGAGTTAAGAACTCAACAATTCCTTTGTTAATATTAGTTTTGCATTCTGAAGATGACAATCTCAGGTGAGCAAGGCAGCCCGGCCGGCGAAGCCGTTCGGGTTCAGCAGCCGTCTCGGATGACTCTACCGGATTTCTTGCAGAGTGTCAACCTCAAGTATGTCAAACTAGGCTACCACTACTTGATCTCAAACCTCCTCACCTTTTGCTTTGTGCCTTTGATCATTGTGACCTTAATTCATTTCTCTCAAACTGATATTGATGATCTTCACCATATGTGGATCCACCTCCAATACAATATGATAACCATCCTCTCTTGCTTTGCCTTCATTGTCTTTGGACTCACGCTTTTCATTCTGGCTCGCCCTCGGCCTGTTTATCTTGTTGACTTCGCTTGTTATCGCCCGGGTGATCGCTTCAAGGCTCCCTTCCATAGATTTATGGAGCATTCTCGCCTCACCGGGGACTTCGATGAATCCTCCCTCGAGTTCCAGCGCAAGATTCTCTTGCGCTCTGGACTCGGGGAGGAGACTTATGTCCCTGAAGCCATGCTTTACATACCTCCAAGATCTTCCATGGCTACAGCTAGAGCTGAGGCAGAAGAGGTTATGTTTGGTGCTTTAGATAGTCTTTTCCAAAACACCAATCTTAAGCCTAAGGATATTGGAATTCTTGTGGTGAATTGTAGTTTGTTTAACCCTACACCTTCCCTCTCTGCCATGATTGTTAACAAGTATAAGTTAAGGGGTAACATCAAGAGCTTCAATTTGGGGGGAATGGGGTGTAGTGCTGGAGTTATAGCCATTGATCTTGCCAAAGACTTGTTGCAGGTTCATAGGAATACTTATGCTGTTGTTGTTAGCACTGAGAACATTACTCAGAACTGGTACTTTGGGAACAAGAAATCTATGCTCATACCGAATTGCTTGTTTCGGGTTGGGTGTTCGGCAGTGCTGCTCTCCAATAAGTCTGCTGATAGAAGGAGAGCAAAGTACAGGCTTGTTCATGTGGTGAGGACTAATCGCGCCGCCGATGACAAGGCATTCCGGTGTGTCTATCAGGAACAGGATGATGCTGGGAAGACTGGTGTTTCCTTGTCTAAGGATTTGATGGCTATTGCAGGCAGTGCTCTTAAGACTAACATCACCACGCTTGGCCCCTTGGTGCTCCCAATCAGCGAGCAGCTTCTATTTTTCGCCACATTTGTAACGAGGAAGTTGTTTAAGGCCGATGTGAAACCTTATATACCGGATTTCAAGCTTGCCTTTGATCATTTTTGCATACATGCCGGTGGCAGGGCAGTGATTGATGAGTTGGAGAAGAATCTCCAGCTTCTTCCTGTCCATGTTGAGGCTTCAAGGATGACACTTCACCGGTTCGGAAACACTTCGTCGAGCTCGATTTGGTATGAACTTGCGTATATAGAAGCCAAAGGGAGAATGAGAAGGGGAAACAAGCTTTGGCAAATTGCATTTGGAAGTGGATTCAAGTGTAACAGTGCAGTTTGGGAGGCGCTTCATAATGTGAAGGCTTCTCCTAATGGACCATGGCAAGATTGCATTGATAAGTATCCTGTGGAAATACCAACATAGAAGAGAATTCAGGATACCCTTTTGCCTCTATATTGCAGATATGTTCATATACATTTTACAGTTTCATTTTTGTTTCAAGTTTGATGATTGTAGCTTACAATTCAGCCAGATACATGGTTTTTTTGTGCTGTCAATGTTCTCTATGAAATTTTCACTCTGTATTAGTATTGCATTATAATCCTCTGTAAAATTCTTCCTACACACTAGATGAGAATTATTATCTGGTCTAATTACATGAAATAAGAATTAAAGCTTAATTTCAATACACTCACAGTATGAAAATGAAACCAGTTTAGTCTTAGTGGTTGAAGTGAGTTTTATATAGTGAGAGTACATAGAAATGAAAATCCAAAACTTGTTCATATCTTTTAATTCTGAGTGATGGTGACCTTGAAGGATTAGTTGGTAATAGCTTTAATTAGTGTCCTTAATCCTCTACATTCATATGGAATGTATTATTGATCTGTCAATTGTGTCAACTTTTCATTGGGTATTTTGATTTGACATATCATTATTCATGAGAAATGATTTGATTTAGATTATCAGAAAATTTTATATTTGCTGCAAAACTTTTCTCCTTAGAGACTTCTAGCTGTGGAATACTTTTGTGGGTTGTGTTATCAATTATGCAATGATTTGTTGGATTTATTGAAAAATGGAAGAATAAATTAGCATTTAAAAAATGCAAGTGACTTTCATGTGAACAATAAGATTCAGATGTTTGATGATTTGGTGTGCTGAATTCTAATCATGCTTCTGTTGATTGTCCCAAAAAAAAAAAAATCATGCTTCTGTTGAAATGATGAACTAATTATTTTCTAGTGTTAACCAATGTTTGTTTTATCATCAAGAAACAAGAATTCTTAGGTTACAATCACGTGGACTGTCTCTTATTTCTGCCCTACCATATTACTTTTTTTTCTTTTTTTTTTTGGGACTAATACCATATTACTTTTTTTTTTTTGGAGTAATACCATATTACTTACTTAAAAGAACACCTAGTTTGACACAAAACAAAGTTTTCAAATTTCAACTTTCAAGCCCACTTTTTTTTTTGTTTCATACTCTTATTGTTAAATTTTCCAACATTTTGTTTTTCAAGAAGAAATGATAAACAAAAAAAGGAAATACAATGTTAGATATATATTTTTTAACTTGCTACATGTATTCGAAGAGCCTCAGCCAATAGAAAGAAACACATCATACAAAAATCACATAAAAACTTATTGTCCGAATATTCAAATTAGTAGAAGATAGGTCATTTGAAGTAGTAAGGAACGGATCATCCAAAACAATAAAGATTATATCATTCAAAATGATGGTACTAGATCGATGATGAATGAAATTATTAACTGATAAAGTAATCATTGATTAAAAAACATTAGCTATCAATATTTTTTCATATCAAAATATTTCATATTGTATTTTTTTTTGAGCGATTGAAAATAGTGTATCTTATAACATGTTTATGAGAATAATGAATTTAATTTTGATTTATTATTGATATATTTTTCTTATAATTATTTAATCGTATAATCTTTTCTTATAAGATACGTTAATGACTCTGGCTTCCCATTTACTCAGATTCTTGATGTTGGAATGTTATGATGCGAGTTTAATTTCGATGCACTGATCTTTGCCGCTAATGCTCTGAAGGGAACTTTGTACAATATCTTACACAAAACAAAGTTGGCCACCATTTTTTCATTTAAATCAAAATAACAGAAAAATGAATGAAATAGGGAGGATTAACTGTCATGATTCACATTCACAGAGGAGTCAAATTCACACAAAATTTCAATGACTTGACATTACAGGATTACAATGAAAAATCAAAATAATAATAACAATAATATTAATACAGAAGAAGAAACTTTCATCTGAAAGACCTTTGGATTTCTTCAAGAGTTTTTCCCTTTGTCTCAGGGACCCAAATAGAAACAAATACTACTGTGAAAGCACACACTACTGCATATATGGTGAAGGTTCCTGAGAAGAATAGTTAATGGTAGCAAGTGGTTAATAATCAATAACAAAAGGGTTTAGTGATTTCTCTGTAATCTAACTATAGGAATCTTCAGAGTAATTTAACCAAAAATAAATGCAGGGAATGAAAACGAACCTCCGGAACTCCAACCCAAGAGCATATTTGCTGTCAATGTGATCAACCAGGAAAAGAACCAGTTGGCTAGTGTCGCGAAACTTCCGGCGAGGCCTTTGATGTTAATCGGAAGAATCTGTGATGTAAATATTCAAAGAAATCAATCACATCACATGTAACTTCAAATGCAAGCAACAATAGGAACTTTATGTTTATGCTTCATGCAGATGCAAAATCAATGATTGTTCATCTCAGAAGTTATCATAGATTCAATTTTTTTTCCTCTCCCAAAAGCACATTAAAGAATGTTACCAGCTTAGCTACTAAGATAACAAAAATCGATACCTCGGACATTATAATCCATGGCATAGCTCCCATTCCTAAAGAGAATGTAATAACCATGGCCTGAAAGAATTGAATGTTCAAAGTGAAAACACTTAGGAAAACAAGAAATTAACAACACTCTATATTTATAATTGATTTTCATATATTCACATACCACAACTCCGGCCACCGATAGGTAGCTCAATATGTCATGTAAAGAAGAGCTCTCTGATATATAATCCTATGGAATAAGATTTAAGGCAAAATTATCAATTTAAAAAGATGAATATACATGTAAATGCGTAAATAGCGACGAAATCGATAATAGTATTGATTGTTACCTTCACATAGAAGGCGATTGCGACGACAAAAAGACTAACAGCCATTCCAGCTGAAGATATCTGCAAATGAAAGATTTGTCCATTCTCAATCTGATCATCCAAGGACACAGTCAGAAGTAGTTTAACATAAAAGAGAAGTTCAGACTCACAATAAGAAGTAGCCGGCGACCGGATTTATCAGCCAACCACAAAGTTAGACTGGTGGCAAGAACCTGTATGACATTTACATAGTTGTCAGGTTCTGATTGAGAATGATTGATAAGAAAAATGGGAGAAATTACAATCTTCTTTTCAGTTGAACCTGAACAGCACCAACTCCAAATGTTGCTACATCACTTGAATCAATCCCTATGAAATATATACATAGAAATTATGAATGTAAAGAAGGCTTCTATATATAACAGACCGGAAACTCGAAACGCAAGGATATCTAAACAAAAATACGCCCTTTGTCATAAATATATCGAATCGAGTAATTTAGAAAAACAACTTGAAATTAGTGAAAGATACCAGCATCTTCGAAGATGGTACTGGCATAAAAAAGAACTCCATTAATTCCAGAAAGCTGTTGCAGAACTAGTAGTCCAATTCCAATCTACAAGTGATGAGTCAGTAAAAACAAACTTGTTAGAGCCATCGATATGTATCCGAACTCCATAAAACCGATAGATCGAAACTAGTGCTTGTAGAAAGATATAAGAAATACACCATTAAGGGAAGCCAGTATCTTCTTTGTTTGAGTTCCGCAAACCGAATCGTAGTTCTTCTGCTTGATGATGCAACAGCAGTCTGAATCGAAATGATTATGTTGTTAAAGCAAACTCCATAAATGAATGCTTAAAAAAATTGTTATTACTTATTACCTTTATTTCAGTCACCTCTTCAGCAATATCGGTATCAAAACCTCGAAGAACTTGTAAGGAGGTCTCGAATTCATCTGTCATGCCCATTTTTGCCTGTATTAAGCAAACAGAATTTTCTTTAAACTATCGCCACGAAACCACATATTCAATGACATTCAAGAACACCGATTCACGAAATCAATTACCAGCCATCTAGGAGACTCGGGAATGAAAAATAGACCCGGTATCAATATTGCACATGGTAAAATCCCTGCAAGATTAAGTCCATAAGGCTGCATAATTTAAATTCTTTTACTGTAATCAATCTCAGAGACAGTCAAATTCTGACAGAAACACAAACCGGTTTACACAAATTACTAACTGTTTCGGGTGGATTACCTAAAATTGCAAGAATTCGCCAAGGAACGAAAATCCCCAGCAGATAAGCCAGCATAATTCCAATGGTGACAGAAAGCTTTGCACAGAGAAAACAATAAAATTTTCACATAGAATTGCAATTTCAATATGAAGAAGATAAATTCTTAGACATTAACACCAACCTGGTTAACTGAACCCAGACCTCCCCTCAAGTTCTGTGGCGCTATCTCGGCTATATACACTGGCACCTAAGAATTCCGAACAATCAATAACAGTGTGTTCAAGATAACATATCCTGCATTTACAATAAACCATCTTTTCAATTGAAACAACTACCGTGTAAGAGATTACTCCGACGCCGAATCCTTCCAACAACCTTCCCATATAGAGAAAAGAAGAATCCTAAAATATGAACAACATGTTTAGAAGACTGAACTGTTTACAGCAATTTCGGTTATAACAACATACAATGATCATCCATTACTTACTCTTGCAAATGAGATTATCAACCAACCAATGATGTTTGGAATCGATGCGATCATCAAAGACTGCAAAATTAACCATTGAAGAACAGAACAAAAAAAGGAACTTAGAATGATTGGTCTAGATAGGGTAAAGTATTGTTTATGTTTCTAACGTTTGCGAAAAGTTTCAAAAATACTCCTAACTTTTAATTTGATTCAATTTTACCCCAAACGTTTTCAATTATACCCCTAATCGTTCAACTCCTTGTGCACGGAAAATTTTGATCAGGAGTATAATTGAAACTAATCGAAAACATTGGGGGTAAAATTGAATCAAATTAAATGTTAGGGACATAAACAATACTTTATCCGGTCTAGATATTAGGAGGATATTTAGGACGACGATGATTTAGGAGGATATATCGTTACAGAAGATTAAGCTCCTCTAAAGCTGTTAATCACTTTAGAAGGTAAAGTAGTGTTTTAATCACCTTTAAATAAAGATTGATGGTACCGACAAGTAATAAAAGTTACAAAATTAATGGTGATTAAATCATTACTTTACAACATTACCAATTTAACAACTTGAGAGGATCTTTATCCCGTTACGGATACTAGAAATGGAAGATATAGTTACCCCTTTGCGCCCTATATACTCAGCAATCTGACCACTAGATATTGCTCCAACCATGGCACCAACATTGGACAAAGAACCAAACAGAGAAAACTGACCAAAATAAACAACAACAAAAAAGCCACAATGAACTCATCAAACAAACATTCAAACATCATGTCTATAAAGGGAATTTCTTCGACGAAGAGTGAATTCGGGTAAAAGAGCGAAGATTGTAACTAAATTGCATTGCAAAAACAAACAATCTTCGCTCTTCATTCAAAATTACTCTTCACCGTAGCATTACCCGTCCGAAAAATACTTATTTTGGGTTCAAAATTCTCAAATATCACATAATCAACAACAAAATGGTGCATATAATTCACAATTTCATACCTCAGAGACTGAAAGTCCAAGATCACTAATTATAGCAGATTGAGTAGGTGATGTATACCCAGCCTGCAAAATTAATTAAAAAAATTCAGAATAAGGAATCAGAATTTGTTATGAGTGTTCAAATAAAAGCATGGTATATATGAGTGTTGTTCTTACTGTGAAACCAAATTGAATTGGACCCAAAGCAACAATGGCAACACATGCAAAAACAGAAATTGAAGCATCTCTAATGGCCTGTGAGGAACCCAACAAGCTTATTGGTTGCTTGTTGTTCATACGGTACCAACTACCAGTGTGCAAAAATGGCTTCCTCAGATCCCTTCCATCTTCACTGTCCTCTCTTGAACTCATTGTTTTGCTTTCTTATGATTCTATATGATCATCAATTTTTGGTTCCCTTCTATGATGATGATAACAGTAATAAGCTTTTATTCAAGTCAAACACTTTTTTTTGTTGCTGCATATAGATTATAGAATGTGTGTGTATGGATCATGTGGCAATAAAATTTCAAGAGAATAACAGCTGGGGAAAGTGTATAAAAAGATTATAATATACATTAATTAATAATTTGTCATAGTGTATAACGTGGACACACGTCACTATTTCATCTATATATTATTCTGACTCACATTCACCGTGTGTATATCTTGTTTTAAAGTTTAAGCATTTTTAGCGTGAATTTAATTTTGATTCAATGTAGAGTATAATAAAGAATTTTATATGATTAGCCAATGTATTCATATGATTTTTGAAATAATATATTTAAAAATTAATTATTTTTGTTTATATGATAATATATAATTAATTGTTTGTATAAAAATATTTTACAATTATAATGATGAAAATTAAATTTTTATTAAAAATATTATTTAAAAATTTTTTTTATTAAAAATAATTGTATTTCATTTTGCGGAATAGAAAAAATTGAATATATATATGTTGAATTCAACTTGGACAACCAAAAATAAAAGAAGATGAGATCTCTATAGGAATTAGTAAATATTAAATAATCTTCAAGAGAAAGATACTAAAAAAAGAAATGTAGTATATTTGAAACTCAACGTTAATCTCATGATTGATGCAAAAATTATTTGGACGGCTTTAAAGATACATTGGCGCACCGGGAGATAGTTGCGGATATCTTTTTCGTAGACCATAGTACCCGTAGGATTACGTAGAATCAATTTATGAGATTGATTATTGGTTTTACGGATAAAATTATTTTCGAAAAAGTAGAATATATAGATCCTTTCAGTTTATGAAATATCAGAGATCTATCAAACTCTTATAATTTTTATAAAATACCCGAATTTAGTAAACTCTTTTGCTTTATTTTGATTTTATAAATTTTTTTTGGTGATTTTTTTTTGTGACTTCTTTTCAGTAGTTATAAATTTAATAAAATACAAATATTTTATTAATGAGTTATGTTAGGTGTATACCAAAATCAGCCATCAAATCAGCCATTAGTATATAATACGCATTAAAATACTAAATACACATTAAAAATGAGTTAAACTACACATGTATTTTATATTTCAATGTGTATTATACACTAGTGGCTAATTTGATAGCTGATTTTAACATGCAAATCGAATTATTCTTTATTAATATACAAATATTTTTTCACTCCTTGACCAAGGGCGAAGCGTCGTATGAATGAAGGGAGTTAAAAAGTTTTTTTTTTCAAGTAACAGCCCCCCGTCCCCCTCCCAAATTATGGTATATGCCCCCTTTTTTAAATATAAGTTAAGCCCGGTTTTTATTTTTGGTTTACATAAATTCAGCTTTTAAACTTAAATATAATATAAGCCCAATTATTTAAAAGCCCAAAATAAAATATAATATTTAATTTATTTAAACAGTAAAACAATAAATAAATTAAATTTTATTCTCTCTTTTACTTTTTTCTTTCTCACTTTCAATAAAAGTAGCACCTCATATCACAGTGAGTAAAAAATAAAAGACAATATTTTTTTAATTTTTTTAATTTTATTTTATTGGTGGTGATATTTTGTTTCTTATACTTAATTCTTATTTTTATTTTAGTTTAAAATATTATTCTTCTTACAGAGATTATGTTATTTTTTTGAAAAAAAAATTAGATAATATATAAATATTTTTATAGCCAATAACGAATGAAAAAAGATTAATATATCTTTTGTTTAATTGAATATTAATAATATATATGTGTATATATATTAAAAATAATAATATAAAATATTTTTATTAATTAGTCAATCTTCACCTCTCCCAAAGAATTAGTCTAGCTTCGTACCTGTCCTTGACGACAGAGGCAACCATTTTGGAATTTGAAGTTTCAAACTAATGATAATCAATAGTTTATTAAAATGTTTCCATTTAGAAAAATAATAAGTGCATGTATAAATAACCACGTACTAGATATCAACTCTAGCAACAAAAACATTGGCATCCACCATGTTACATGTACATGAAAATAATTATTAAATTAATCATTGATATAAAATATATATAAAAATATAAAATATATATTAATAATAAATTAAACAATATGTATATTCATACATAAATATATCATTACTGATTTAGTAGTTAAATTTTAACTTATAACAATTAGCATGCTTACCTTGGCATGATAACTTACCCTTGAACACTTGGCTTATCTTCAACTTCAAGTCAAGCAACTAAACATTTATACACCATTTTTTATATATATATTTTTGTCCATCCATGGTTGCTCATAAAAGTTTCTTTTGATTTTCCAGTGGGATCTGTTATTCTTACCTTCCCATCTTATTGCCTTAAGGAAATTGGAGTTTGAATGTTATATACCATTAAAAAGAATAGAGCAACATGTTTGGTAGGGTGTCAATCAGGTCAGATTTCATTGATTTAAGTTCGATCCGTTTAGTCCGATTTTATATGAGCTAGAATTTTTCTAATTCGATTCAATTTTTGTCAGCTCGACGGATAAATGAGCTGACCCGTTTAATTAATTAATTTTTTTAAAAAAGTAAATAAAATTATTAATTTTTAATTTTAAAAAATTACTTTTGATAAAAAATGCCTTTTTTAGCAAAAAAATCTTAGAAAATACAAAATTTTTAGTTGATGGATCGGATTTCGAGTCGAATAAGATAAAATATTAAAAAATGTTATTTTTAAAAATAAATTAAATAAACGGGCCAGCCCATTTAAGCCCGAAATTTTTTACAGGTTAAACGGACTAGCTCATTTTAACCCGAAAAAGCATATTTGTTTAGACAGATAAACAGGCTGACCCGATGAATTTGGTCAATTTTGAGGACCCTACTTTTTGGTATATGGTGAATTAATAGAAAACATTTTATGCTGAGGTTTAGACTAACCAAGTTTTGAGTTTGATCTTTTAAATGAAAAGAAATAAAAGAAAATGTTGAGATTGATACTTCAAAATTCAAATTACTAATCACTCAACCTAATTTAACTTGAAAAGAATCTTTGGTAAATTATATTCATTTAATTTATCTTTTCTGTTTTATGACTTTTTCTCTGATTATGTAAATTACTTCTATGTATTATTATTAATTAAAGTAAGTATTTTATATTAAAATTTGGAGTCTCGTGTTTGGTTCCTATTATTCTCTTATAATTCTATATTCCTATTCCTATGGAGGCTATGGATATTGGATAATATCAAATTTTTTTAGCACGACAATTATTATTATTATTATTATTATTATTATTATTATTACATCCATGGTAGGTTTGGCTGAGTCAAGTCAACACGTGATCGTTTCTACCAAAATAAAATCTAACACGTGATCCTACACCCAAATTAAATTATTATTCTCATTTATATGGCCCATTATTATGATAATTAAGTATATTTTTTTATTTAGTTTTTCGCGGTATTTTCAATTTTATAAGTAATATTAGTTTGTCCATAATTTAAATTTAATTGGAGGATCTATCATTGATTAATAAATTATGTATATATAAGATGAGGTTTAAATTCACGACATTTATTAAAATAAAAAATAAATTAATGTTTTTGATAATTCAATACAAGTTGATTATTAATAATTATGTATATCTAAATCATAAGATATGCCTCACCAGAAACAGTTTTTAATCGTTGTTGCTTAGTGAAAAAGGCTTTTAGTTTTGGGCATTTTTTAATTAGATTCAGATAAGCCTGTATACATCTAAAATAATTAAGGACATTATTGAATAATTTATTAGAATATTATATCAAATTTATATATAAAAAAAGAGAGAGTGTACTTTTATCTGATCAATGAGGATTAGGCAAATTATTATCTTGAGAAATCTAAGTCATGAATTATGTATTTGTGAATTAAAACCAACTTGTCACCAAAAAAAAAAAATAAAACCAACTTAAATTATTATTTTTTTTACAATACTCGTAATTATTCATGTGTCTCCTTATATTAGTATAAAATTTTAAAACAAGTACTTTTCATAATTTTTTATGGGAGAGAGGGCCAAAATAATAAATTTCATAACATAATTTTTTTTGGTGTCTATTATTTCATTACATAATATATTAATATCATTAGAATTTCTATTACTTAAAAGTTTAAATTCGGTCATTGTTAATTCCAAATTTTAAAAAAAAATCAGCATAGAAAACTCAAAAGAATAAATTAGTTATCTCTTAAATTGATTTTTTTGCTGTATAAATGTAATTTTTATATATGCATACAAAAAAGTTATAATTTCTCCTTGTCTATATTTATGACTTAATTTAGTTTACACTCTTTATAATTTATATAGAAAAATTGTGTGTAGGATTTTTTTTTAATGACTTGTAGTAATGGAGAGAGCACAATACTAGTAACAAAATATATATATAAGAATTAATAATAATTTTCACATCACAAAAATTATACCAACATCAATAGTTATATTGGATTATGAATTAATGATAAACAGAGTTGTAAGATGAACAAACTTAGTCAATAATAATAATAAAATAACGATAGAAAAATGTGTTATATATCAACTTTGTTTATAAAGTCACCAAAAAAAAACTCTGTTTATAAAACATCATGCAATTAAGTATGTTTAAGTGAAAATTAATCACTTTTAAATTTAGAATGATGTTGGTGCTTTTGTGGGTGCACTTCTTGGACTCAATTTTGGTGATGCCATTGGAGCCTTTTTTGGAGCCAATTTTGGTGATCCCATTGAAATTCTTCTTGGAGCCATGTTAGGTGAAGCAACTTTGGGTGCAGATTTGGGTGCAGCCTTTGGTGATGCTGCTGGTGCACATTTTGGTGCAGATACTTTAGGTGCAGGTGCTGGTGCTTCTTTAGAAGTCTCTCTCTGGATTTTTTTATTGTCCAAATCGCTGTTTTATAACCAAAATAGTATAATCAAATAGCGTTTATAAAAATACACAAATATTATTTATATATCAAAATTTAATTATTAAATCGATTATTAAATATGTGTATATAAATAAATATATTATTTAAATTATTTTTAATATATATTTTATATGAATTGTTGATGAAATTGGAGAAAAAAACCAGAAAAGGGTTTTATTGAAAAAAATTTTTAATTAAAAAATAAAGATACATTTTTAAAAATGGGTAATGTTATTATTGAGAGTGAAGATTATATTTTTATTTAGGATAAAAAACCATAAAAAATTGTCATGTGTCATGTACCATGTACAAATTCTTTTTAAATTTATTACAAATATTTAATTTCAATTCACTAAATAAATATTTTATTAAAAATATATTCCTAAAATATAAAAAATTCTATAATATTTTAAAATATGTCTTTAATACACAATATATTAAATGTAAAAAAAGAAACGAAAAGAATAATTACCTGGCTTCTTGTACCCAATCTTGAGTTTCAAGATGATCAACAAAGTTAGGGTTTGGAACCTCCTCCAATGAACCAACATTGATCTCTTCATCAAAAAGGTTCTTCCATGGATTCACCTCATCAACAAAAGCTGATGATGAATAGATTGGCAAAGCCAACACCAAGGCAAATACCAAAGCCAATGATGTTTTTGCCATTGCCTTAAAATATTAATAAATTATTGCTTCCCTTAATTATTCAAATTCAATAAATTAAATAATAATGAAGCAACAATAATAGTTGCTTCCTCCTTTGTGTAAACCAAAGGGTTAGGGTTGCATCAAGAAGTGCACACCTTTTAGGGTCAAATGTGAGGCTTTATTTATAGTGGAAAAAATATGCTATTTTTAAACTTGCCTCCTATATATATGTTTGTTATTATTTTGGGAACTCTTGGTAGATAAGACTTAATATAGGAAAAAGGTTGCAACAATCTAGGGATAAATACATTTGGCAATTAATAAGTTTCATTTAGCTTTTTTGGTAGTTTACTATTTTTTTTAAAAAAAATCTAAAACAGTTTTGGACACATCATTTGCTTATTAGATTTATTAAATTTGAAAAAATATTAACGTCCTAAACATGTGAGAATTTTACTATGCACATATTGTATCAATTTTTAATTAAGGCTAAGTTTGTCTTTAACTTAATTAGGATTTATTGCATAACATTAGAGAGAAGGAATAACATTGCCAAATAGGACATCGGTCTGGAGATATACGAGTTAATATAATCCAGTGCAATTCAATACGATTTAACAAAATAATGTAACAAAATAGAAAGTCGAAATAAAATTTAATACAATCCAACATATGCATTAAAAGAAAATAATAAAAAATAGTTTTTTAATATAATAAAATAACATAAATGAAGACATGTCAATAAATTAAATTCATATCCTCACAAAAATTTAACGAATCCCGTGAGGCGGGTATACTCATCCTTCTTTCGGTGAAGATTTTGTAGATTCCGATTTTTCTCCTCGTCGTGAATAATATCTTCACAAATTTTTAATTTGTTTTTCATCGATACTTCTAATAAAGAATCACTTTTAGGCTTTGTATGATTTCGGTGCTTTTCTAAGTGCTCTTCTTGGAGCCAAATTTGGTGATCCTAGGGGAGCACTTCTTGGAGCCATGAGCGGTGATGCAATTGGTGCAGTTAGCGGTGATGCATAAGGTGCAGTTATTGGTGATGGTGTTGGTGTTGATGTTGGTGCAGACACTTCAGGTGCTTGCACAGGTATAACTGCCGGTGCTTCCTTTTTAGTGTTGTCTAAATTGCTGATTTATATAAGGAAAAAAAAAATTGTGTCAATAAACATGTTGATGTGAAAAAATATATCATATTCTTTTTTGTTAAATTGATTTTTTTTTTTAAGATGACACAACTATACTCATTTAATTTATACAATTTTATAAATAAAATATTATTATAGTTAGAGTATTTTCTTTTCCATAAGAAAGCTAGAGAAATTAAAAATAGATTTTCTAATTAAAATAGCCATTTTAATTTCTTCCAACTAATCTTCTCTTAGTTTTCATAATATAATCATGCAAAATGCTTATATGAATTCAATGTATAAAATTGAAGTTAAAATTGATCTAACAAATAGAAGGATCGTTTTATAACAAAATCGTCCTAATTTAAAAGCCATTTTTTTAGTGCAATTTATCTTGCTGTTATATTTTTTAAAATTAATATAACTAATAAATTTTTTAAAAATTAATTTAAAAAATCTTTATTTCATAGAATTAATTTGCATATTATCTGTTATTGTATATATAGACAAATATGATGGTTATTATGAAATTAAATGAGAGAGTTAAAAATTTAAAAAAGTTTAAAAAACAAAATTAAAGAAGAAAATGGTGACTTACTTGGCTTCTATTACCCAATCAAAAGTCTTAGCCTTCTGTGGTGGTGCTCCAATACTAATTTCTTCATCAAAAAGGGTTTTCTTCCATGGATTCCCCTCATCATCAGCAAATACTGAATGCATTGGAAAAACCAATACCAAAGCAAATGCCAAAGCCAACGATATCTTTGCCATAATTGCCTTAATATTACTAAATTATTGCTTCCCTTTTTGCAAATAAATTCAACAATTTGAAGTAACAATAATATTAATACTTGCTTCCTTTGTGTATAACTAGAGAGAGTAGGGTTTGGAATGAAGAAGTGCACACAAAAGTGAAGCCTTATATACAGTTGAGGATATCCTATTTTTGGCCTCCTATATATATGTTATTAATTTTGAATGAGTTTTCCTTACCATAAACTTAGACTTAGCAATTAATAATTATTTATATATATTAAAAGTTTAATAATAAAAAATTAGGCTATAGATCAATATAGGCACACTAATTTAATTATTGGAATGAAGCTAAGCATGTATATTTGGATGAGAACTACTTCATTGTTATTTACCCAAATTATTTATTTTCTAATGATTGATTATCTTGATTTTGTTTATTATAGTTACCCAAACAGTTAATTATGGTCTGATTATTTATAACAACTATATATTGAGTGCAACCTTTAAATTAAATTAATTCCATGTGATGATTTTACAATGAATCATCAATACATAAAATATAATATTTCACAATGAGTTTAATAACATAAGTTCATAGATTGAGGGACAGATAGTTAATGCATTGCATAAAACAGAAAAGTTACTACTGAATTACTGATGCAATTATATATTTTATATAAAAAAATAGTTATTATTAGTATGAAAAGCATTATCCATACTCCAAACACTCTTTACATCTAGGGAAAAAAACTCTTGATATATGTATAAAAGTATAATTGTTACTAATTAATTATGTATTTTAATTATTTTTTAATTAACAAAATAAAGAAAACAGGTGTTTATTAATTGTTAAGAAAATACTAATATGAAAATAATGTTTATTAGCGGCGGTACGATTTTATTGCGGCGGTTTTTAGTAGTTGCGAAATGGCTTTGATTATATCCAATATCTTAGGATCTTTTATATAAATAGAATTAATTATCTTTTTGCAAGCCACAAGAGATTTGATTGAATCACACATTTACATTCTAAAAATTTTCGATCGAATCGATATACAAAAATGCAAATTAAAAGTCTATGTACATATCGCGAGACTCTATTTTTCTTTTGGTCATTTAAATTATGTTTTTTTCTTTTTTTATTTTAACTTTTTGTTTTTGTTTTTGACTAAGCTATAACTAGTCACTTTTTTATATTTTAATATAGATTTTTGCAATTTATTCTTTTATGCACTTGGCCTAACTTGTTCTTTCTTACATTTTAATATAAATTTAGTCAATGATTTATTTATTTATTTATGGCCAAGTTCAAGCAAAACTAAATCATAACACGATAGAAGAAGAATCATCAAGAAAATAATAATTTTCCAAACACAAATATTCCAACATCATCAATTTGAATGAATTCAATATACAAAAAATTATGATGTACAAACTTAAGCCAATAACAAAAAAATAAATGATATCAGCTTAGCTTATGCATCTTATAAAGAATCATTTTAATCTTAATTAATAAGATGCTGGTACGTTTACGGGTGCACTTCTTTCTACAAGAGCTCTTCTTGGAGCCATTGCAGGTAATTCCACGAGAGATCTTCTTGGAACCATTTCTGGTGATTCTACGAGACTTCTTCTTAGAATCATATTCAGAAGTGATTCCACAGGACCTGATGTTGGAGCCATTTCTGGAGATTCCGCAAGACCTCTTCTTAGAACCATATCCAAAAGTGATTCTACGGGACTTGATGTTGGAGCCATTTCTCGGGATTCCGCAAGATCTCTTCTTAGAACCATGTTTAGAAGTGATTCCACGGGACCTGATGTTGGAGCCATTTCTAGTGATTCCACAAGACCTCTTCTTAGAACCATATCCGAAAGTGATTCCATGGTAGTTGTTATTGGAGCCATTTCTGGTGATTCAATTTCTAGTCCCTCAAGACCTCTTCTTTCGGCCATGTTTGATGAAGGTGCTGGTGCTTCTTCAAATATTGTGGGGAACTTTTTACCATTTTCTAAATTGCTGATTTATATATAAAAAAAATAAAAAGAAAAAGGATATATGTGTAAATAAAGATGTTGATCAATATGAAAATATATTGAAATTAACTTATTTTACACATGTAGATACCATAAATTGCATATAAAATTAGACGGATTTATTTGGTACATATATAAACAATAAAGATGTAAATTTTATTAAAAATATGTGTGGATCAACATTTATATTTTATTTTAACTTTTGTAAAATATAAAAGGTAAAATCTTTTATATTTGTATCATCTTATATATATACCGAATTACTTCCTAGAATTAGATATCAAAATAAAAATTTAATTTAATGTATTGACAATGTAAAAAAGTTATACATGCATATTCAAATATGTATCATCGTATCAATAAAAATAATAATTGTAATCCGAAAAATCAAATTAAACGTGATTAAATGACCGTGTAAAAATGAGTTATAGCATCAATGCATCAAAATTAAATTTTCAAAAAATAATTTATGACATTTTCTTTTTATTAAATTGAGTTATTTTTAAGATACTTTCAATGATTTTCTTTTCAATAACAAAAAAAAAAAGGAGGAAGAAAATGGTGACTTACTTGGCTTCAAGAACCCAATCAAAAGGTTGAGCTTTCTCTGGTGCACCAACATCCATAACCTGTCCATTAAAAGGGTTCACCCATGTTTTCACTTCATCAGCAAAAACTGAACGGATTGGCAAAGCCACCACCACCAATGCAAAAACAATAGTAAATGATGTCCTTGCCATTGCCTTGTTATTAATCAATTATTGCAACCCTTTTTCAAATTAAATAAATAATACAACAAACGAAAGCAACTATTATTGCTGCTTCCTTTGTGTATCTAAAAGGCAGGGTTGCAATCAAGAAGTGCACACCTTTTTTGTGTCAATATGAGGCTTTATTTATACTTGAGGATTTGCTATTGTTGGCCTTATGTCATTCATTTTGAATCAGTCTTTCCTATCATAAAATTAGGAATTAGTAACTATTTATACCTTGGATTTATAAAAAAAAAAAATATTTTTTTGAAAAAAAAAATTTGAGAGCAGACACATGCCAATTCCAAGCAATCCTAGCCCTAATTTCTATTTAGAGAGTAGGGTTGTATTTAGTGTCTTTTCTATAATTTGTTTGTTTTTCAGGCTTTTGTTTTAAGCATTTTAGAGAAAATTAAAACAGATATCTGACAATAAATAAATAAATAAATAAATAAATGAGCAAATAATTAAATTATGAATTTAATTCATTGACAGTAGATTAATTATTAAAAAAAAAATTAAACATAAGCATTGTATATTTTCGTTAAAATCAAATGAATTGAGTTACTTTCTTTTTTCTTTTTAATTACTTTTTAGTTTTTAGGTCATTTACTCATTTTTCTTTTTATTTATATATTTATTTATGATTTTGTCATGTTTTACTCATTCGTCTTCTTTTTTTTTTTTTTGACCTGGTTTTACTCATTCTTCTAAGTTCTGGTTTCTTCCATAATTATACCAAAAAAAAGAAAAGATAAAACGGGCCACCACATACCCTTGCACTCAGCCCAAGACCTCTTATGGGTCTGAACTCAGCCCAAACCCCCTTAAACAATCCACATTTTTATATGGATTTCGTTAACATTTATTATTATTGTTGTTTTGAAAATACATATTAAAATAATTAATTATTTTTTTACTATACTTACTTTATGAGAAAGTTTAGCGAATCCATAGTTTGTTAGCTAATAGGTAGCCAATAGGTTTTTTCCTTCTTTTCTCTTTCCTTTTTTACCACCCACTATTTCCCTAATTACACTCATGGGCTTCCTAACTTTGGCTCTCTAGCCTTACTTTTATTTTATATTTATTAAAAGAATAAGCCAATACTTTTTTGAGCAATAAAGTAACCCACAATTCATCATTAAAAATAAAAAATCCAAAACTTAAATAGTTAAATACAAAATTATTTAAATTAAAACAATGTAAAACTAATTTGAAGTACATAATTTAAGATTTAGTAAAATTTAGAATCTAAAATTTATAGCATAGATAGTTGAAATCATAATGGCCTTTTTAAGTTTCACTTGGATATTTATCACATTGTTGGATCCCAACATGGATTAAAGCCGAAATAAAACAGGAATTTCATATTTTTTAAAAGAAAAATCTTATATATATATATATATATATATATATATATATATATAATTTTGACGGTCAAACCAGCTTTTAAAAATTCGTTTAGTTCAAGTCCAAAAAAAAAAATTCGTTTAGTTTATTTCTTTGTTTAACCAGAGGCAGCCGAAAATGACGTCGTCACAGTCACAGAAAGTGCAAAACGCTAACGGCCAAGTAACTAACACTTAATCCACTTTCCATTAGTTAATGCCTTACAGGTTTCTCGGGGTTCCCCAGTCTCATTCAATAAACCAATACACTCCCTCTTCTTTGTTATTATTATTGTCGTTTACCTCATCACTCTTCTTAATGAGTATCCACAGAACCTTCTTCCCCGTCTTCACCATGAACGACGTTCCAAAAATCTCATAACGTAACGCAAAACGACACTACACACTAAAACCAAATAAAATAAAAGAGAGAGAGAGAAATAGATCTCCGTTCTTTTGCTCTCGCCGGAGATAACTACCTTCCGATGGCTCCGATTTCTTCCGAGAACGGCGTCGAAGGAGATGACGAGAGAGAAGAAGAAGAGGAGGAGGAAGAAGACGATGAAGGAGAAGAAGCAGAGGAAGATGACGAAGATGAACCAAGGCTCAAGTACCAGAGAATGGGAGGAAGTATACCTGCGCTGCTAGCTAGCGACGGAGCTTCTTGTATTGCCGTCGCCGAACGCATGATCGCACTCGGCACTCACGACGGCATTGTCTACATCCTCGATTTCCTCGGCAACCAGGTTCCTTGCTTATCAATTTACGGTTCATTTTCGAAATGTTGTTCTCGTCGTTCAAATTGTAGCTAGATCTTCATGAACTTCAAAATGGAGCGAATTGCGTTTATGAAAACACTCCTGCTAGGTAACCAATAAATTTGGAACCAACATCTGCCAATAAAAATTTTGATGTTCTATATGTAGTGGTTTCGGATGTTCATTTGATCCAGGTTTTTGACGTTCTGTATGTAATGATTTCGGCATTTCTTATAGGTTTTTGATGTTCTATATATAATGGTTTCTTATATTTCATTTTCTCATAATGCCTTTAATCTCATGAAATATTTATGGAGTTATATTTATATTTGATTTTCAGAAGTTCTTAATTGTATGTTATAGGAGTTCTGTTTTTAAAGTTTTGGATGTTCTCCTTTTAGGTCTGATTCGTTGGCTGATTTGTTGGTTAGAAAAATATTGGTTACTATAGTTTTCTTTATGAAAATTGATGTCTGATTGCAGGTGAAAGAGTTCCCTGCTCATTCTGCTGTTGTTAACGACCTTAGCTTTGATTTAGAGGGTGAGTATATTGGAAGCTGTTCCGATGATGGATCAGTTG
>JASCZI010030227.1:225850-237123 GCA_036250425.1 Stylosanthes scabra
TGACACAAGATATGTGCTCAAAGGGTAAACAAATGAAACCTATAGTCTTATTTATTTGGTAATTGGTAAAGCTTTGAATTTATATGTTCAGTTTTGAAGCACATTTGACCCTTTTTCTTGTATAGTTTCCTTCTTAAGATTTTACTGCTGTGCCAGTATGCCACTGCTAATAATTCTTGAGTTGTCCTTACTGTACCTAAGAGAAAATGCTGCCCATAGATGATGAACTTAAAGGGGTCTTTGACCCCTTTTTCACCGGGAAAAAAAAAAGACGATGAACTTAAAAGTTATATAATATGCACAGTATCACTATAAAATGTCATGAATTCATGTATGTATTGTTGTATATAAGATGGTTATTTTTATTAGAGAAATGAAAATAGCAAATCTTTATTTGTTATAAGAAAAGAAAGATCTCTAAAAGAAGTCTTATGACTATGTTTTTATATTGATTATTTATGTAACGTTCTAATAGTCAATCTTTTTTACACTCACTTTAACAATCATTGCTCTCACTTGATATGTCTCCTTCTAGATAAACATTTTTCCATTTGAGCATAACTGAGATTTATATTTGTAGGTGGGGACTAGATACCTTGATCATTTGATTGTCGAAAGAAAATATTCCGAAGCAGCTTCATTGTGTCCCAAGTTGCTTCGAGGGTCAGCCTCAGCTTGGGAGAGGTAACTGAACCACATATTTTTACCTGATAATCAGGCATGTAGTTCTTGTTTGACGATTTAGTGTCAATGGACTGCTTTCAACAGATGGGTTTTCCACTTTGCCCACCTCCGTCAACTCCCTGTTTTGGT
Source organism: Stylosanthes scabra (assembly GCA_036250425.1). Classification (NCBI taxonomy): domain Eukaryota; kingdom Viridiplantae; phylum Streptophyta; class Magnoliopsida; order Fabales; family Fabaceae; genus Stylosanthes; species Stylosanthes scabra. Next base: position 226,664 of record JASCZI010030227.1, read on the forward strand.
TCCTTACATGCCTACAGAAAACCCAAGACTGCGTGATTCTGCTTATGAGGTTGGTTAAAGTCTAAACCACAGTTACATGAATTCACCATTTAGGCAACGTACCACGTACCAGTTCACGCGTACCGATTCACGATTCATCTGCGTACCGAAACACTATGGTTCACGTACCAGAACTCTTATGAATCGTTTACTAGTTTTTGGAGTTTATTATTCGAAAACAATATAAAAAATTACAAAAAAAAAACATAAGTATAGAAGTACGAAGTTAGAATGTAGAAAATTACTAATTAGGATTAGGAATATAAATTTTTTATTATAAGGTACGACGTTCCAAAATTAGGGTACACTCGAAAAGTGACGTACCGCGTACCCGTTCCCGTACCGGAACGAACTGCGTTCGGTGTAACTATGGTCTAAACCAAAGTAGTCACTGTTGCAAGCAATGTCTTATGTAAGCTGCATTCTGCAAATCAACTAACTATTGACATTTATTCTGCTTATTGTTGTACAGGTTGCTCTAAATGCATTGGCTACAAATTCATCCTTTCATAAGGATCTCTTGTCCACTATTAAGTCCTGGCCACCTGTAATTTATTCTGCATTATCTGTTATTTCAACTATTGAACCTCAGCTAAAAACTTCATCCATGACTGAACCACTCAAGGAGGTTAGCATGACTCACTTTATCTTTTTATCGGAAAAGAAATTTTAGTATAAGGGAATGTGCAAAAGAGAATAAGACATTCACAGAATCACAGATATATATGAAAATAAATAGCTAATACTTAAATAAACCATGTAACATGCATGCCAATCCCTTTGAATATCAACTAGTAGAAGACCAGTAAATAAACCATATGCTGAGCACTAAAGAGATACCAGCTATCCCAAACAAAACCAATAGTAAAAAATAAATCATTAAAAACCATGAACTTCCTGTCCACTCTAATACACCAAAGAACTACAGAAATTGGGGACTGCCATGTCTAACTAATTATATTTCAGTTCTGAACAGTCATTTGCTTATAATGATATATTCCTTTTCTATGGCAGGCATTAGCAGAATTGTATGTAATTGATGGGCAACGTGAGAAAGCTGTTGCTTTGTATGCTGATGTAGGTACTTGTATATATTTCCTGTGTGTTCAGAAAGCAAGTGCATTAATTGAAAGTCATTAAGGTACATTTATACTAATTTAGTTCCTCCACCCTTCTTTGATGAAACTTTCAGCTTATGAAGCCAGAAGTATTTGACTTCATTGAAAAACATCACTTGCATGGTGCAATTCGTGAGAAGGTATGCTTGCAATTTGCATAAGTGATAATTATATATCTTTAGTATTTACAGTGTCACTTGATTTGAGCAATATATTCTATACGCCTCCTTTGGCATTTCCCAATTAAGCGTTAATGAACCTATGGAATCCTTCTACAAGTTTTGTTACAGTATTAGGATCAAGTTATTGATGTCGTCACATCTCTTGTATTTATTAAATGCATAAAAAATGGATGAATAGCAGAGCCCATCCCAGTTATCCAGAATTTGTTTATTCATATTTGAATGATCTCATATCTATTTTAAGAGGAGAAAACTTTGTGTTATTTTCCTTAATAACATATAAAGACCTGTCTATATAATTATTGGTATCTCATTATACATGCTGTACCTGTTCAGGTTTTTCAACTGATGATGATTGATTGCAAGCGTGCTGTTCCTCTGTTAATCCAAGCTAAAAACTTAATAGGCCCTCATGAAGTTGTGAAGCAACTTCAAAATGCCGATAGTGAGTCTGACTGGAGATATTTCTTGCATTTATATCTCCATTCATTATTTGAAGTAAATGCACATGCTGGGAGGGACTTTCATGATATGCAGGTATGGCCTTGTTTCTATATAAACCTTTGCAGGCATACTTTTTATGGATTCTTAAGCATAGATCATGCAAAATATTTGTTTTGGATTGGTGAAACCCATCAGTTTGTTCTCACTTCTGCCACCTGAGGTAGTTGCTGCTTTGTAAGTCTGTTACTCTATTTTTCTTGTTGTTCTATGTACACTTTGGAGACTTGCCCTCATTTTCAAAACTGAATCAGAGTTTCTTAGCTCTGCACTATCAAGGTATCAATTATGGAATGTTTGGTTTTGATTAGTGCTGATCTCTGGGATTCAATCTGATTTTTTTTTTTTTTTGGTGTCTTGGATTCAATCTGATTTGCTTACAATTGTTGGCTGTTGCAGCCATATTTGCAACTTCTAGACTGATCGCTTGATGCATTTCTTTGTCATGTTGGAGACATCGATACTCATTTCAAGCTGTTATAGCATGTTATTGTTATATTCTTTTTCCTTTCTTTGCCTTCAATTTTTTTATTGACTATTACAATATCTGGCTTCTGAAGCTAAACATGAATAGTGGTTTGTATGTGCTGCCGCAACTGAATGTTTTTTTTTTTCTCTCAGTTAATATCATTATTTTTTCTTCTGCATAGGTAGAACTATATGCAGACTATGATCCAAAGATGCTGGTACCATTTCTTCGAAGCAGTCAACATTATACCCTTGAGAAGGTTTGGGATCAACCTGTAAATCACATCTATATATTCACATTCCAGTGAACCCATTACTCAATCATTTTTCAGGCTTATGAGATTTGCATAAGAAGAGATCTAATTAGAGAGCAAGTCTACATCCTAGGAAGGATGGGAAACTCAAAGCAAGCTCTATCTGTAATTATAAATAAATTGGGAGACATAGAAGAGGTATTTCATCTATTCTACCAGAAGAGGATTTTGGTTTCAACTTTCAACCCAATTCTAAATCCTGAATCAGAATCTCTGGCATTTTATGTTGATTTTGGATTGGTCATATTCTTTTGCAGGCTGTAGAGTTTGTCACCATGCAGCAGGATGATGAACTTTGGGAAGAACTAGTCCAACAATGCCTTAACAAACCTGAAATGGTATACCTTGATAGCTAAGATGTTTATTTATATGTTCATGCTTGTTTAGTTATTTGTCATGAGAACGTTTTTGGGGCAGAAAAGAAAATTGTTTAGATGCATGCACTTATCTTTTAGTTGTGGAGATAGTGATAGAGACACAAAATTCTTATATTTACTTTACTTCCTAAAAAGTGAGGACACAAACATAATCCAAATGCAAAATGTGTATTTCTACCATCATTTCCAGTGTCTCAATGCTAGGCCAGTCATATTTGTTAACCCAAAGGTTCCTACTGGGGTATATTAATATCTTAAATCTGAACATTTTCATCTATATTTTTGATGTGTCATGTTGTCTTGTGAACGTTATTGTACTCAGCACATCTTGTCTCACCACTTCTTAACACTAGTTTTTGGTGTAGGATTAAAAACATTTTAAGAAGAAATACAAACCTCCAAAACAGAGTTCCAAACTTCCAATATTCACTTGTTTTGTATACCTCATCTTTGTCCAACAGCTTCTTTTGATTCTTGTAATTGACAGGTGGGCATACTATTAGAGCACACAGTTGGAAACCTTGATCCCCTCTACATTGTAAATAAGGTTCCCAAAGGGATGGAGATACCTCGGTAAGTAATAAATGTGAGTTAACAACACTAATTACAAGTATTTGGATTGAATATCATACTAAGACTTTTAGAACATGTCAATCCATCTAAATTTGGTTATTAAGTAGCATTATGTTTTCTACAGAATGTAATTTGATTTCTTTGTCTAATCTTCTGTAGGCTAAGGGACCGGCTGGTAAAAATTATCACTGACTTCAGGACCGAAACTTCTCTTAGACATGGGTGCAATGATATACTTAAGGTTCTTTACTCCCCCACCATACCCTTAAAGAATAAACTACTATTTCTGACCATGAAATATTCGTACGCATACGACAAAACTACCCAATAAACTATTGATTTTGGGGAAGTTTTGTCAAACAAACTTAATATTTGATGAGTATGAAGAGAATTGTAATGTTTAAATCTTTTATGGTTAGAGATGGTAGTTTACTCTTCTGTATAGTATAGCATAAGGATAAACCTTAGAATCACATTAATTTGATATTATTTGTATCCCTCTGATTTTTTGACATCAAAATAGGCGGATTGTGTCAACCTTTTAGTTAAGTATTACAATGAGGCAAAGCAAGGAATATGTCTAACTACCGAAGAAGATGAGCCGCGAGCCAAAAGGAGAGGTACTTCGCAATGGAAATCCTCTAGTTTTAGAACCATGGAAATGAACTCAAAGATCTCTAGGGGAGGTGGAAGATGTTGTATATGTTTCGACCCCTTTTCTATTCGTGATGTGTCGATCATTGTTTTCTTTTGCTGTCATGCTTACCACTCAACTTGTCTTACGGATTCTTCCTACACTAGCAGTAGCAACAAAGAGAATGGTCACAATGGTTCTGTGGATCATAATAGTGATGATAATGATGATCATGATGATGATGAAGAAGAAATGGAGGTTGGTGGCCCTAGACTGCGATGTATATTGTGTACTACTGCTGCTAGTTAGGGTGTGTTGTATTATTGCTTGGTTGTGTGTGTTCTCCCAATGTGCTTGCATGCATAAAGATGTGCATGTGTGGTTTCCCTATTCTTGTTGCTTCATTTTTTTTGTCAATTTTTTCAATCAATATATAATGATATAGGTTTTTATTTCATTTTTTTAGGTTGCCTTCACTGGTATTAATTATAGGATAACGCTATTTGAAAAAGTGATTTTGGCCAATCAAGTGATTTATTTCTATGCTAAATAGAATATTATTTCGGTGTCAAATAGTATAAAAAATTACATTTAAATAAAATTTTATTTGACATCGAAATGATCTTCTATTTAGCATAAAAATAAATGACTTGATTGGACTTAATTCGCCAAAATCATGTGTTCACATAGAATTATTGTTAATATTATATATATATATAAAGTATTTTAGGTGTACAACTATAACCTATTTTAACTGAACAACTTTAACTAAATTATTTATTTTTATGCTAAATAAAATACTATTTTGATATCAATCAACAAAAAAAACATATAAATGAGCTTCTATTTCACGTAAAAATAAATAATTTAGGTGGAATTAATTGCATAAAATATGTGTATGAAATGTAAATACTCACTTAAAAAAGTAATTATAATGACTACTAAGTTATAAGATGACTTCCATTTTATGGTACTGTTCTAATAAATATATAATACACATAACAATAGCAAGTAACTAACTGGTTACAGAAAGGAAACGTCCAGATTATATTTTTAGTACATTTAGTATTTTAAAAGTGCATTAAAAATAGAAAAACCTTTATTCTTGGCAACAAAATAACTGAAAAATAACAGAATAATAAGGCTGAAAAATGATTGAATTTTATCTTGGATGCTGAATTACTCATCAAGTGATAGGAAAGCTAGCATGGTTTTTATGAGGATGAACTAGATTCCATACATGGAAATTCAATTTGATATGTGTGTGTTAAACTATTAAAACCATCAACAGCTTTGTCATCTTACAACAAATTCACAGAGTAGCAATTAGCAAGGATAAGCCTTAAAAAATATAAAAAATGAATCCTATATGAAAGTTGATTCCAGATTTCCAGTTATTGTTTTGCAATATCAGCTCAATCAGTTACAAGATTAACAGCTTTAACCTCTTGAATCAAATTGCCATTACCCGTTGTTCTGTTTCAGGAAAACTCGGGCCATGTTAGAAAGGGAGAGAGAATACACAATAGAGAGAGACTGATGAGAATTATGTATTACAATTGTGAGAAACAAGGTACAAAATACAAGCTATTTATAGGTAAAAACCATAATCAAAATATTAATGCCTAATATTCTATATTTATGAGGTAGGGAGAGGCACAATAAAAAAAAGTTTTGTGTATTATAATTGATATGATTGATATCTCTAACAGGCCATAATATCAGAATCAGGTTTTGATGTTAGATTCTTTCATTGAACATGATATCATTGATTTTGCCTAAACCTAGTATATCTCATTAGTCTGAACAAAGAGAGATCAATGTCAAAATAAACTTTGAAAATGAGTCTAAAGAGTTAATGTAATTAAGTAATAGTTGTTAAGTTGGTTAGTAAACTTGTCTAACAAGTTTGTTAGCTTATCAGAAATCAGTTTGATGTTCTCTGCATCATAACTGATTCTACAGCCTATATAAAGAGCCCTTTTCTTCTCTTTGGTTTTAGGCTTGAATTCATTCTGTCGTAACAAAATCACATTCATTTCATTTTCTAATTCAAGATTCATTTCAGTTCTATTGTTCTTGCTATCTCTTCTTCTTACTTCATCTTTCCATTCATGGTCAAACAACGTATGTATTTATATAAATAATATAACAATAATGCTACATCCAAGCAATTTCACCAACCAAGCTCAACCAAGTATTTTTAATCAACTCTTATCCAAATAGCGTGAAAATCACGCGCTCTCCTCCCCATTCAACACGCGCACTTCTCTCCCAAATTCTCAGCAACAACTCCTCCCCCTCCTCATCCTCCTCCTCCTCTTCCTCATTCTCCTTCTCCCTGCTACTACGATGCCGCCGCCGTCGCCGCCGTCGCTGCTGTTGCCATCATTGCTACCACCGCCGTCCACTATTACATTGTTGTTGCTGTTGTTCATGTTGTTGTTGCTGCTCTTGTTGATGATGATAATCAAAAACCGAATTGATGTTCATGAAAAAATAGAAACGGAATTCTCATATAAAACAGAAACGAAATTTCATATAAAATAGAAACGGAATTCCCTATAAAAACTGAATTGAATTTTCAGGAAAAAAGAAACGGATTTGAAAGAAAAACAGAAACGAAATTTTCATACAAAACAGAAACGGAAGGTCATATAAAAACTGAATTGAATTTCCACGAAAATAGAAACGGATTTGAAAGAAAAACAGAAACGGGATTGAAAAGAAAACAGAAACGAATTTGGTGCCACGCCTAGGCGTGGTATTGTTAACGCACAGGCGTGACTTTGGTCACGGAAACAAAAACAGAATTTCATATAAAACAGAAACGGAATTTCATATAAAACAGAAACGGATTTTCATATTTAAAAACTGAATTGGATTTTCAGAAACAGAAACGGATTTTGAATGAAAGTAGAAACGGATTTTGAATGGAAGTAGAAACGGATTTTACCACTCAAATGTACTCAAAATGTACTCCATCTTCTTCTTCCTCTTCCTCCTTCTTCCTGCTACTACTGCTCCTACTCTTCTTCTTCTTCTTGCTACTGCTACTACTTTTCTTCCTCCTCCTATTTACGTAATTAAGGCTTGCTTCCTCAAACTAATCAGAAACAAAAAAACAGAATCACCATAGTGACGATGAAGAAGAAAAACATCAGTGAATGAGAGTGAGAGAAAACATAAGGCTTGCTAAAACGAATTTTGAAGTAACGCATATGAGTGATAAATGGGAATGAGCGAAAATTATGGGATTCAGATTTCGAAAAAACGGAAAAAAAGGAGAGGCGCGTGTGGGTTAGTAACTTGATTAGGCTTGATTGTTAAAATAACTTGATTGTGTGTAATTATTCATAATATAAATACATAATGGTTGATTTTTCCTGCGCATATGGTATTTCTGGAAGAAAAAAAATGCTATAAATAAAATTAACAATTTGAGTATATATCTTACTTGTATTATTTAGGTTAAGAAATATCTTGAGAATAATATAAGTTATAGGATTATTCAAATGGATTGGCCCAAAAAAATATTCAATTTATGTTTCATGTTCAGGGTAATTTACTAATTTCAATTTATTCAATTTTTTCCTGGAATTTTTTTATTTTAGTTTTCCGCAATAATCATTACGAATCGAAACTCTATTTAAAGGTACGGTAAAAGTGTCATGTAATTTTTATATAATTAAAAGTAGTCTATTTAAGGTGCTCATTCTTATAACAAAAATGTGCCATCGCAGCATCGATTTGAATAAAATTTTTCTAAGTAGATGCATAAACATAGTCAATAAATAAATAAATCGGTGTGATTCATTAAAAAAAATCAATAAATATGAATTATCAACCTTGTTTACACATGTTGCCAAAAAATCCTCCTAACAAGTTTCTCTTCTTAAAGAATTTTTTGAGGCTATGGGTGATGATCAAGATCACCACAAGAATATACTTCTTAGGGTCAATTTTGGTGATGCAAGTGGTGCATTGCTGGGTGCTTCTACTGCTGGTGCACTCAAAGGTGAACCTGCTGGTGCTTCCACTGGAGCTTCACCCATCATGAATATTCCCTTCTCCATGTTGCTGATCATTTTTGAAAAGATAAATAAACATAAATAAGTAAAAGGTAAGAAAAACGAGAGAGAGCAAGAGAAATTAAAGCATGTTGAGCTATAATAATATACATCTCAAACTAAAAATAACTTTAATTAGTTTGAATTTTTGATCTTTCCAAATGTCTTAAATTAATTATTAATAAAATTATATCAATTATATTACATGAAAAATAGTAATTAATCAGTTATTTGTATAAAATTTCACATTTTTCCTCTCATCATTGATATAATTTTATTAATAATAGTAATTAATCAGTTATTTGATCCATAGAATGACTTAACTATATGTTTAATTTTTCACTACAAGAATTTATCGAAATTTCGTCGGATTGTCAAGTGGTTTTGGCTAACCAAGTGCAATCAAGTAATTTATTTCTTTGCTAAATAGAAGACTATTTCGATGTCAAATAGAACTTTATTTATGTGATTTTTTTATACTATTTCACACCGAAATAATATTCGATTATTTAACATAGAAATAAATTACTTGATTGCACTTGGTTGACTAAAACTACTTATTCAAATAGCATTAACCTATAATTTTCGTCGAATCTGCATCCGTCGAAAAAAATCTCAACAGAAATATTTTTTCATCATATTTTTCGGATGATATTTTTTATCGGATTTATCCGACGAAAACAGCTTCAACGTCACTAAGTAATTTTTAAATATTTTCATCGATTCTGATACGACGGAAATAATCTCACAGAAAATATATAATTTTAATTAATACAAGATTACGTTCGATTTAAAATTTTATTTTCATAATATTTTTTTATTCTTAAAACCCTTTATATTAGCTTAATTTTTATCAATTACCTCATTAAAAATAAATACCAAGAAGAGTTAATTAGTAATAATTACCGTGCTTTTTCAACCCAATCACTGAAATCATCAACAAGAGAAGGAGGAGGAGTGGCAACAACAGTAAATCCAAAACCGTTATTCAAAGCATCAGCAGCAGCTTTCTTAGCAGCAGCTTGAGCAAGAGAGTTTCTAGCACTTTCCAATATCATTGAGGAATCTGTGTATGATGATGACCCTGTTTGTTCATGTTCTTGTTCTTGATGTTCTCCAAGAACCTTCTTTGCTTCATCAATGGTGCTCTCTGAAACTGCACCGGAAGATGAAGCCTGGTTGAACATGTTCAGCCACATGTCGCTGTTGCTGACGTCATCACCGTTAACTGTACGGACTGGCAACAATGCCAGTGCCAATGTCAAGGCAAATAACAAAGCCATTGGTGATGATAGCTTTGCCATTTCCTTGATCCTTTTATTAATTAGGGTTCTTTCTTTTCCTTTCTTTTTGCAATTAGTGCTTGAAAACCCTGATTTGGATCAGTTAATGAGGATTTATTTATAGGTTTTTTGGATTTGCTATTTTTGTAATAATGTAACGAATTTCATGCATGTAACGGATTTTATGATAAAACGTGTTTGGTGATCCGCTATAACCTGCTGGAGATTATGGGGCCTTATTATTCTCCCATTTTAACGAGAAATTTTAGTCGGTCAGCAAAATTAATTTCATATAGTCAATAATTACAATCGGCATTTTAAAATGTATACAATATAACCGAAAGTCTTTAATTTTAAGTGTATATAAAAAATAAAAAATATATTTATTGCCTATTTGACTATATACTGAGAAAAAAAATATATCTCGATAATTAAATAGTAATATTCTATAATTTTAGTTATTTTAGTCAGTCAGCAAAATTAATTTCATATAGTCAGTAATTACAATTGACATTTTAAAATATCAGTAATACTACATGTACGTTTCTTTTTAGTATACACTTTCAACCAAGTCTCATATATACAAGAACATGTTTTCATAATTGACACGAACAGGTTTTAAAATCTGTTCGTTTGCTTTTAAAAATCTATTCGTTTTAGTAGTAAAATTCTGTTCGTGCACGAATAGAAACCTATATATACAACGAACATATTTTATAGTTGACACGAACACGTTAAAAACCTATTCGTTTGCTTTAAAAAACCTATTCGTTCTAGTAGTAAAAACATGTTCGTTTAGGACTTGATTGGAGGTGTACACCAAAAAATGTACACTAAAATTAATTGTTTAAAATATATATATATATATATATATATATATATATATATATATATAATACAA
>JASCZI010030227.1:245305-260651 GCA_036250425.1 Stylosanthes scabra
GGCAGGAGAGGTCTTATGGCCAAAGGAGGCAAAGCCAATAACTGGGAAATGCAAGACTGTTACTGAGCAGATTCTGAAGTTCAAGGAGGAGGAGGGCACTGATGAGTTGTTGAGACTGTTGGCCGAGTGGGTGGAGCTCTTGCAACCCAGCAGGGTTGATTGGAAGAGCCTGCTTGACAGATTGAAACAGCAGAATCTGCCTTTGTACTATAAGGTATGTGTCAGTGGTCTAATATATTTATCTTATATCACATGTTTGGATTCTAGCCCTAAGCCGTAATTTAAGGACTGCAAACTAATTCAGTTTCTTTACATATGAATTGTGTTGAATACAATGCATTTCAACAAAAACTTAGTCTCAAACTATGGTTTTTGTAGAAGAGAAAAAAAAGTTGCTGTTTTGTTAAACCAAACCACATCGTGGATTTACAAACTACAAACCGAATACACACTTAGATTGATCAGCCTACTACCAATTTGCCCCTCAAATTTTTTTTTTAAAAATGTACAGAAACTCTTCTTTGAATTGTTGTGTATATGTATTATGCATTTTGATGCTTGTGCAAATTATTATTTTGAAATGCCGGTGAAGCAATTACTTCCACTTTTGATTGGGATAGTGGTTGGAATCGAGCTTGTTGATAATATTGAATTATTCACTAATTATAGGATGTGTTGAGAAAAGACTCTTCTCCAATATTATTTAATGGATACCTAATACATGCTTATATGAATTACTTCTAAGAACATGGATGACCCTAGAAAAGTGTTTTTTCTGCTGCTTATGAGTTACATGAACCATCATTATGTTACATATATTTTCTGAAGATGAATTATGTAAGTAATGATGGGATGAGGCAAGGCTTATTTTGATGTTGGATTAATTTTTGTCAAATCCTGTGTTTCTAGGTAGCGGAAATTTTATTGACTGAAGATTCTTTCCAAACAAATATATCTGACTACTGTAGGCTTATTGATGCCTATGCTAAAGAGAATCGGTTTGAAGATGCTGAGAGGATGGTAAAGAAGTTGAACGAAAAAGGCATGGTACCAGATGCTTCAGCAGCCACCGAATTAGTCCACATGTACTGCAAGGCGGGAAATCTTGAGCGTGCAAAAGAAGCATTTGAAATCTTAAAGGGCCAAGGCTTCCAGCCGAACATAAAAGTCTACACCGCAATGATCATGGCTCATGTAAATGCCAACGATCCTGCGAAGGGTGAACATCTACTTAGAGAGATGGAGATGAAAGATATAAAACCAACAAAGGAAATATACATGGCACTGCTGCGAACATTTTCTAAACGCGGTGAAGTTAATGGAGCTGAACGGATTAATACAATGCTGCAGTTTGCAGGATTCCAGCATACTAAGGAGAGTTGGACATTACTTGTTGAGGCACATGCAAATGCAGGTAGCCCCGATACGGCTAGAAGGAGCTTTGACAACATGGTACAATTTGGGCATAAGCCTGATGATAGGTGCACTGCTACCATGATTGCGGCATATGAGAAGAAAAACTTATTGGACAAGGCATTAGAACTTCTTCTGAATCTCGAGAATGATGGTTTTGAGCCTGGGGTTGCCACTTACTCTGTTCTGGTCGATTGGATGGGTCGTTTGCTGCTTGTTGATGAGGCTGAACAGCTGTTAAGCAAAATTGCTCAGCTAGGCGAGGCTCCTCCGTTTAAGGTTCAAGTGAGCCTCTGTGATATGTATGCGAGGGCTGGAATCGAGAAAAAGGCCCTTCAAGCTCTTGGTGTTGTTGAGGCTAGGAAGGATGAATTGGAACATGCTGATTTCGAGCGAATAATCCATAGCCTTCTTGCTGGCGGTTTTGAGCAGGATGCGCGACGAATGTGTGGCATCATGGAGGCACAGGGTTTCACTCCATCGGAACCCCTTCGGATGGCCCTTTTGAAACCTAGCCGCAAATTACCGAAATTTAGATAGTTTAGGACTGAGTTTGGAGTTATGAGAATAGCCATTTTTATCTGACCAACAAATGCAGCCTGTTTTATAGAAGGAAGCCATGGTCTTCTGGATTGGCCATAGCAATAAAGCATTGAGTTTATGCTTTGTCAGATTCTCATTTTTGTATTATGTTACTGAATTTTGCCCTTGTAACATTTCTCATTGAATTTTCATTATTCTTTTGAACTTGGCCTTTTCACTTTTGTACAATGTATCAATTTGAGAGGCATTTTATTTGCCTCTTCCTGTGTATGTATTCTGCATACATGATACATGCTTTAACTTAGTATATGTGTAAAGGTCCATGAACATAATTCAATTTTCTATAGCCAATTGATTATATATGTAACAACTGGTACCTTCACAGGGAAATCACACACACACACCCACAGAACACCAGAATCACAGCACTAAATAGAATAGAGTACTGATATTGATTATTGAAAATGGTCTGAAAATAGAAGAACTAGAGTAAACTGATAAGGGCTGTGAGTAAGAGCCAGCCTCCAACTCTCTTAGCCTATGCCTTGATTTTCTCCAAAGGTCTGTCTTCTCTCCTTCCCTATTACTCGTATTTATTCCACACTACAAATCAATTAGGATCTCCCGCACCCATCCCACTAATCATGCCAGATGGTAAGTTAATTACATGAGTTTCCCCATTTATATTTTTCCTATTTGTCCCTATTCTACCCTCCACTCTATTCCTTCTACTATAATGCATAGGCAGAGTTGCAATTTTATTCCTATTAGCATTAGAAGCTTCTGTTCTCATTCTATTCTCTGTATTCGGGTACGTAAGAATATATAACTAGCTGATAGCTCAAAAATAGTTTAGAAACATTAAAATTGATCTAAAAAAAATTTTACTTTATTCATTTGATGAACTGAAAAAAGCTATTATGTTTCAATATAAAAAGTTTAGTATCTTCATATCTATTTTCCTGTCCTATGATACACTCAAGGCATCAGGAAAAAGGAAAAAAAAAAAAAGAATTTTTCCAGAATGGATAATTCTATGTGAACAAGTGGTTTTGGCCAACCAAGTGATTTATTTCTATGCTAAATAGAAGTCTATTTCGGTGTCAAATAGAACATTATTTAGGTGCAATTTTTTATACTATTTGAGATCGAAATAATATTCTATTTAGCATAGAAATAAATCACTTGGTTGCGCTTGATTGGCCAAAACCACTTGTTCAAATAGCATTACCCTTTTAGAATAAAAATTATTGGAGATGAGATGAGTTTGGATATTTATTCTTCTTTAATTCTAAAGGGTATATATGAAGAATGGCACATTTTTCATTGTTTTTTGCACGGAATTGCTGAATTCATATTCATATTCTTATAAATTCTAAAACGTGAATCTCGTTTTTAGGCACCACTCAATTAAATTAGTTCCAAAGATTTGTCCCCAAAAAAAAAAATTACTTCCAAAGACATAGATGATTGACACAAAAATCAGGAACCACATTAGTTTCAATCAGGGAAAGCATATATACTGGGAATTCCTTCTGTCACAGGCAAGAAATTTTTATTTCCTCTAGCATTCTGTCTTCTAAATAAAAACATTAATCTAATCAAGGAAAGAACAATCTCATAACTTTTTATATGGAATCAAGCAAAAAGAAACTGCAAGAACAAGTAATAAGGAGTCCCATATATATATACATACACATGAATGTGCATTGCATTCAAACACAAACACCAGCAAAAAAAATTCATCATTTTTTTCTGTCATCTGATATAAAATTAACTATCATTCATGACTCTTAAAAGGCAATCATTCCGGTTAAGGATTCCGTGGCCGTTTGCGCCTATAGGCCGGCCGAGTGCTGAACCTTCGCGCCGTTCGAAAGATAAAACAAAATCCAGCAAAGATTCAGACACAAATGTACCAATTCAAAGAGCACCTTTACCATCACCACCACCACCACCTAAGACTCCATTGATAGAGATTCATGAAAAGCCAACAACTACTTCTGTGATGATTGAATCTTCATCAGTTCCTTCTCCATCAAAATCTTCAACACCTTTTCACACTCCACCACCTTCTCCTTCCAAATCTTCAACACCATTTCACACTCCATCACCATCACCATTACCCCACCATTCTATAGAATCCTCATCTCCCAAGACTCCACCAAAGAACATCGAAAAGCTTGCTACCCAAGAAACCATAAAGCCTGCATCATTTTCCCTTGAACAAGAAGAGGAAAAGAAGGATGAATCCGAGACTAAGGAAAGTTCACCATCTAGAGCAATAATTGAATTGCCAGAGACCTTGATTCGGCCGAACATAATGTCAATTGAGCCTCAAGAATCTCAGCAACAAGAATCTAAAACTGAACTGGCTTCTAACCAACCTCCTCCTCCTCCATTGCCTCCTTTAGCAGAGCAAACCGGCGAGGCCTTAAAGAGCAATGCTGAAGAAAGAATTGGAGAGGAAAAAGAGAAGATTGTTGAGGCTGTGTCTGAGCTTGAGCCTGTGCCTCAAGAAACCGAAACAAAAGCAGAATCGCCATTGAAAACCGTCCCAAACTCGCCTCAGATATCAACACAGTCTCAAGAATTCGAACCACAAACCTCTTTTAAGCCTTCATCTCCAATTTCTAAAACTGAACCAACCTTTGATCAGCCTTCTCCATCATCTCCTTTGGCATCAGAGCATTTAAAGCCCAGTATTGAAGAAAGCACTTTGCCTCCATTACTTGCCTCTCAAGAAACCGAATCAAAAGTTATCCCCAAGTCACCAAAAACCTCTTTTCATCATGAACCAACCTCTGATCAATCTTCTCATCAAGAAGACAAAGAGAAGATGGAATTAGTTGCATCCGAGGCACAGCCGAAAGAAGCTGAGATGAAGATGAAGTCGCCATTGAAAACCATCCCACAGTTGCCCGAGGCATCTTCTAGAATTGAAAATATACATGAAATGGAACGATTCGAGTCTAAGTTTGATTCGCACGGTGCTGCCAAGAGTTCCAAGGCCTCTTTGAAACCACAAAGCAAGTTACTTGAGCCTGAAGAAAAGGAGAAAGAGATGCATAAACATGTTAAAGCAAGAAAATCCAAAGGCATAGCATCCAATTCAGGAACAAAGAGTAATAAAGATCCATTCTCAGGGGTGTTTCGTCCGCGACGAAGAACACAGCAAGTAGTAGAGAGAAACTTGATGTTTGCAACTTCCAAGTTTATGTCAAGCATATCACCAGAAAAGACTGCACTTCCTAAAGGCATAGCATGCGACGTTTCGAGGTTTCTTCACAAACTATCCACTGTGGAACAATCAGAGGTTGTGACAGTTGCTGGTGACAACAGAGGAGCCACAATGCAAGTTGGCAACTCGGCCGAAGAGGCCGAGCCGGAAGATAGTACTGAGGTGATCACAGACATGGAGGAAAACACTGAGAAAGAGTTAACCAAGGATGATGAAATTGGAATGGCATATGTCAACAGCAACATACAAAGTATCAACAATTCAGTGATGGTTCATGGTTCAATCACCTAAACACACATGATTTGAAGAAGAAGAAGAAGAATAAACATAGCTTGTATAAGATATTGTTAACATATGGAAAATTAAGGATTAAGTGTTATTTGCAATAGATCTTATGAGTTTAACAACATACACTTGTGCAATGTCATTTTTATTTGGAAATTTCTCATATACAAGAAAATGAAAATGGAAAGTAACTCAGAACATTGAGGGTACTTTTACAACTGTCTCTTATGATGTACAATGAAAGCACTCATTAGAACAAGATTATATGATCATCATTCACAAGCCGGTTTGGTGTCGAAGCTGCTTAGACAGATTGCGAAGGCTTGAAAGGCCGAGAGGGGATACCGGTAATCCATGGTGAATATGTCCTTCCCAATCTTTCCAAATTGCAGTATCACTTTCTCTTGATCCGCCGCGGCCGAAACATTATTTTGAGTAGGTTCTACGGCAGCAACAAGCTGGAAGTTCTTAACAGAAGCAACTGTGACTCGGCCTTTGAAATTCAAGCACCAACACTGAAGTTGTTCATGCCATCTAGGAGCCTTGTTTCTCAAAACCAGTGATGATTCTCTTGAACAATGGCTTGAATCCGGAGTAGTGATAGTAGTGCTAGTTGATCCGGTTTCAGTCCCCGGATTCTTTGACTTCGAAAGAGACATAGTAGTACATTCAAGATCATTGAAGAAGTTGGTGAAATTCAAAGGAGTTGGAGCAGTTCCTCCTTCTTGGATTGCTGATAGAGGGATTAAGTGCATTGAACATCGCATTCGCCTCGGCCCTCTCGTCCGAAGAACATTGAGTTCATAAGAGACTGTTGCCACATTATAGTTAGCACAAGAAGAAGCAGCCCTTGGAAGAACCTGCTTCAAGTGGACTCGTTGCTGCGATTTGGAACTCGATCGAATTGAAGGAGGATCGAGCGAAGGCTGTCCATCCAAGATCATGAACTTGGTTCCAAGAAAATTAGACCTGTTTGATGATTTCTTGCAGATCAAGTAACCAGCAGAACAATTCATTTTCTATTAAGAGAAGATTGATTGGACTAATATAAAGTATCTAACCTTAGTTTTCCGATGTAAGTAGTGCTAGATCGCGAGAAATCGTCCGCGACCAAGGATATCAAGAATTCGGTGCATGTTGCCTTTCTGATCTTCTTTGCAGCAAGTAGCAGCTTGCTCATATCACCAGAAAGAGCTGCAAAACACAGTAACAATGATTCTGAAAAAAAGGGAATGCAAAGTTGGCTTAAAGAGTTAAGTTGATTTAGTTAGAAAAAGTGTTTATCCACATCATTGAATCTGTTTTTGCTTCCAAAGTAATCTACCAAAATTAATCACGAAAGATTTTAAAACCGACAAAAATATTCATGAAAAGTTCAAAATGTTAGACAAATGTAATCAAATATTAACCGAAACAGTTTCCGGCGATGAAAAATGCTTAGCTGGCTAACAAAGGCGATTAGCTAGCAAATTGTGACAGTGAGTTTGGTTATTTTTGTCAAAATTTTGAATCTTGTATTTTTGTCGTTCGAATTTTTTATGAATATTTTTTGAGCTTTAGAATCTTTCACGATTATTTTTGTAAGTAACTCTTCGAAGTAATTGGAAGAGAATATGAACCACAAAATAAGCACAAGATCATAGCTACAGATTGAGATAAAGGAAAAGTTTCATGATGGAATAAACATATACAGCAAATTTCAGAAATTTTCAACAGAATTATTAAAAAGAGGATAAATAAAATAAATTATTGAGAACTAAGAATATTATTACCAGGGCTGAGACCAAGGTATAAACGATATGTTGAAGATACCCTTTCTCTCTTAATAAAACATTGTATTGGAGTGTCTCTTGGACCAGGCTGATACACAAAAATAATTATTATTAATCATAAATTAGTAAAATTCATAACAATATTTTTTTTAGTGTACATTAGTTATCCACCAGATCGAAAGTCCAATGACTAATCCATCGGGAGAGATGGTTAAGCAGCATAGACGCCTGTCTATCTGTGCTAACTTGCATTGGTTCATAACAATATTATTTCAATCTTGAAAAAAAATCGGTTCGACTACATAAATCAAACGATACTACAATGTCGATTGAGATTTTAAAAGTTAAATCGAGATTTACCTGCTTGAGTGAGATAGGGAAAGTGATCCAGCCACACTGTTCAGGTGTGTCAACAAGAGCCTTTGTTATGTGTCTCCAAGTCCTACAAACAGAGGCGCATGCCACAACAGCTCTTCTAGAAGGCCATGAAGTTTCAGTTACTTCAACTCTCTTGATTATGTCCATCAGCAACTCAGGTGGCAAGTTAGCCCACCTGCTCTGATCTCTTCTTGCTGCCATGGCTGAAGAAGAACAACATCTTGTTGCTGATGATGCTGACAACACTGATGATTGTGATGGTGATGATGATGATGATGATATTGGTGATGAACATTCAGGTGCAATGTGAGATTTTCCATGTCTATGATGATGATGATGATGATGATGATGAAGAACATTATCATTATTATTCTTGTTGTTGTTTCTATACATGTTGCTAATTCCGTCTCCAATCTCCCTTAACTCCTTCACAATGTTCTTCAATGGCTTCATCATTGGCATAGTAGAAATAATATAACTGCCATTAATGTTTCAAAACAAGAATCAGAAGAAGAAATCAAAGTATATTCATATATAGTAACATTTTTGCTTAACTTCATTAATGAAGTGAAGACTTAAATATATAGATAGAATATTTTTGTTGCCATTAATTGAATTTTTATTAAGAGAATCCAAATATTAAGATCTCAACTAAATATATATGGTCTATTATTAGAAATTAGGCTTATTTAAATCAAGAAATTGTTGTTAATTTAATTTTTAACTAAAAGGAGAAGTTGATGATATATAAACAAGATTAAAAAAATTCATAATCAAACAAAAGTTGCCACCTTGAAACTTTAAAAATGAAAAGAATAAAAAGTAGTAATTTGATGAAGAGATAGATGAGTGTACTACCATGAGACAAGGTCCTAGAAAATGAGGAGAATGTGTGAGGAAATGAGAATGCTTCCAAAAAAAATTGTACCTCAAAAACTTCAAAGGCCAATTTCTTGAACAAACCAAAAGGTTGAGAAAGAAGAGGAAGGTGATGAACAAGGTTTTGTGGTTGTTGTTGTTATGAGTTTATAAATTATAATAATAGCTTATTATAAGTTACATATTAATTAAAAGTATAATTATTATTATTATTATTATTATTATTATTATTATTAATTTAATTACTTTTATAACTTAACAAAATAAAAGTTGTGGATAAAATTAAAACTAAAAAAATTGGAATCACATACACATCCTTTTGCGCTTTTTGGTTTTCTTTCAAAGAATCATTTTTTTTTCTTATTTTTTAAAGAA
This sequence comes from Stylosanthes scabra, assembly GCA_036250425.1. Taxonomy (NCBI): domain Eukaryota; kingdom Viridiplantae; phylum Streptophyta; class Magnoliopsida; order Fabales; family Fabaceae; genus Stylosanthes; species Stylosanthes scabra. Next base: position 254,192 of record JASCZI010030227.1, read on the forward strand.
ATGAAAAAAAGGGTTTGAAGGAAAATATTTTGCTCTGCAATGCTAGACCCAAAATATGTAAACTGCATGCACAGTTTCAATAAAAAAAAAAAATAGTTGTTCATGTGGGTGTGGGGTCCACCTTGATGATAATGAATCTTTCTTAGATTGGGCCATGAATTTTGTAACTCAATCTTAAGATTAATCCAACGGTTCAGGAAGTGCTTGGTCAAAATAATAATCCATAAGATCTTGTCTCCTTCAATTCCTTTTTCGGAAATACTGTTACGTTTTGTAATAAAAAATTTACTTGCAAACCATTCAAAACATGTATTATTTTCACTTTTATGTTTTTTTATTTAACTGATATTTTATTGATTATTTAGTATTATCCGTTAAAATAATATCATTTGATTTTTTTTTAAAATCCCCTTATTATCACTTGCATTGAAGAGGCGGATGATTATTACTGTCCTTAGTTTCATTTTTTATTTCTTGTTTTGTTGAGCTATACTTGATTATATATTTTACCCTAGAAATCTTCATTTGCATTTTTCTTGATACTTTGATTACAGTGTAAAGCTTAAACTGTAAACAGCTGTCACTTTGATTTTATTTGTGTTGATATATGTAATTATGTATAGTTTTGTAGTCTCCAAAGAGAAAGTACAACAATATATATCGGAAGAAGATCCAACTAGTATTCCTTCAATGGATCGGCCAACAATATACCCAAAGAGTAACTATTATAATATGAAAAAATAATATATGAAGAAATAATATATATATATATATATATATATGAATTTAATTTTAGATGTATTATAATATAAAATATTTTATATAATTGTGTAATTATAATCGTTTTTTTTACCAATCACGTGATTAAAGAAAAAAATATTATTTTTATTTAATATGTCATTACGTAATTAAATATATATTTAAATATATTTACAGTGTATAAGTATATCAAAATTAAATTCAAGCTATATTATGTATCCTTGTCCTCTTATTTATTAATGTAATTTTAATTCATCTCAAATTAAACTGAAATCCACCATCTCTCTAGCTATGGTCAAAAAGCAAAGACTTGACCATTAATATGGTTGTATATGAAAAGGCTGGTTCTTGAAAATGATGGAAGATGAGAATATTTATATATTTGAACCATGAATTGATGTCATTTTCCCTTGGAACCTCTTTTCTTGATTCATTCTTAGAATTTCTCCTTCTTCCTGGATTTAGGTAAAGGCCATAACATATTATTGGTTATATTATGTAACTACCTAGACCTTATTTATGTCTAATTTAGTTTATATCAACAGGGGACTCATCACCTTATAAATTTGGCAATTTTTCTTAATTAGGTGGATAGTTTTTCAAATTAGGCATTGCAATTATCTTTGATGGGTGTTAAGTAATTATCCGGCGCCATGTTAATAAAAATTCTTTTTAGGGTGAATTCTCCTTTTTTCCTATGAAATTTGCGATATATTTTAAAAATATTCATAATATTTAATTTGATTCAATTTTATTCACAATATTTTTTATTAGTTTCAATTGTAATTTTACAATCAAATATTTAACACTAAATGTGTGGCCAATAATATCTTTTCCAAGTTTATCCTCAAAATATTATTTATCTCATTCATCATCATAATGAAATTATTTTTCTTCTCTATTCAAGTCACTTATCTTTTCAAACATATTTCTTATCACCATTGGGAGCCACTGTTATCATCAATTCATCACTTTCTCCTCTCATTTCAGCGTCAACATTACTGTCATAACCTCTACAAAATTTCATTAAATTTTTTACACTTAAAAGGTGTTGTGGTGTTGAATAGTATATAAAAAAAAAGTCAAATTTAAAAAGAATTTTTGATGATATGTCGATTTAAAAAATTTGATAATTGATAGATTTGAAATTATTCAAAAACGTTAAGAATAATAAAATTAAATCAAATTAAATATTAGTGATATTTTTAAATTTTTTTAAAATTTCAGGGAAAAAACAGAATTTACCTTTCTTTTTATTATCATTAAATTATTTTATTAAGTGATGAAGTTTTTAATACATTTAGAGTAAATAAGTTATACAATATTAATTAAGTAGTTTTAAATTCATGAAGTGAGTAATTAATTAATTGTGTATATAATTGAACATTATTTTTATTTAACACAAATTTAAGCATATCATCAAACTTAAAGAGGAACTTTCCTCTTCTAGAGATTTTAATTTCCTAATAAAGGGATTTTCTAAACAAATTACAGGACTAAGGATCTTGTCACATAGTTTTGTAAGTTGATGAAAGCTAAGGTGTGTCACTATCAAGAACATCATATTGGTCCTGGCACACGTGCCCATGCTCATATATGATACAGGAAGCGTTTTAAGTATATTCGAAAATCAAATATTTTCGTATTTTTAGTCGTTAACAGTTAAAAATACAGAAACACCGATATTCCAGATACATTTAAAATATTTCCTATGAGATATCCCTATTTCATTATTTCCATTTTTGTTTTTCTAATTTGGATTGAAAAATGTTAGCTATAAACAAGAATATGTTGTTAAATTAACTATTATATATTTGCATATATTTTTATAATATATATTTTTAATTAAATATCAGTTATTATTAGAGTAATCAAATTTGTATAATAAAATAATTAAATATACAATATTAAAATAATCAAACTCATTAATAATAGTATATATAATAAAAATTTTATTTAATATGTTAAATACATATTTTTATACACTGATAAGCGACCAAATTTTAGTATATACCTAATATATATGACATATTTTAGTATAAAAAAATTAATTAATTAATTATATATTATTTGATATTTATTGTGTTAATTATTATGTGCAATTGCCAAAGGTATCGTTATCGATAAGTTAGGAAAGGACTGACAGGTATATATATGAGTTAGCGTAGTTATAAAGCATGCATGGTGCCATGTTTTCATGGTCCACTACTCCACTCTCAAGATTGGTTCATTACTTCATTACAATCATGAAATACAAACTCAAATTTATTCATTCATCACTACTATATATCTATGGCCCCTCACTTCCTACCTCTTATCAATTCTTTTTGTTTATCTATTTTTCTAGAAGTGTTTTTTGTTTTTTTTTTTTTTTTACTTTTACTTTTGTTGATGTGTGTTTTTTAATGTACTAATAAGAAAATTTTAAATTATGTAATATTTTCTAGAAATTTTGAAGCTTTTAATGCATTGATTGATATGTGTTTTGAGGTAGGACATATGTCAATATTATCAATTGAAAATTTTTTATTAAAAAATATATTGGAGTTAGGTTTATAATGTATTTATTTATATATTTATCAACATAAATGTTTTAAATTTTTTATTAATAATAATCTTTATTATTAGATGCAATTAATCTTGGTGCACACCTCTTTTTAGTATACACCTTCAACCAAGTTTCAAATGAATAGGTTTTTACTACTAGAACGAACATGTTTTTAAAAGCAAACGAACATGTTTTTAACCTGTTCGTGTTAACTATAAAACATGTTCGTTGTATATATAAATTTCTATTTGTACACGAACAGAATATTACTACTAAAATGAACAGATTTTTTTTAAAAGCAAATAAACAGATTTTAAAACATGTTTATATCAACTATAAAAACATATTCGTTGTATATATAAAAACTTGCTCGTTTGAAACTTGATCGGAGGTGTAAGCAAAAAAGGTCAACTTGTAGTGTTGTTATTAGATGGGACGATGTATACCATAATTATTACTCACGTGGAGATATAATATACAATCAATTATCCACTTTAATTATTTCGTTTCCAGTGTCTTAGGATTTTTTTTTTTCTGTTTGAAACCACTATGTATGTTTATGTTTGAAAAAAGATTAATGAAATTTATTGATTGGATTTTCACAAATCACAGCTCATCATGGATGCTAATAATGTCATGAAACCAAAATACAGACATTACACTCCACCAACCAACTTATTCACTTGTCATGTATGTATATAACAAAAGCATTAATATTATTTTTACAGATAAAAATTCAAAATTTTGATAAATTTAATTTATTTGTGAACGAAAAAATAAAACTAATAACTTTATAAATAAATTTAGATGTACATGCATCGATCTATATATTTTCACATTTATCTAAAGAAATATATATTTCAACAGTGTTTTTATTTATTTATTTATCATAATGACGAGGTGAACAGGTTATATTATGAATATCGACAAATTAAATAAATAAGCAAGTAACAGTTTTGCATTATCTTTTTTGGTAAGATTGTAAGAATTTTTAAAATTTTTCCTACATATACATGTTATTATAAGTTTCTTTGTAACAGAAGAAAAATCTTAATTAGCTTTGCAAATTTCAATTGATACGTGTAATAACAAATTTTACAATTAATATAATATGTTGAACTTGAAGCTAAGTGAAATGATTATGTATTAATCTCCTTTAATTTGTTCATGATGATGACTATGGTTGAGCTTTAATTTCATGCCATTATTGTTAGTGCTTATTACTTATTAGCTTCTTCACTAATCACCTTAATTATTGTTTTTTTTTCCCTTTAATTTAATTATTATTGTATCATTATCAACTTACCTTAAAAGCCACGAACTGATTTGTATGGCTCAAAATTCTTGCTGGTGCACAAATTTTTTTTTTATTTCTCTAACCAAAGCAACGAATTATTTGGTTTTCCTTTTTTCTTGGTTTGTCATTACTTTAGTTAAATACACAATACAGGTATCTAGTGAGAAAGTCTTCCTTATGTGAGAAATGAGAGGGTTTAATAATAGTCATAGGATCTAAATATGTGGTTAGGATTAGATTATAAAAATGGAGAGAGAATGAGTGAATAATTATATGCACTCAAAATGTGAGAGAGTGTAATTAATGTCTTATGTCATAATATTAGAGAGAGAAAATAATTAATTTTAAAGAATATTTATAATTTTAAATATGTTTTAATTATATTATTTAAATAAAAATTCACTATTGCAAAAAATTTAAATCATTACTAGTTAATCTTACTGTTTTTTTATTTATTTATTGGACAAGTTAATGGTAGTGTTTATTATGAATTTTTATGAGGTTAAAAATCAATTTGTACCTGTAACTATTTCTCATTATATTATTATTATGAATTTTACTATGCTATAAGAGACAAATTATTTAACTTTACCAAAAAAATGTAGCGTTCCTAATTCTTATACTGCAAAAACAAAGCCGTATACCACATTATATCAATATCATGTAATATATATAGACAAATAAAATTAATAAAAAAAGATATATTATGAATTAATTTGGTATAATTAGCTTAGTGTCATCAAATTGCATGGTATTTCTCAAAAAAAAAAAAAACATTAGTAACTATGTTATTAGCTTTCATTAGATATCTTCTTTTTTATTTTGTTTTCGTATTAAAGAAAAAACTACCAAAAAAGAAAAAGAAAAAACGAACTATTAAAAATAAACAATTTAAATTAGAGTTGATAAATACAATTAAAAAAACACACATTTAGATAAACAATTTAAATAAACACACAATTTAAAAAAACACACATTTAAATTAGAAAAAACTATTAAGAAACAATTTAAATAAATACTACCATTAACTTGTTACAATAAATAAAAAAAACAGTAAGATTAACTAGTAATGATTTAAATTTTTTGCAATAGTGAATTTTTATTTAAATAATATAATTAAAACATATTTAAAATTATAAATATTCTTTAAAATTAATTATTTTTTCTTTAATATTAAGACATAAGACATTAATTGCACTCTCTCACATTTTAAGTGCATTAATTATCCACTTATTCTCTCTCCATTTTTATAATCTAATTCTAACCACACACATTTAGATCCTATGGCTATTATTAAATCCTCTCATTTCTCACATAAGGAAGGCTTTCTCACTAAATACCTCATTAAGTAAAAAAAGATATACATCTTTATTTGAAGATATAACATCTTCTATGAAAAATGCAAATCCATAAATAATTTCTACCAACATAATAACTATTTAATATCAATATAATTTAATTAATTTAAAGATATAACTGATAATTTAATAACAAATTTTTACTTTTGTAGATTTTGTTGGTGTCTTTTTACTTTAGTAGATAAAACAATAAAGAACTTTATCTACATGACTACATTAATAATAAAAATCAACAAAAATAATTAATTATTATATATTTGTGTATATTTATATACATTGATTTATGTATTTGTAAACTAAAAAATGAACTAATAATATATAGAATAATTAAATCTAAATAATAAAATGTATTTATAATAATATAATACAAACTTTTTTTATAAAATATTAAAAAAATATTAAATATACTAAATTTTTATGCACATCTAAAGTAATGGAGTATAGGCCTGTCAATGGAGCGGGGCGGGGGCGGGGGATGCCTCCCCGCTCCCCGTCCCC
>JASCZI010030228.1:0-24803 GCA_036250425.1 Stylosanthes scabra
ATATATATATATATATATATATATATATATATATATATATATATATATATATATATATATATATTATCAAATGCAGTTGTATTCCATTTCATTGTATAGAAAAAATGAATACATATGAGTTGGGTCCAACTTGAACAATCAAAAGTAAGAGAAAATGGGATCTGCACGAGAATTAAAGATGTAAATATCAAATAAACTTAGAGAGAAAGATATTAAAAGACAAAAATAGGTGATATCTTTGAAACTCAAAGTTGATCTCAACGACGGAGGCAAAAATCATTTGGAGAAGATGCGGTTTCGAAGATATGTTGGCGCAGTGGATACCATCGTGGATATTTTTTTCGTAGACCATAGTACCCGTGAGATTATGTAGAAACCACAATATCTCAATTTAAATTCCACCATTCGTGATTGACTGTCAAATAAAATCATTCTCGAGTGAGTAGGATATACAGATCCCTTTCAGTTTATGGAAAATCAGGAGTCTTTCCAAACCCTAACAATTCCTCCAAAATACTCTTATATCATTAAAGATAAAAGAAACCATTAGGTTGACTCCAAATTATCTTGAAATCAGCCTCCATTGTTTGAGATGCAACGAATCTTCTAATAAGCCTATTCAACACAAATCTTCACTCCTTCTCTAATATTCTGAGTACTCCAAATGAACAAGAGAAATTCTAATAGAACACCAGAAAAATCCTATTAGGGCAGATGAGAAAACTCTAATAGAGCACAAGAAAAAACTACACTAGAGTACAAGAAAAAACCCTAATAGAGCACAAGAGAAAACTCTAATAGGGCACAAAAAAAAATCCTAATAGAGCACAAGAAAAACTCTTATGTTATTATATTCTTAACTATTGTATAATTTGTTTTTTAAATTAATTTATATAGTACCGGGCCATCAGGCAGTGTGACTCGAGCCTTGGCTCAGTCCCGGCTTCATATTAATATCGGGTTAGCTTCATAATTTTTGGGTCAATTTCAGACCACTTTAAAGTCGGTCCAAAAGTGAGCAAAATTTCATCAGGTCCGGACCGGTCCGAACCACTCTCATGTTATTATATTCTTAACTATTGTATAATTTGTTTTTTAAATTAATTTATATAGTACCGGGCCACCAGGCAAGGTGACTCGAGCCTTGACTCAGTCTCGGCTTCATATTAATATCGGGTTAGCTTAATAATTTTTGGGTCAATTTCGGACCACTTTAAAGTCGGTCCAAAAGTGACCCAAATTTTATCAGATTCGGGCTGGTCCGAACCATGTACACCCCTAATAAAAAATAAAGCCTTTAGCAGATAATAGGCCAGACATAATGCAACATCCCAGGAGGCCGCTAGAACGATATTGTCCGCTTTGGCTAGTAAGACTAAGGATGCTGACCCTTCTGTGGTCCCCCACACTCACCTAGCCTCACGGATTTGCTTTGATGAGACACAAGCTCATCAAAATACGTTATGTTAGGGAAAGATATTCATACCCTTATAAAATATGTTTCGTTCTCCTCTCCAACCAATGTGAGACTTACACATAAACTTAATATTTATAATCTAATCTTAATCTATTTAGACTCAAACTTAACCCGACATGTTTCGAGACATATCTTTCATATTTGCATGTATATTTAATAATTTTTTTTTTACACATATCAAATCACTATCTTACTAAAAATCTACTCAAAGTCTTCACACACAAAACATACATTCAGCTCTTTCATTTTTTTAGTATAATTATTTTGAATTTTGAAATATAAATTTTTGGTCCACCTTAGTAGACCTTTTAAAATTTTCTAAATTATGCATCTTCTTAATAAGAAAAATGTATATGTTGAAACAATCAATTTATGTGACTATTATATATTAGGTTAGGTAGTCCTACTAATACTCACGCAAAGGATTGACTATAAAGGCTGCAAAATATAATAAACACCTAGCACCAAATTATAATTATAATCATTATTAAATACAATAATAATACGCACATGTTTTTAACCCCGGTGAGTTCTGTACTGTATTTTAAAAACAATAATTTTAAATTAATTTTATCTAATTAAGTTTAATTAATTTTTATTTACTTTTATGTCAAGTAAAAAACTTTTAATATTAAAATATTTTTTAATTTAACATAAAAATAAATCATTTAATTAAATTTAATTGGATAAAATAAGTGTAAATCAAGTATTGTTGTTTTAAAATTTTAATATAACAACTAATAATAATTAGATATTGTTAGAGTGGAAAGATTGTTATCATTTTATTATTGTTTTTTCTTTGGACAATTATTATCTTTAGGAAGCAACCAGAAATTTATAATTGATGAAAAGCCCAAACAAGTATTAATAATTATTGTGGGAACATGACAAAAAAAAAATTTTAAAATGAGCAATCACTATTATAGGGTGGATTTCTTGTTTTCAATTTCTTATAATAAGATAAGATATGGGTGGGGTGGGCTAGGCATAAGTTTTCGTGACATATATTTTTTTTCCCAAAGAGTTACAGAATTGTAGTGATTATTATATTTTAATAATTTAACCACATCTTATTTCGATGCCACTAAATATTCATTAATTTTTTCCTTCACTCAGTTTTTTTCTAAAAAAATTTAAAATTTAACTATACCTAACAAATTTAGTTTTATTGTTCTTTTTCTTCTCTTCTTCTAACTAAAAATGACTTTTTAGTTTAAAATTTTTAAAATATATTAGACAAATCTACAATTATTTTATTTTAAATATAAAAAATTAATTATTTTAAACTCTAAACCTTAAATCCTAAATCTAAATCTCTAAATCACAAACCATAATACCTAAATCCTAAAATTATTATGAAGAGATGAAAGACATTAAAAATGAAAATGATAGAGAAAATTATATAACATTCAATTTTAAGAAGAGAAAAAATAGAAATTAATATTCATATGATCAAATATTCTCTTATTTTTTAAAAATAGAAATTAATTTCAATTATTATAATAATAATTTAAATTAAAAGACCGAGTGATATGATACTTTACTGATTTAGCTCTACATAATAATTATGAAAGTATAGGATCTTAATTGTTGACAATAATAACTGAGTATGAATTGGAAATTAATTAATATTTCCCCAGGAAAACTAACATCACTTTTAGTTCTCTAGTAGTTTTTTTCATTTTTATCTTATTTTCTTGTAACAATTTATTTAATTTATTAAATTTATATATGTGTAATATATTTGTGTTGTTTCTACGCAATGGTAGATTTAAAAATTTTGATCATTAAGCTATCATGAACTCAAATCATAATCGTTTATCCATTGCCACATTTCAAAGTCTGGCATGAAGGCGATCGTGTACCCTCTAAAAGTCGAGGAAGGTGAGAAGTCAATGATGGAGGAGTCGATTACCTTCGTGGAGATGTATCCGAGGAAGATGAGCATGGACCTTGAGCTTGCTAACTTGAAGAAGTTATCCGATGACAGGCAACACCTCGAAGACCTGGAGAAGGAGGCAAACAAATGGGAAACTAAGCCTCTTGATCAAATTCTTGCTTAATTAATAAGTAATTGCAAATTCAATATGTTATTTTTTTTCTTTTTTTTTTTGGACTTGAATGGATTATTTAAAAATACATATATTGTGTCTTTTTTTATTTGGACATAACATATATTGTGTCTTAAGCTTTGTGTTTTGCATGTCCAAAGTTTAGGTCCATTAAGGTTTAGTCTTTGTGGTTTATTTTTTTTTTTTGTTTTCGTACTTTTAACTTTTGTTAAACATGGCGGGCTGGAGTTGAAGAACTTGGAGAGGATGAATACAACTTGTTTTTTTTTTTTTATCTAAGATTGCCTGGGAAATTGTTCAAAGACCTGATAGTCTCTATGCTCATGTCCTATTGGAACCTCGGATCTCTGGAGAGCCTTATCTCAAGTGTGGAACTTCATTGAGACCAGCTCCCGCCATAGAGTACAATCCCAATGCCTTATCTCCGTTTGACACAAATGTTAAATAACTAACATTTTTATATTTATTTTATATTTAAGTCAATATTAATTAATCAACTTTTTTTTCTTTCCCTAAAAGTGGTAAGTTCTCTAGGATTTCTCATTTGCTAATAATCTTTGTCACATAAAACATATATATACCAATTTACTAGTATAATTTTCCTAATTAAAGCCCTGGTGTATGTATTAATAATATTTTTCATTTATGTGTTTAATCTTGTTTGCTGAAAACTCAAGTACCTAGGGGCATTAATTAAATGCATACGCATACACCATCATGAAAATACTAAACTTCAATCTTATGACAAAGTATATATTGAGAAATTTTTCTTTTAAAAAAATCACCTTTATCCTTTCACCGAAAACATTTCTATTTAAATAGTTGAGATATTGTAAGAATTATGACATTGTTTATATATCAAATACTCTTAACACTTATATAAATATATAATTTTTTCTTAATGCCAACTCGAAATATTTTAGGAATATATCAAACACTTTTCTTTGGGACTTGATTTTTTTTGTTTCCACCTATACCTTCCATTCCGAAGACCAATGACTAATTCGTCGTAGATTTGAATTTCATTTAAGGGTTTATTGCTAACAAATAGGTTGCTACATGCACAATGTAGTATTTAAACATTTGACACTCGTTTTTTTACAGATGTAAAATTTTAACAAAAAAATATATGAATTGTAAGAGGCCAACTAAAGTCCAATAAAGAGGGCCTACCAAAAGTCACACTAAGATGTGTAATTTGCTTTTTCATTTTTCATTTTTATTTTCATTTTCAATCTTTTTATGCATTTTATAAAAGAAAAAAAATAGAAGATAAAAAAAATAGAATTTTTTTATCATTTTAACTGTCTTTTTCTATTTTACTTTACAAATTAAAAAAACAAAAACCATTCAAAATAAAAATAAAAAATACAAATACAAACCAAACACATCCAAATTTTCTCTTTTCCACTTCAACGGGTGAATTCCTTCCCCATCCGCCGTGCCCTTCTCCTTCTCTCTTCCGTGTCACCGGTGCCATCCACCTTCTTTCTTCCTTCCTTCCTTATTCTCCAGTGATATATATTTTTTTTCATGCTCTTTGTTTTTTATGCGATTTGGATAATAGTTGAACGAAGGGTTTTTAAGGGAAAAAACATTATTAAAGTTTTAATTTTTATTTCTATAAACTTTAGTTCATTATTATGTCTTCGTTTTATGAAAATGCTAAAAAAATTGAAATTTTAATATACAAACTAGCTAATGGAATTGAATGAGGGCAGTCATTGTCATATCTAAAGAATGTGTAGAAGCTTTGGGGTGGGGGGTGCCAATAACCAATAAGTGCCATGTTATTGCAAAAGGGAGTTAGGGTAGGTAGCAATGTGATTGTGATTTTTCATTTTTTGTTAATCGTTAGTTGTTACATTGAATGGTTGAAACTGCATCCAAGTCACGACTTTCTTGTGGAGTAGTTAGTAGCAACTACCATTCTTCCTTCTTCTAACTTCTTTTCCACCTTTCCCCTTCTAAAATCATCCACTAATTCATATTATTTCACTCATACATACAAATATACCCCTTTTTTTTTAGCTGAAAATATACTCTTTTTGTTTCACCCTATATAATAAAAGTTTAATTTTGATGTATATTAAGTTATACAATTAAATTTATTTTTTCCGATAACTAATTGTGATATCAATAAGTCATCAAAAAAAAATTGTGATATCAATACAAAAAGAATTTACTTTTTATGACGTTGCACTTCGTAATTATATATATATATATATATATACGGCTCATGTAAAAATAATTTTTATTTTAATATTTATAATTATTATAAAATTTTAATAACTTTGATATGCTTCATGTTTTTTTTTTATTGTTTTTCACTCACCAAAATATCAAAAAAAAAGTGAGAGGTTCCCAACGAAACAAAGTTCATCAGAAAGTATAATACTTCAAAACAAATTACGTAAAAGTAAATTCATCAAGTATACTGCTAAATATGCTAAGCTTCTTCTATTATGTCATCATTTCAGTTTTATCCATTAATTTTCTCTTAAAAACCTTCTTTCATACACACTAAATTATTGCAAATAACCATATATAGCACCGCTCCTCTGTCTCCTTTTATCTATCATAATAGCCATCCAAGAGTCAAAACTCTAGGAAGCATTCAAAAGACTAAATTCAATAAATAATTCTATAAGTACACTTATTTTACCAATCAAGTTATATTATTTTTATTATAAAAAAATTTGATGTCAAATATAAGATTATTTATGTGGTATTTTTTGTGTTATTTGATATAAAAAAAATTTATTTAATATAAAAATTAATGACTTGGTTGAATAAAATAGGTGTACATCTAACATTATCATAAAAAATTTATGGATTGTTCAAGAATTATTATTATTATGACGGCAAATTATAGATATATTAGTCTGTTATTTATTTATTTATTTAATCTTCTTTATAATTTATATTGTGCTTAATTATCCACATTTTTATTATATTTGTTCATCATTAAGAATATATCTTTTGTTGTTTAGTATTTAGTATATTTAATTATATACATATATAAATTATTATTATTTAACAAGTTAAATTAGCACAAATTAAATATAAATATAGGATATACTTTAGGTATTATGAAAATATTCATTCATATTTTGATATTTATATACTATAATGACTAATTAATTAAATTTCCGAATTTGTGATGAAATCCGAACCTACCATGCCCTCTCCTTCAATAATAATGCAACTATATAAACACAAGAAACCTCATCTTCCATGCATATCTCACCCAACCATAAAAAAATCACTCACCGTTCAAAATCCACACACAATCACTCACACCCAAATTATATATAAGATTCAATAATACAAACCAAAATCACCATTGATATCATAACATGGCACCAACAAAAACTCTCACATACTTGGCTGAGCAAAAGACCCTTGAGTCCAGCTTCGTAAGAGATGAAGATGAGAGGCCGAAAGTTGCCTACAACCATTTCAGTGACGAGATTCCAGTCATATCGCTGGCTGGAATCAACGACACTGATGGTCGTAGGGCTCAGATATGCAAGCAGATCGTCGAGGCATGCGAGGATTGGGGGATATTTCAGGTCGTAGATCATGGCGTGGACACCAAGCTCATATCCGAGATGACACGTCTTGCTAAGGAGTTTTTCGCCTTGCCACCGGAAGAGAAGCTTCGCTTCGACATGTCCGGTGGCAAGAAGGGTGGTTTCATTGTCTCTAGCCATCTCCAAGTAAATCATTTTACTTAATTTTTTCTTTCTTTATTTTTTTTATAGTAATAATAACTGCCTAAAATTATATCATAAATGACACCATTCAATAATTGTTGTCGACAGTATACCAATTGATGGGTTGTACGTGGACACATGAAATTTAATTTAATAATGAAAAATAAAAAAATAAATTGTTAGCTTAAAATGAATGATTTATAAAATCTCTCCAAGTTTTTCTAAATAAAAAACTATATTTCCCATAACGAAGATTGAATATGATTGACAATGATATGTATATTCATGTATATGCATTTAAGTATTTTGGTATCAATCAATATAATAAAATACACTTTCTTACAATGTCAAATACAAATCCTTGTTAATAATGTCATATGGCTTTGAATAAAAGGATATTTTTTGTGTGATGTCATGAATATATTTGAGCATCAAAACTTTTTTAGTATTAATTCTAATGTTATATACTTTTAATTAATTTCAATTTAAATATACAAATAATAATTTTTATTAAATAAAATAATGCAATTCAGGGAGAAGCAGTTCAAGATTGGAGGGAGATAGTCACATACTTTTCCTACCCAATTTGCAACCGGGACTACTCGAGGTGGCCGGACAAACCGAAAGAGTGGACAGAAGTGACGAAAGAGTACAGCGAGAATCTCATGGGGCTCGCATGCAAGCTCCTTGAGATTCTCTCAGAGGCAATGGGACTGGAGAAAGAAGCCCTTACAAAGGCATGTGTGGACATGGACCAAAAAGTTGTGGTGAATTATTACCCAAAATGCCCTCAACCTGATCTCACACTTGGACTGAAGAGACACACAGATCCTGGCACCATCACACTCCTTCTTCAAGATCAAGTTGGTGGTCTTCAAGCTACAAGGGATAATGGTAAGACTTGGATCACTGTTCAGCCTGTGGAAGGTGCCTTTGTGGTCAATCTTGGAGACCATGGCCATGTGAGTATGCAATCTCTTTTCTTTTCAAACATAATCTCAATCTTTGGTGACATAATCTCAATTTAATAAAATGAAGCAAATATAGGGGCTTATATATTAAAATGAATTTAGAGATAAAATATAGACTCAATTATTTGTAATTTTATAATTTAAATTTTATTATAAGTTTATATAATTATCTTTAATATTTATTAAAATTAATTATTAAATGAATCACTTATATAAAATAAATATTAAAATATAAATTTATATAAAAAATAAATTAATTTATAATAATATATATAATATTTTTTTAAATTCGAGGTAAAATCTGGATTTTCTTATTTGGTATATGCAAACAAAGTAAACTAGCAGTTGGTATACATTAAATGGCCACGTAAGTAAGCTTGTGATTCACCTAAAAAACAGGTGGCATATGAATTTCATTTAATGAATATGTGGAGTGATTGAGTCCTTTCACTTACCTTCTCCCCCATTTTGCATGTATATTTAATAGAGTTAATATTTTTTAGAATTGTGTTATTATAATCGTTTATTTAAAAATCAATTAATTAAATTAATTAAAAAAGTGACATTACGTAATTAGAGGTACATATAAAACGTTTGAAAATATGTATTAAAATTAAATTCTATTTGATAATCTTATTTTAAAAAAATATTTATCATTAAAGAAAAATCTTTACACATATCAGTATTTTACGAAAAATCTACTCAAAGTCTCAAACATTTAGTATAATTATTTTGAATTTTGAATATACATTTTTGGTTTTCTTTAGTGGACCTTTTCAAATTTTCTAAATTCATCTCCTTATAAGAAAAATGTACATGCTAAATCAATCAATTTATTTCGGGTCAAAAAAGTCATCAATTTATTTGACTGCCAAGGATAGACTATATAGGCTGCAAAATATAATAAACAATACAATAATATTAGGTAATCAATAAAAATTCAGCTAATATCAACCAATAAATTAAATTAAATGTTCTATTTCTTTATGTTTCAGATGTTCTATTTCTAGGTTTTGAATATTCTGATTTCTAAAAAAAATAAAATTAACTGATAGTTGCTTTAAGTTTCGGATGTTCTATAATTTTCATTGTGGATGTTTTGTAATCAATGATTACGAATGTTCTATTTTTTTTAATTGATTTATTGATTAAAAAATTATTGATTACCTATACTTTTCCTAAGTCATAAGATGTAAGCACCAAATTTCAATCATTATTAAACACAATAATAATAGGCCCATGGTTTTTGCCTTCAATCATTATTAAACACAATAATAGGCCCATGGTTTTTGCCTCTGGTGAGTTTTGTACTTCTGTAGTCTATTTTAAAAATAATAATTTTAAATATATATTTATTTTATTCAATTAAATTAAATTTTTTTATTCATTTTATATTAAATAAAAAATATTTTAATATCAAATAAAAATTTATTTTTATGTTATTTAATTTAAAATTGTTTCTGTTCACATATAAATAAATTATATAATTAAATTTGATTAGACAAAAATAACTAATCCATCTAGCATTACCTAACCTAAGGTATGGGTTGGCTAGGCATAAGTCATTTTCGTGACATACATATTTTCAAATGAATTAATCAGGCTTTAAAATGGTAATGTTTTATGTATATTTATTTTGATCAATCAAGTTATTTATGTTTATAATAAATAAAAAATTATTTTGATATCAAATGGTATAAAAATAATAATAAAATAAATTTTTATTTGATATCGAAATAATCTTATATTTAATATGATTAAATAAAATAAATGTACACCTATAATTATTATTTATCTAAAACAAATAGTGCACTTATTATTAACAACTCTACATAATAAGTATGAAGGTATATAATAATCTTAATTGTTGACAATAATAATTGACTATTAATTGGAAATTAATTAATATTTTTCCTAACATCACTTCTAATTCCCTAATAGCTAGTTTCTTATTTTTATATTATTTTCTTGTAAAAATTTATTTAATTTATTAAAGTTGTATATGTGTGACACATTTTTGCAGTTTCTAAGCAATGGTAGATTTAAAAATGCTGATCACCAAGCAGTGGTGAACTCAAATCATAGCCGCTTATCCATTGCCACATTCCAAAATCCGGCGCCAGAGGCGATCGTGTACCCGCTCAAGGTCGAGGAGGGGGTGAAGCCAGTGATGGAGGAGCCGATCACCTTCGCGGAGATGTATCGGAGGAAGATGAGCAAAGACCTTGAGCTTGCTAACTTGAAGAAGTTAGCCAAGGAGAGGCAGCACCTCCAAGACTTGGAGAAGAAGGCAAACAAATTGGAAACTAATAAGCCTCTTGATCAAATTCTTGCTTAATTAATAAGTAATTGCAACTTCAATGGGTTATTTAAAACTTTATTATTATTATTATTATTATTATTATTATTATTATTATTATTATTATTATTATTATTATATGTTTACATATGTTGTGTCTTAAGCTTTGTGATTTTGCATGTCCTAAGTTTAGGCTCATTGAGGTTTAGCCTTTGTGGTTTATTTATCTATTTTTTTGTTTTGTGTTTTTGGCTTTTGTTTAATTAAAAGCTTAATCCTATGATGAGTATATGGTTTAATCCTAATCCACGAATGTCTATGTAAACACCTACTTTATTATAAATGGAAAATAAAAAACACCGGATTGGATAGTCATTAGCACAAATGTTGCATATCCATCTTTTGACCCAATGCATAAGGTTTTGATTGAAACAATACTATTGTTTAGTGAAGCATTATTAGAGGAAAGAGAGGAATAATCAATTTGGGTTGGTTTAATAGTTTGTTTATTAGTTCGTTTAAATAAAAGTTGAAAGCTTAAAATTCGTTTTATATATGTAGTAATTCGATAAACTCTTAAATAAGGTTTAAATTTGTATCGAATTAATATTTTGCCTACTAAAAAATACCATGAAAAATCATAAAAAAAAGAAGAAAAGTCATAGCTATTATTAATTACGTGAGTAATGACATTTGAAGAATATATAGCTTCATTTAAGAGATTGAAAATAATTAAGCATGCTTCCAATTTTACTTTTTCAAAATCATAGAATTTCTTATTATTCTTAATTAAGAAATATGAGAATAAATATCTATTTAATAATAAGGATTTAATTGTATCTTGAAATTTTTATTAGTTTAGAGTTTTGTATCTAATGTACTCAAAATATCCAACAATTTTAGATAGAATTCTTAAAAATGACTCAGCAAATTTTTTTTACATGCTGATTTTATATATATTGTCTTAATAAGATTCATATATATATATAAATGAATAATTATATAAAACTGCTTGCACTATCACGAAATTAAACTTTAAAAAATTAAATATTATATTATGTTAACATTTATTTTGGCAAAAGTTAATCTCCGCCGCCAAGTACACCAACTTCCCATAATCTATTAAATTATAAACGGCTTGAGATCTTAGTGTAGAGATTGAATCTGAACCGTTGACTTTACCTACTACGTATATTCGCCCTCAAAGGTCGCCATCACCATCTTGGATGCTGCATCTTGCAAGTTGCAACTTCCAGTTCCAAAAAGGCAAAAACAATAGAACACACATTCAAGATAGTGCAGCTGACAGCTGTGCAGGGTGCAAAAAATATAGAAAAAATTAAGTTAAAAATTAAATCACATTTAATTTTATGTGAAATTGCCACTTAAAACAGTTAAATTATAATTTAATCAAATATCAACTCATTTGATATACTATTTTTTATATTTTAAGTGAGATTTGAATCTAAGACCTCTTATTATGAGAGAGAGAATAATGTCATATAAATTATAGCTCATCAATCTTATCGATAATGTTATTTGAACAAGTAGTTTTAGTCAATCAAGTGATTTATTTTTATAATAAATAGAATATTATTTTGGTGTTAAATAGTATAAAAATTACATCTAAATAAAATTTTATTTGACATTGAAATAGTTTTTTATTTAATATAAAAATAAATCATATAATTATATTTAGTTGGCCAAAATCCCTTATTCGCGTAGAATTATTTATCTAATAATTTTTAATAAGCAACCTCTTATAAAGTATTGACAAAAACTAAGTCAACAATTGAATACTCATTAAATGTAGTGTGGTTTTGATAAAAATTAGTCCGATATTCATCAAGATTTGGTTTGTTCAACAAAGTCTAAATAATTTGGTCAAATTTCCCCAATTTTTCTTTTACATATAGATAGATATTGAGGTTGGGTTTTTATAGGGTTAGAATTATGATCAAGTCTTTTATGATAATTTATTGTCCTAGAAGGCATTCATTCATACTCTATAGAGTAGACTTTTTTTTTTCAACTTTATGGAAAACTCTCATCTATTTATTTGAATAAATTTTAATAAAGTAGAAAAAAACTATTAATGATAGATGATTATAATGAAAAGGAATTGATTTGCACCCAAGAATAAGTAAATTTTTTCTTAATTTTGATATGGGCATTGATTTGATTGGTGAAATTAATTATTAAAGTTTTTCTTTTCAACTATTTTTGGGATCTTAGCATTTTTTTTTAAAAAAATCTACTTTTTTTTATTTTAAGGAAAGTTAACTTGTATTAAGAAACTGGCCCAATAATATCAAAGTGGACCAAATTATAAATTTCTGTTGGGGTTTCTTTCAGCCACATTAAATTTGGCCTGGTAAGAGTAAGATTAGCAAGAGAGTGAGCCACTAAATTACCATCTCTCTTGATATGTGTAAATTTGTATGTTCTAAAGCTATTCAAAAGATCTCTACAATTTGCAATTATAGTGTCAAAAGATCCACCAAAAAACTGTGTAGAGTTTAAGGCCTTAATAACTTCTATGTTATCCCCTTCTATCTCCAAGTTGAGAAAACAACACTGGGCTGACAGTTGCAGGCCCAAGAACACAGCTGAGGCTTCTGCTTCACAGATTGAGAGTGACGAGGCGATCTCCAACGTGGCAATAACCATAACTGCCCCTTCACTATCTCTAACGACCACTCCTACTCCCCCTCTTCTCCCATTAATTACCGACGCATCTATGTTCATCTTGTAGGATCCAGATTGGGGGAACCAAAAATTGGGGCTTTGGCTTCCTGGTGGTTGAGTACGAGTTGCACACGGTTTGGGCGCTGCTTGTCTCGCCTCCTCAAAGAGCTGTTGGGCTTTCTCCGCTATCACTTCTGGCGTTGAATTCTATTGCTCAAATATCAGCCGGTTCCTTCCCTGCCATATGCAGTGTAAGCAGCAGAGGAACAATCCACGCCTCTCTTCATCCATCAGCTCGAGCATGGAACGGATCCAGTCTTGAAAGGGAGAGTCCGCCGCTATTTCTGTCCACAGTGTGAAGGGCGAGCAGAACCAGAATTGTCTCACCCAATTGCAGTCCATGAACAGGTGCGTATCTGTTTCCTCTTTAATTTCACACCTAGGGCAAATTGATGCGCATCTCACTCCTCTTCTTTGTAGGTTGGTTCCAGTGGGCAGTGATTTGTTGATTAATCTCCAGGCAAAATTCTGTGTTCTGAGGGGAATTTTGAGTTTTCAAAAATGCTTCCAACGTCGTTTTGCTTCTTCATCTTCAGTGCTACTTCTGTTGTGATTCTGGTTGTGTTCTCTGATTAAGTGGTAAGCTTTCTTTACCTCATACTCTCATTTTCTGTTAAACTTCTAGTAGTTGTTGTTTTGCTGTGCTTGGATGTCTATAGAGATACCTAGTATTTGTTCTTCTTCAAAAGGTAGAAATATAGTTCTGACCAGCTCCTGATTCCAACTCTTTTGATAAAAGTTGATTAGATTATCCACTGTAGCTTCCTGTTCAAACCCTGTTCTAGTGCTCCATATCTTGAAACCATTTTGATTAGGAAGCCATGGATCTCCCCAAATCCTAGTATTGCTGCTAGACCTTATTCTCCAAAGACCTCCCATCTCCAACACCCACTTTGATCCCCATATGCTGTGCCACGTGTAGGTTGGATTGTATCTCAGTTGGGACTCTGTAAACTTCTTCCTTGCAAAGTACTTAGCCTTCATCATTCTAGCTTTGAGGGACGTTGGGTTTTTCATTAGTCGCTACCCTTGTTTTGCTAAAAGTGCATGATTGAACGCTTCAAAGCTTCGGAATCCCAATCCGCCATCTTCCTTTGCCTTGCATAACTTGTTCCATGCTACCCAATGAATTCTCCTTTCCCCTTCTTTGCATCCCCAATAAAAGTTGCTAATTATCCGCTCAAGATGGTTGCATAAGCTCTTTGGTAGTAGGAAGCAGCCCATGACATATGATGGAATAGATTGCGCCACTGATTTTATGAGTACTTCCTTTCCCACCTTTGATAAAGACTTCTCCTTCCACCCTTTTAGCTTCTTCCAGGTTCTCTCTTGGACGAACTCAAAAATCTTCTTTTTAGATCTCCCAACCAAGGTAGGGATCCCTAAATATTTTGAGTGACTTTCCACCGCCTTAATGCTTAACCAATCTTGGATAAGGATTTGTCTGGTAGGAGGTGCGTTTCGGCTAAAGGAAACCTCGGACTTGTCCAAATTGATTCTCTAACCGGAAGCTAATTGGTATGCTTTGAGGATCTCTGTCACTGTTAGTATACTTTGATCTGATGTTCTTAGAAAAAGGATACTGTCGTCGACAAAGAACAGGTGAGTCACTTCCGGAGCGTTTCTAGCAATCTTGATCCTTGAATTGTATCTCTTTCTTGTGCTCTCCTCGGAAGACTGTAGAACACTTTCGCATACAAGATGAAAAGGTATGGGGATAAGGGGTCCCCTTGTTTGATCCCTCTACCCGGCTTGAATTCCTTTGTGGAGTTCCCATTGATTAGAATTGAGAAACTGACTGAATCTATGCATTTTCGAATCAAATCCAACCATCTCTGCGGGAAACCCATAGCTCTAAGCACTCCAATTAAGAAATCTCACTCCACTCTATCATAGGCTTTGTCCATGTCCAACTTCAGCCCCATGTATCCCTTATTCCCTTGTTTCTTCTTCTTTATAAAATGGAACATTTCGAAAGCAGCCAAACCATTATCTGTTATTAGCCTTCCTGGGACAAAATCGCTTTGATACTCACCAACTATTTCTGGCAAGATAAGCTTAAGCCTATTCGCAATAGTCTTCATGACAATCTTGAACATAAAGTTGATAGTGAAATTGGCTTGGAATTCTTGGTATGGGTTGGGTTCCTCACTTTGGGAATTAGGCAAAGATTGGTCTTGTTCATCTCTGTAGGATCAGCCCCATTATTTAACACATTCAAAGCCCATTTTGTTACATCATTTCCCACAATACTCCACATTCTTTGATAGAACAGTGCTAACATCCCGTCAGATCCCGGTGCCTTTGTTGGGTGCATTTGAAACAAAGCTGTCTTGACCTCTTCTTTAGTAAAATCAGCTTGGATTATATCCCGTCTTTGACAATTGATTCTGTCCTTCACTACCTCCGTGACCACTTCAACATTTTCAGTGCCTTCTCCTGCAAAAAGAGATTTAAAAAACTTTGTTATAGTCACTTCTATTTCTCCTTCCTCTTCATGAACCACCCCGGTCTCATCTGCTATCTTTTTTATTCTATTTCTCTCCCTTCTTTGTGTGGCTTTTTGGTGAAAGAGCTTTGTATTGCGGTCCCCTACTTTCAACCAAGAAGCTCTCGATCTTTGTGCCCACCAAATTTCTTCACATCTTAGGAGATCATCAATTTCTGCTTGTATGGTGTTCCCTTCGGCTGTTGCTTCCTCTGACTGAACGGCAGCATGGATTTCCTCCAGTTTTTTCTGTTTATCTCTGATCTTCTTGGGTAGATGACCGAATTGGTTTTGTCCCCAATCATTTAGAATTGCGCTGCAGTTTCTTAGCTTCTTTGTAAACTCATCATTTCCTAGGATCCAAGCTTTCCTCACAACTTCTTCACACTCTTCTTTCTCCAACCATACCTCCTCAAATCTGAAAGTCCTCTCTCTTCTTCTTCTAGCCACCGATTCTCCTTACATATCCACCAAAATTGGGCAGTGGTCCGAGCGGTATCGTTGAAGATGCTGAACTACTGCTCTCGGAAAAGCCTCCTTCCAATCGATATTAGCAATAGCTCTATCTAACCTCTGCTGGACATTTTGGCTCCCACCTTGGTTATTTGACCAAGTGAAAGCATGCCCTACAAAGCCAAGATCCAAAAGCTCATTGATGTGAGGTGCTTCTTTAAATCCTCTAGTTTGTGAGTATGTGACCGGTAGCCCTCCCTGCTTGTCTCTTTGAGTAACCAAGAGAATTGAGGATTTCCCAAGACTTGTGTTTGTTTATTGCTTCCGGGTATTTGTAGAAACCTGTTGCCCTCCATGGACTGTTGCTTCCTTCTTGTCTCACAACCATATCTATGTGGTTTTGAGACATTGAGTTCACTTCCACTTCTAAACATTTTCCCCATAGGACCGCCAAACCCCCAGCTCTACTTCTTCCTTCTCTTCTACAATCCACACCTATCACATTGTCTAAACCTCCTCTTCTTCTCAATCTGTTGATTTCGACAACTTTTTTCCTTGTCTCCATAAGAAAAACGAGGTTGCTGGGAGCTTTTTGACGCAAGAGCTTGTTGAGAGCTCCAACTGCCCATGGGTTCCCAAGCCCACGACAGTTCCAACTTAGTAGTCCCATTGGTCTCGGCAGGGTTGGTTAGCAACCTCTGCCGTTGGTGGTTTGGTTTGGTGTTTCTTTGCTTGTACATCCCCTTCCTCTGTCTCCATAGGTGTAGTCTCATCAAACTTTCTCTTACTGTCTTCCCCCTTTCCACCTTCCTTCATTATCTTGCTGCTATCTCCCTCTCTTTCTCTCCTCTTCCACCTCTTGTGCCCCTCTTGTTCTAGTTCTGTTTTCCCAGCTGCCTTTTCTCCCTCCTTGTTGCTTTGTGTGGTTTCTTCCCTCCGATTGTCTTTTCTTGGTTCCTCTTTGCTCAGTGTTTTTATTTTCCTCCTTACTTGATTTCTTGCCACTTTTCTCTACTGATGCTTCCTCCTTGTCCTCCTTTCTTGTTGACTCGGGTGTTGTTTGGTTTTTGTGGATTGTGTGGTTTGGTTGGTTATCTTCTGTTACTGCTAGTGCTTCTAGTTTGCTAAGTAATTTCTTTTGTGCTTCTTTAAGTGCTTCATTATGTTTTCCTCTATTTCCTTTTTCTATTTCTTCCTCTTCCCTCCTGACTCCTCTTCCACTAACTTTTATACCAATGACATCCGCTCTAATCCATGCTCCTAGCTCTTTGGAATTTTGCTGGTTACCTTCTTCATTTTCTTCCGCTTCTGGACGGCAGTTTTCATCATGACCTATGATTCCACAATGGTAGCAAAAGGTTGGCAGCTTCTCGTATTTAAAATCTACCCATGTTATTCCGTCCTCCTTGCTCCCCATATTTGTTCCTCTATTGATTGGTCTTTCCACGTTGATCTTGACTCTAGCCTTGATGAAAGATCCTTGTCCATTGCCATAATCGTACAAACTTCAATCTAAAACTTCCCCTACCACAGCTGCCAGCTTGCTGCCTAGTTTTGTTGTTTTGCAATGTTCTGGGATATTCCAGATCTGAACGTTTACCTCTGCCTTTGTGAACTCCATCTCCTTAGGGCTTTTACTTCTCTCCCATTTCTCCATTAGGAGCCATGAGTTTCTGAACATCCATGGGCTTCCTTTTAGGACTCTCTTCATATCTCCTTCCTTTTCAAAGAAAAACTGGTAGAGCTTCTCTTGTATTTCTTTCATTTGAAAACCTGCAGGCCTCCTCCATATATTATACATATCATTATGGACCCAGCTTGGATTGATTGCCTTATCCGTGATGAGCCTGCCTACTATGCTATGTTTGCACTTCTGGACACTCTCAACTATATCTCCTTCCTCGTAGATGACTAGTTCCTCTTCTTCATTTTCTGTTTCTGTTTTCTTTGGATCTTCTATGTTGTTTGTAGTTAATGTACCTTCCATTGCAGGACCAGTAAAGGACACTGCAGGACTTGGCGCAAACACCCTCACAAAGTTTGGATGTGTTGAAATCTCAGTGGGTTACACAGGAAACAGGACTACTCACTACACTCCACGTCTCTGTTGGGGTTTTGTGCCCTAGCAGAGAGACAGAGAAAGGTTGTGACTTTGGAAGCTAACGATTTTTACTTTTTGTCCTTAAAGTTTATAAAAAATTTCATAAATACCCCTAACGTTTAATGATTCAATTTTACTCCTTATGTTTTCGAATAGTTTCAAATTTAATCTTACCGCCAAATTTTTTATAGTTAACATATCATCAGATTTCTTTTTCAATCTTATTATTCTTTATATATCCCACTACTAGAAACACGCTTGTTACCGTCGGATACTCAACCAACGATAAATAGGTCAACGGAAATTGATTTCCGTCGGATTAACTTTGGCCGACGCAAATTTCCGTCGGATCAATCCGACGCAAACGATAAAAAAAGTAAACGATTGTGTTTGACTTTTTCCGTCGGATTATAATCCGATGCAAACTAATCCCACAGAATATCCGACGGAAAGTTTAGAGGCTGATGTTGGAATAATTCGACGGAAAATCCGACGCAAATTACGTTATTCACGTGTTCACTATCCGACAGAAATAAGAATCCAGCAAAAAAAAATTACCTTTGAATTCAATGTTAAAACCAAAACCTGAAATTAAATTACAAACCAAGTAGTGCAGACAACAAATAACATAAAATCATAATAAATCCAAATCAAATCACTGATAACAAGAAATAAAAAAATGCTACAAATGAAGTCCGTCTGGACATGGAAAATATAAAAACGTATGAACTGAAAAGATGATTAGTATCCTAACTACGCATCCTCGTAGTCATCGTCATCACCATCGTCATTATGATCCGGCTGCCGTGGTGGTGGTGGTGGTGGACGAGGTGGCAAAGGTGATGCAGTTGAGGTACCGGAACCACCTGCAGTAGCGCTGGCCCCAGGGCGTAGGGGGTCGTAGAAGGCTGCCATCTGCCGCTGCATCTCCTCCATGCGCCGTAGATGCTCCTCTGTATCGCTCATGATTATCTTCCCAGTTACCCTCCCCAAATGAAGCATCTGCGTTTAGATTTGCCATTCTCGAAACTCTTTCACACCGTCGTTGTGCCTTGGTTTCAAAACGGTTGATATTATCCACATCCATTTCCCCGTGTGAAGTCCAAATCCAATACCCAGGATTTAATCCATTACGGTACAGGTGGATGGTCATTTCCTGGGGACCAATCTAATTCAGAAGACGACACTTAGAGCACGGACACCTAGAAACCCCAGCGACCCTAAATTCTTCTAAAGTGAACACATATGCAACAAACCCATCAACCCCATTCATGAACTCATGCTTTATTCACCCCTATCAGTGTAGAACCTATCGTACATCCACAATCGTTGACTCGGAACCGGGGCAGCCATCACACACAACCCTAATTAAACATGCAATTAAATTGTTTTTATCAATCACTTGGCATTACGCAATTTTTTAAAAGAATTTTTAAAAAAATTTCGGCAGAGTCTCCCTTTAAATTAGAAGCTTCCACCAAATTAAATTGGTATTATTAATCACTTGGAATCAACACAGACAACTTTAAATAATTTTTCAAAAAATTTCGGTAGAGTTTCCTCTTAAATTATAAGCTTCCACCAAATTCAATTGGTTTTATTATTCACTTGGCATCAACGCAGAATAACAATCTCAAAATTTACGAAGAATAACAATTGCAATTAGCAAGAGCAACACATCATCACACACACAATAAAGATAATCCTAACCGTTCTAGTGCACAACCCCTTATAACTCCGCAATTTTTCAGCAAACAAGGTTTTTCGAGAAGGCGCCACTAGACCACCTTTTCCCAGCTCCAACCTAAAACTCTATCCTAGGAAAATTAAGTCAATCTAACAATTCTAAAGTCTATGTGAGGTATGTTAGGGTACCAACCTTTTCTCCTTGCGGACGTACCAAGCACGCCTTCTCACAAGTTGATTCAAATTGTCCTAGCTCTCACCGGATGAGATCCAACCTTAAAAAACACGCAAATTTAGCTTCACAGTAATACATGGTACACAATAATCACTTCACTTCCTAATCTAAATAAAAAACAAAATGGATCTAAAATGGACATTCAAAGAAATGTCTATCAATTCAGGATTTTACTGACATCTTTAATTTGTAAATGTTTCAATGTTCCCATTATAATCTTGGTGCAACACCATAACCTATAAATAGGAGATGCAGACTTTAACATAAAAATAAAAATAAAATAAAAATGATAGAACTCTCATGACTATTTTACACACGTCTCAATACAAATTATCTAATATCATGCTCAATATTTCTTAATTTGTCATATTTACACTAATCCTCATTAGTAGTGTGTTATGAAAATTATTTATGAATTCGACCAATCAGCCTCAAATCACATAAAAAGTAGCAAATAAAATGAAAATTAGGAATGAAATTTACCTACACAGTATAAAATACAAGACAAAACCAACTTGAATGCTTCCAAGACAAAACTGAAGACAATATTTTGCTAATGCTAATTCAAAAATTAACAAGATTGCTGGAAAATAACAAAAATTAAAAACATTGCTTGAAAATAACAAGAATTAAAAAACCACACAACAACATTTTAAAAAAAAATTAATGTTACCTGCTGCTGTGCCAACACCGGCAGTGAGCAGCGGCAGTATGGAGGTGCAGAGAGGGCAAGGGACGGGGGCGGTGAACGGCGGCGAGGGTCCGGTGACAGTGGTGGTGGAGCACGAAACTGAGGAGGGAGAAAATGTGGGTTAGGTTTTCGTTCTTTCATGGGGGGTTAGGCAAGGGAGACTGACGGCTTACCTGCGATCCAGAGGATGAACGGCGACGGCAAGGGGCGGCGGCGGCGGCGAGGCAAGGAGGAACGGCTCCCTCTTGCTCTTCTTCAACCGGCAGCACGTGGACACGCTGGGCAGTTCTCAACGGATGACGGCGGCGAGGAAACGTCAATGAACCGGCAATGGTGGGTTCCTTGATGGGGCGGCGGCAGTGGTGAGGTCTGCTAGGGTTTTGGGGGAGGTTAGAAGAGAGAGAGAGACGAGTCTGCGAATGGGAAAGGGGCTGCGTCGTCGAGGAGATATTTGAAGGTTTCCGTCGGATTCTGCGTGGGATCCGTCAGACGCAAATTTGTCCGTCACTTAACAAAACGACGCGTTTTGTTTTTCCTTGTTTCCGTCGGATTCTACGTCGGCCAATTCGACGCAAACTTACGCGCCATTTCAAAAATTTTTCCCTCCAACTATTTTCGTTGAACTTTGCGTCGGATTCTTCAAGCCGACGGAAAATATCTCGTCAAATTCTCGGTTGAAGCTGTCCGACGAAAATGTCGACACAAAATCCGACGGAAACAGCGTGGGATTTTTTCCGACGGAAAATCCGACGGTAACTAGCGTGTTTCTAGTAGTGTCCACCACCGCCACCAACACCTATCAAATTTAGATATTTGATTAACTTTTGTAAAAGTTATGGCGGTGACGTCGATGCCGAGGTGATGGGGAGAAAGAGATGAGGATGGTGCCACACGATGGTGGTATGAAGTGTGCTTAAAAAAAGAGTGACTTGAAAAAGAAGAAATATAATTTCATAATGATGATGTTAAAGATAAATAGTATTTTAAAGATAAATTAAAAAAAATATTGTTGATAATACATTGACAGTTAAATATTTTATAGTAAAGACACCAAAAAAAGTATTTTACAGTATGGGTAGAATAGAAGCTAATTAAAAACGTTAAGGATAAAATTAAATCAAATTAAATGTTACATGTATTTATGAGAAAGTCTATAGAACCAACAATGTCGGTTGGCCATAATAGTTAATATTTTTCTTCTCTCTCTTATCATTCTCCTTTTCCAATCCCACTATTTCCCTAATTAAACTTAGTAGCTCCTTAGAGACTCCCTAACATTGATTCCGTAGTATTTAAATTCGAGACCTCTATAGAAAGAGAAAGACAAATACTACATGAGCTACAACTTTTTTTTCTTTTCCATGGTATCTTCTAACCGGCAGGTTAAAGACTAATTCATTACGGATCGGAGCTCTATTTAAGAATTTTACGGCGCAGTTGCATTGCTGCATGCACAGTAACGAGCTATAGTTATTAACATTTTTTTTGGGGGAGGGTAACATGTCTTAATTTTTGTTTTTGTTTTCTTTTTTTGTTTTTGGACAGGAACATGTGTTAACCTTTCTTTGGTTTTTTTTTTTTTTTGGTAATAACCTTTCTTTGGTTTTGGTATTATGGGACATGTCTTAACTTACATTGGAGCTTTCGGAAGTGAACCCATAAAAGCAAAAATGAGAGGCCGAACAAAAGAATTTGGAGTTTTTGGGACAGTAGTGTATATGGGCTTTAAAGAAGTATAATGTTCCGACCAAAAATAAAGAAGTACAATGTTGTTATTAAAAAGAGGTATGTGCATGTCAAAAAAAAGGGGGTATGTGTATGTCCAAGAAAAAGGGGTATGTGAACCAAAAAATAAAAGAGGCATGTGGAAACAAACTTGAGTTGATCTAGTGGTTAGCTCACTAGTCCACTTAAGCAAGTGTTGGGAGTTTAAATCTCTTGTGCATGCATCAACTCAATAGCCAACGACAAACCCTTAAATGAAGCTCAAATTCAAAAAGAGAAAGCTGGGTAGTGTAGTGTATGTGAGTGAATATGAGAAAGTGATAAAAAGCCACTTGTAAAAGTTAGCTAAAATCTGTTATTCTGTTAGGCTGTGTTTGGAAGTAGGGACTGAGATTGAGAGACTGGGACTGGGGACTGAGACTGAGACTAAATTAGGTTTGTGTATTGTGTTTGGTTTAAAAATGTATAAACTTGAATTATGTAGAGACTAAAATGATAAAATGTCTAAAATATTATTTCCATTAAAAAAATAAAAAACAAAATAAAACCATTTTATGCCAACCCTTTTCTCTGAAGATTGCTTTTCTCTATCCTTTATCCAGCTCCGCTACCATCCTTTTCTTTTACCAAATGCAATGGGTTGCTTCTTGAAGGTTTTCTACAGATTGTAAAGTATGGGAAATCCCTGCAGCATGAAGGGGTGGGCGCTCACTTTATTTGCAACAGACTTGGAGGTTTAAAAAAACAAACTAATGGTGGATCGAACATTACCAATGGCTGCGAAGATGAAATTCAAGACCCATCTATTCGTTCATGGGGAGGTTTGACCACAACGCGTGATGGGTCTTTGACATTTATGAACTGTTATTTGTATTTAAAGTCTCTGAAAGGATTTCAAATTGTAAGTCCATCATATTTCTGCTGAGTTTAAATTTTTTTTATGTCCGAAGAATAAGAACAAGTTGAAGGTGGTTGTGATAGGGTATTGTAAGGTAGAGAGACGATGGTAGTGGTGCTACTGCTAATGTTGGCAGCTGTGTAGAGATGAAGTAAGAGTAGATTAAGGATGGGTAAAGTTGGAAATTTATAAATGGTATGAGGGCATTTAAGGAAAGAATGTTATTAAAGTTTCAGTTTCAGTCTTGAATTCTCCAGTCCGTCCAAATTAGAGGTACTAAAAATACTAGAGTTTTTGGGACTGAAACTGAAATTTTAGTTCCAATCTCTATCCAATAAATACAATACTGAGTTTCAATTTCTCAATCCAGTCTCAGTCTAAGTATCAATTACCAAATACTACCTTAGAGACTTATTTAGTTTTTTATTAGTGCTGGTTTGGTTAGTTAGAATTTCCATTACTTCCTATATATATATATATGTTGTAGCTCTAACTCTTGTGTAATTGTCTTAGTCTTTCATTCATTCACTTACGAGTTTCTTTCTCTTTTGTGTTATGCTCTCGCTTTCTTTTAGTTTCTCTGAACTTTTTTTTTCCTTTTTACTTTTCTCAGCAAGTGTTCAAAGGGTCATAGCAAGATTCTTGATAGAGTGAGGGGTGTGTATGTTGTATATATATATAAAGAATTATAATTATAAAATCTATAGATCTTGGGATATGAATCCTAGGGTTTCGGAAAATTAACCGAAAAAAGGGTGAATGCCTATTATATTTGAAAAATTGCTTACCCAAAAAGAAAAGGATCGTTTATGAAAAAGAAAAAAATTAGTCATTTAAATATCTTAAATTAGTCAAGTGATTCTATTACTTGTCTGTTTAAAGTTGAACCAAGTGCCTAAATTTTAATTTCGTTTATATATATATATAACAATACTACGGAACTAATGTTAGGAAGTTATTATGAAGTCAATAATTAAATTATCATCCAAAATTTATATCAGTTATCATCTATAACTCATATATTAATGATTAAGTTATCATCCAAAATTTATATAAATTATCATTCATAATATTTATTGACTTCTTATTGATCATAATATGTTGGCTTCTTAGTCTTTTTCATATATATAATAATCAATAATAAACTTTTAAATAGATTGATAAATATCAATAGTTCAATGACTTATTTTAGTATATATATATATATATATATATATATATATATATATATATATATTAA
>JASCZI010030228.1:24900-38196 GCA_036250425.1 Stylosanthes scabra
TCAATGACTTATTTTGGTAGATTTTTTTTATAGGTACTTAGATAGAGTTTAATTTCTAAATGAGTAATGCTATGAAGTCATCGTTAGGGAATTAATAGGAAGCCAATGAATATAATTAGAAAAATAGTGGGTGATAAAAGAGGAAAAAAATAATAATAATAGCTTTCTATTGTCTCTCTAATATTGACTAACTTTCTCTTTCTAAAGAGATTACATGGAAACATTAACAATGTGAACAATGCTAGGGAATCAATGTTAGGGAGTCCATTTGGGAGCAAATAATTAAGTTATCATCCAAAATTTATATGAGTTATCATTCGTAACTCATATATTAATAATTTAGTTATCATTCAAAATTTATATGAATTATCATCCGTAACTTTTATTGGCTCCCTATTGACCATAATACATTTGCTTCCTAATTTTTTCTTACAATGTATGTTCTGATTTTCAAAATGTGATTAATTATCTGTGTATTTGTTTATGAACTTAATTATTTGTGCCAACCTACTTTGATTTTTGTGACCTAAAATATGAACACATAACCTAGGAAGTAAACCCCCAATATTTTCCACTATTTATTATCAAAAAGTGTGTTCACATTGGCAATGTATACAATAAATATAAATATATATAATTATTTGACAATATCCAATAAGAGATTTTTATATACATAAAATGAGGAATATTAACTAATTTTACTTCAAAAATTAATAAAAATAAAATAAAATACTTTATATAAATCCAACAATTACTTATTATGAAAAATATTCATTCGATTTTTTCGTCATTTTTCTTTCCTATCATATCATATATTTTTATTTCAATAATAGAAAACCAATAAAAATTTAGTCAATATTGGCTAACAACTTAAATTAATATTTTATTTATTTAGATTTCGAATATTCTATTTCTAAAAAAACATAAAATTGATTAATTATTAGTTACTTTAGATTTCAAATGTTCTATATCTTTTATTGTAAATATTCTATAAATATTAATTACCTATATTTTTTTACAATCATGCTACGTTGCCAACAATAATGTGGCCAATAATAACCAATAATAATGTTGGACCGGCCCATGCATTACTTAAAACTCAAACCCAATCTAAAATTACCAACCCTAAACTTACCATCATTCATCCTTCTCAAAAATCATCGTAAGTAACCACCACCCGCTGATCCAAACCACCGCTCACTCCACTCTGACCGTCGCATCTCCGGCAAACATCATCAGCGACACTCTTTTTCTTCTACTTCGATCATCAAATTCTTCTTTTTCAACATCGTCACCGTCGCCGCTGTGGCATCTTCTTCCTCAACACTCCGGCGACAAGCATCCATCACCGGAAGCGTCGGCACTTCAACCACCACCTTCACCGTCGAGCATTTCAACCTCCACCTCCACAAAAGAGGGTTTCTTGGTAGCAATTTGCATGTAACATCTCCATCAACTTGGAAGACCATATATTATTAGTGACTTTATTGTTAAGTTTATATCAAAATATGCCTTACTGTTTTTTCGTTTTGCCATAGCTATACTTTTGTTTCTATAATGTTTGTTCTTATTCACTGTTTAATTGGACAATAGAAGGATTTATCTACTAATGTTTTGGGCTGTTGTGATTCAATATGTTTTAGAGTGATCATATATTTATGTGGATTTCTGGATTTTCACTTTGTTTTCCTTGGATATCCAGTTTGTTTAGCATGTCCTTTTTGTTCACTTTATATGGCCCTTGATTCGCATTTTTTATTATCCACTTCTAAAAGTCGCTATGAAATGGTTTCGCACTATTAGTAGAAGAATAAAATTTCAGAGATCAAATTGAGAATTAATTCTAAATTGAATCATTTCATTGTTTTTTATAGTTATTTTTATATAAAGATATTTTTATAGGAGTAATTATTTAAAACAATAATTTTTTTTGATCAAATTTTAAAACAATAATTTAAGAAAGTGAAAAATGTAGGATAGAACATGGATGCTAATGGCATGCAGGGCCCATAAACACGGTATGAAATTGACTTTTGTTATGATAATAATGTGTCTATTTTATTTTGTATCTTTTTTATTGAATAATATTTATTAATTATTATCACACTGAGTCACTGACGAGTGAAGACTGAGTCAATTCCAAGTTGGATATTGAGATTGAGATCCATTACTTTAATTTGGTGTGACTTTAATTAAATTAGTTCATATATATAGCAACGAAAAAAATCTGTCATATTCTAGCTGTACCAAAAAGAAGAAAAACAAAGTAATTTCAAATATATAATAAATATTTATTTCGCACATTTTACAAATATAAGTTAATATTTAATGCACTGTTACTTTGTTTTTTAGTGGTCTTTTTTTTTTTGGTGGTCTGAACTCTGAATACACACGGATACTAAATTATAAATAAAATAAACATGAGGGAAGACATTTAATTTTTTTTTTTAAATACCTTTGGCCTCAAGTTTCTAACTTTAATTTCTTAATGGTATAAGTAAACGAGTTAGAATTAAAATATGGTATTGAAACTTTGAATCTTTGATCCTCGTAAAATATCAAATAATTTATTATTACTAGCTTCAACACGTATCCCAGTTTTGTTAAAGTAATTATTTCTCCAATCTCTTCTATATAACTTGAAAATAATAATAATAAATTCATAACAAGATTTAGCACATCAAAATCAGTTAAGTATATATAAAAATATATATTAAAATATAAAATATGTATTAAAAATAATAAAATTACACGTATACACATATAAATACATGATGACTGATTTTGATGTGTAAATAAAATTCTTGATACTAAAAAATTAAGTCACCGAATGAGTAGGTTAAAATATAAAGTCTTAGAATTTAAATAAATAAAAAAAAGTCTTGGAAGCCTGCAGCCACTGTCGCGGCGTCGTGCACCCTCGCCGCATATTCTCTTCTTCTTTGTAGCAAGTGTCGCCCGCCTCAGTGGCTCTGTTTCTTCAAATCTTCGTTGACGCCATTTTCTCTTTTTCGCTACATCGCCACCCTCTTCTTCATATCACGCCGCTTGTTTTTAGCGCCACCTCTTTTTCTTCTTATCTTCTTCTTCCTCCTCCTCCTTCTTGTTGTTGTTCTTTTGGTGAGGGTTTTGGTTAGTGGTGGTTTAGGGTTAGGTGGCGACGATGGTGATAATGAGTTTAGGTGGCTAAAGTTAGTGGTGGTAGTTGTGACAGTAAATAAGTTAAGAATGATAACTCATATAATCCGTGAGTGATCACTTTTATTCTCTTTTGATGATAATTTTTTAAACTTTCGGATGATAATGTTTTTTTATTATTGTTGTGTTGGTGAGGACTGCTGTTGATGGTAGTGGTTTAGAGTCGGATGGCAGCGGCGGTGGAGTTGGTGGTGAGATTAGGCGGCTGTAGTTGGTGTTGATGACGGTAAATGAGTTACAGATAATAAATTGTATAATAGCTAAGTAATAACTTCTATTATATTTGGATGACAACTTTTTTTCAATTTCGGATGATAAATTTTTTAATTTTAGATGATAACTTATTTGCTATCTAATGTTGGTTCCGTAATATTGTTAAAATATAAAATACATATAAAAGATATATATTTAAAATAGTATATATATTTATACAGAAATATATGATTTTTCTTACGGCATCCTCTAACTCGGTAGGTTGAAGACTAATTCGCTGCAGATTTGAATTCTATTTAAGGATCTATTATTGGCAAATGATTACTGTATATACATCGAACTTTTGACACTTGTTTAAGCGGATTAATGAATTAGCTAATAAACCAACCTAAATCAATTTAGAAAAATATATGATGATATAATATTTTTAATTTTTGAATTAAGTTTTTTTTTTGTATTTTTTAAATTTTCATTCAAGTTTGAGCCCAAAATCTTTCATCACATACTTTTTAATTGATGTTGCTACTTGACCAAAGAACCATATGTTAAAATATCAAATCATTGAAAAAAATAAACAATTTTTATAAGCAAAAGAAAACAAATATATTATGAGTTTTTTTTTTTTTATAGTTTTGACAAATTTACTTCTTCTCCCATTGTCAGAAATGAAATTTATCATTGTCTTAATACGTGTTAAGTTTCAAAAGCTTTCTCATTATTATATCCTTCCCCGTGTTTAGTTGATTCAGATTTTTTTTTTTAAAAAAATAATTTTGATATTAATATAAAAATATTTTACCTTTACATTTAATTACATAATATTGTCAGTAAAAATAATTTCTTTTCATTGATATCTAATTAATCAAAAAAAAATGAATGTGATTGTACAATTATGTAAAGAGAAAATTTTCACGATCCAAAATTAAGAAGTTAATTGAGCCAAAACTCTAACCTCTCTTTTTTTTTGTTCTATCCCACCCCGACTTCCACGATTCCATCTATGCCACTGCCACCCACGTTGTCACTCGCATCATCACCGGCCACCTCTTCTTCTTTTTCCTCGTTTTTTCAGCCACCGTCATCATCCGTGCTGTTACTGCCGCCTCTTTTTCTTCTTCATTGTATTTTTTCGCCACCGTCGTCACGCCCGCTCCTTCTTCTTCTTTTTCTTCCTTGCCTTCTCCCGCCACCGCGACGTCTTCTTCAATATCGTAGCCTTTGTCTTGTGATTGGCGATGGAAAATTGGACGCGATCGCTTTCGTGGAGAGTGCGATAAGTGTTGGATCTGATGGAAGACTGGTGGATGTAGAGATCTTTGCAGCCATCGTCGGGCTTGATGAAGCTGAAATTCTTGGTGGTGGATTTAAATAGTAAGGTTACCTGTCCGATTTCTTCTTCTTCTTCTCCCTCTTTTTCATGCGTCCCTGTTTGGTAGTAATGGTGATGGTGGTGGTGAGGTTAGGGTTAGACGGTGATAGTGGTTGTAAGGTGGAATAATAATTATATTCTATTTCGAATAATAATTTGAATCTGTTTCGTACGATACTTGTGTTGGTGTGTGTTTAGGGTAATGGATAATAATTATAATCTATTTCGAATGATAATATTTTTTAGTTTTGGATGATAATGTTAATCGATTTTGAATGATAACTTTTAATTGAACTTATTAGCTCTCTTATGACTCTCTAATGTTATCTTTATATAAAATATTTTATATTCTCAGTGTTTTAAAAGTAAAAGCATGAAATTAAAATTCACATTCAGTTAGCATGAAGACAATTAATTACTTATAAGTTTTCACATGTTATCAAACATATCATATCACATAAGTAAACTTTTAATAATATTTAAGAATTTTTTATATTTCCT
The DNA here is from genome assembly GCA_036250425.1 of Stylosanthes scabra. Taxonomy (NCBI): domain Eukaryota; kingdom Viridiplantae; phylum Streptophyta; class Magnoliopsida; order Fabales; family Fabaceae; genus Stylosanthes; species Stylosanthes scabra. The sequence continues at coordinate 30,182 of JASCZI010030228.1, forward strand.
TTTTATTCTATTCAATTCCCAAAACTAAAGGCAAGGCAGCCCAACCTCCATGTTGTTGGAGAAACATTCCAGCCATTTTTTATATAGATTAATTAATCTGACAAGTCCATTAGCATTATTTAACACGATTAGTACAAAGAAATTAATTAAAGTTTAATCCACACTCTTAACCAATAATTACACATAATAAAATACTAAGTCTGAAAAAAGAAATGAAGAGAGAAAGGAGTTTAGTCTGACTAACTCTCCATTCAAAAGTCCGTTTTGACCACCCCCCCTCTCCTTCTTCCCTTCTTCCTCCTCCCTGCTCCAACCTTTCCTCTCTCTCTCTCTCTCTCTAACACTCACAGATACTCATTCTTAATTCATATATCTTACTTATTAATCTTTCTTTCTCTCTTCAAATCAATGACAACTACTACCTACTACTTCTTCTACTTCTACTTCTACTTCTACCTACTCATTATTATTCCCAACACCGCATCTTCATCATCATCATCATCGTCGCTATCTCTCTCTTCAATTCTCCTTTCGCTTCACCATGGGCGCGTGCTTCTCCGCATCTAAAGTCGTTAGCGGATCCAATACGACGTCGCATCACAACAAACACAAACAGCAGCAGCAGCACCGGCATCAGCAGCAGAGGTCAACGAACAAGCACGTGCCGTGCGGCAAGCGAACCGATTTCGGTTACGATAAAGACTTCGATGACCGTTACTCGCTTGGAAAGTTGTTAGGTCATGGCCAATTCGGTTACACCTATGTCGGAATTCACAAGGCCGATGGACACCGCGTCGCCGTTAAGAGGCTCGATAAGGCAAAGGTGTGATTTCCATTTATAGCCGGTTAGTTAGTTAGTTAGTTAGTTAGTTAGGATTTCAGTTATTACAGCTGGAATATTTGTTGAAATCGGTGAAGTCGATGGAAATGGATTTGGCTTAGGTGCTTGAGACTCTGCAATTCTTGCTTTGTTTTGTTGGTGTGCTCAGATTTGTTGAATGTTGACTTTCGTTTGCTAAATCCTCTAGTGTATGAATATGATTTTTTTTTTTTTGGAAATTTGGTCTGGTCTAGTGGCAGTTCTCTCGTCGGCTTAAACAAGTGTTGGTGTTGGGGTTTTGAATTCGGACTTATTTATGCAGCAACATCAGAAGATTATTCCTTAGATTGACGAGCTAGGGGATATCATGAGAAACCAAAATGTGCTGTATTTTAAGTTGTCAACTTATTATATAAAATGTATGGTGTATAGGTGAGTGGTGGTGACTGAGTTTTGAGGTAGTTTTTTTCTTGGTTTCCACGGTATCCCTTAGCCCGACAGGCTAAGGACTAAACCGATGCGGATGAGAGCTCCATTGAAGGTTTGCCGCTGGCCATTGGGTTGCTGCATGCACAAGATGGGATTCGAATCCCTGACACTTGCTTAAGCGGATTAATGAGCTAACCACCTGACCAACCCAGCTTGGTTGGGTCTTGAGGTAGTTATTTCTGAAAGAGTCAACTGTTCCTAAATCCCAAGGATTTTGAGTAAATAGTTTGATGACTGTGTAAAAAGTTAGTTGAAGTGAATCGAGATTAAGTTCTCATTTTAGATTGTGGTTGGTTGGTTATGCTAATTGTAGCTGCTCAGCTCATAGTTACTACGGTTCTCTCTTAAGGTTAAGCAGTTATTTGGTGTGAGCTTAGATGAAATCATGCTTTTCTAAATTTATCTCTTGAATTTGTTGGCAGATGGTTCTTCCTATAGCGGTGGAGGATGTTAAGCGAGAGGTCAAGATACTGAAAGCGCTTGCTGGCCACGAGAATGTGGTTCAGTTCTACAATGCTTTTGAAGATGATTCCTATGTGTACATAGTTATGGAGTAAGTTGGTTTCATTTTTCCCCTTTGTGCTCGTTTGATTTTGACCAGTAATTCATTGCAATGTGGTCTGTATTTATCCTATAAAATCATGTATATGTATATATGTTGACTTAAACCTCATTTTCCTTTATTTTATTAGGTTGTGCGAGGGTGGAGAACTGCTAGATCGAATATTGGCCAAGTAAGTATTGTTTGAATCTATATTTCACTGAGCTTGGTATCTATTCTGAATGTTCATGTTGAGACTGCAGAGATAGGGCCATTATTGAATCCAGTCAATCCAGTTTTTCATCTGAGCTCGATTTATTGTTCCAGGACTAACTTCTTCATTTGCTTTAATCAGGAAGAACAGTCGGTATAGTGAAAAAGATGCTGCAGTGGTTGTTAGGCAGATGCTCAAGGTTGCTGCTGAGTGTCATTTACATGGTTTGGTACACCGCGACATGAAACCAGAGGTAGGGTTAAGTCTGTTGGGATGCCTAGCAAATTTGAGTCATATGGAGCGATAGTCAAAATTATATATTTTTCTTTGCATGCAGAACTTCCTTTTCAAATCAACCAAAGAAAATTCACCTTTAAAGGCTACAGATTTTGGTTTGTCAGATTTCATAAAACCTGGTGAGGAAATTTTTTTATGTGCATTAATTTTTTTTCTCCCTGTCCCCCCTCTTTTACATCAGACATGATATGCTTTTTTTTGGTTGAGTTATTAGACATCTGTGATCTTTATCTGACAATTCAAGTTATCTTTCGGAAAAAAAAAATGCAGGAAAAAAATTTCATGATATAGTTGGCAGTGCTTACTATGTTGCGCCTGAAGTGCTAAAACGCAAGTCAGGCCCTGAATCTGATGTGTGGAGCATAGGTGTTATTACATACATATTACTGTGTGGGAAACGTCCATTTTGGGATAAGACTGAGGATGGTATTTTCAAGGAGGTACTATAAATTAATATTAGTGCATTCTTCTAAGTTTTCCAATTTTTGGGCTATTGTGATTTATTCTTGTTTCTTTAGTGGCATAAATAATAATGTCTTTGGTCTATACTTCCATTGCCTATTGATTGTGATCAAATAATTTGTTTTAGAACTTCTGTTTGTTGCTACATTAAATGTATGATCTGTACGTGCAGGTCTTACGCAACAAGCCTGATTTCCGCAGGAAACCATGGCCAACTATAAGCAATGCAGCAAAGGATTTTGTGAAGAAATTGTTGGTAAAGGATCCTAGGGCAAGATTAACTGCTGCTCAGGCTTTGTGTATGTATCCAATTGTGTGTATTTTGTTTTATTTTTTTAATGAGAAGAATCTAATATGTTAACTTACGATAACTTCAGTTCTCCTCACTTGAATTTTAGGGTGTTTTATTACATAAATTTTAAGTATTCGAATTTTTAAATGCATCTCATGTAATGTCGGAACCTCGGAATGTCTCCTGTCCTAAGTATTTGGACATGCTTGCTTTACTTGATGTTTAATTGTTTTGACTTATCGTGAGTTCCCAATATTTCCAGCACATCCATGGGTTAGAGAAGGAGGAGAAGCATCAGAGATTCCTATCGATATATCTGTTCTGAGCAACATGCGGCAGTTTGTGAAGTATAGTCGATTGAAACAATTTGCACTGAGGGTAAGGCAAATTAGTTCCAACTTCCAAGTTATAACCTTCGCATGCCATATGAGGCATTAGGCATAGAATGTGATAGTTCCAGCATTTTTCTTACTTGATAATCTTCCAGGCATTGGCTAGTACGCTTAATGAAGAAGAGTTGGCTGATCTAAGAGATCAATTTGATGCAATCGATGTGGACAAAAATGGTTCAATTAGTCTGGAAGAGATGAGACAGGTAACCTGCTAAATTTACTTGCTTTGTAACTAGTATATAAATACAGTACCAATTAGTGAGTAATTATTCCCTTAACTATTGTTTCCCCTCTTTTACGCAGGCTCTTGCTAAAGATCTACCTTGGAAGTTGAAAGAATCACGCGTTCTAGAGATATTGCAAGCGGTGAGTATGCGTGAACTTGTGCAGAAAATACACATAATCAGCCATAATTTCAACTTTTTAAGACATGGAGTTTCTCAATATTGCCTTTGGCTTGTTAATAGTAAAATTCAATCTCATGTATTTGCAGATAGATAGCAACACAGATGGGTTAGTGGATTTCACTGAATTTGTGGCTGCTACATTACACGTGCACCAATTGGAGGAACATGACTCTGCGAAGTGGCAGCGACGGTCGCAGGCTGCTTTTGAGAAATTCGACATAGATAAGGATGGATATATTACTCCAGAGGAACTAAGAATGGTTGGTCTCCTCTTTTTTCAAGCAACCCAAACATTTTTTAATGAAATTTTCTCAATTATTTAAAGGTTTAATTTCAATCAAATCCCTATAGGTTAAACATTTTTATTAAATCCCATATATTAACAAATATTTTTCAACTAGGCCTATACTATTTGTCTAGCTGGGTAGTTTAATTAGAAAAGTTTTAAACTAAATGGACCGAGTTGTAAAACATTTGTACAGTATACGGATTTTATTATAAATATTTAAACTAGAAGGATCTAGTTAAAAATTGAGCAAGATACTATAAATGTCTACAAAAGTAATTTAACTTTATTTAAAATTTGTTTGCCAGTGAATGCTCATCAATATTTGCATCTAGCATTTTTTAAAACCAATGTAACCTTTTGTACATTTTCAGCATACTGGATTAAGGGGTTCCATTGATCCTCTGCTTGAGGAAGCTGACATTGACAAAGATGGAAAAATCAGCCTTCCGGAATTTCGCAGGCTCCTAAGAACTGCAAGCATCGGTTCTCGGAATTTACCAAGCCCCAGCAGCAATCGGCGTCATACAATCCTAGAATAGAGGCTGTTTCAGAGGCTCAGTTAAGCCTGTATTGTGAGTGGAGTAGAGTTCCTTTTAAGATTATCTTTTGTGCAGATTGTGCTGAAGCCATTAAGACTCTAATATGTTTCTGCATCGGTGTTTTCGCTTGTCTTCGCTTGTCTGCTCCGACAATCTATGGAACTTGAACTCCAGTTACAGCGGTATACGCGCACCGCACAGTGATTATATTCCTTAAGGACTAAGTCAAGAGGTTTTTGGTAGAGTTTGTGCATAAATTATTTCAGGTTTCATCAGTGTACATGATTTATTTGTTGGGGTGTTTCTTGGCTGTCATTCATGTAATAACGTGTAAGTATAAATAAATATATTTTCTAGTCAGAAATTGGGAGATAAGAAAAAGAAAAGAAAAAAAGGAAGTAGCTGCAAATAAACATGAAATATGTTGATAGAGTTCTATTTGTCTTGCCATTTTCGACCTTTTCTTATTTCATTCACTTCCTCTAAAAAAAAGCAAGTGCGACCTGGTGTTGTTACTAACTAAGTAACTATACTGCATCACATGTGGTATTGTGGTGTGTTTTGGTAATTACTTAAAAACCCATTTACCAATTTTTTTTTAATTTGAATTTGGAGTACATTAATGATAATATATAAATTAAAGTTTTAATATAAAAGGCTTTATAAGATTTATAAGATTGTTTTTAAAAAAAAATTCAACCCGACCCTTTATGGAAAGAAAGTATAAAAAAATTAGAAAATACAAAAAAAAAAAAAAGAGTACTCAAAAATGCATTATCCTGTAAATATGTACTCTCTTAATAATTTTTGAAAATTTTTGCTTTTGATACACCCTACCCAATGACCGGCTTGAGTTTAGATATAGAAAACTGTGAAGGGTGCACTAGATTCATTCACCAAAGTAGAAATGAATTATGCATGTGATAAGTGCAGAGAAGATGTGCTCATGCTCTACCTAGCTATGTTTTGTTTTTCATGCTCTTACTGATTTGATACCTTTTTGAGTGACAGGTAAAATTCAAGTATGATCTGTATGCAGTGGTTGTGCATGACGGAAGAACCCAAATTCAAGGCACTATCATTGTTTTGTACTCACTGATGAATATAATTGGCATAAGTTGGATGATTCAGAGGTACATATTGTAGCTCTCATTTAATTTCAGTAATCATTTCTCAGTAATTTGTCACATAATTTCATCTAATATTATGCATCAGGTTACTAGAGTGAATGAAGAAGTCATGAAAGAAGAAGCTTACTTACTGTTTTATGCAGAGCGCGGTACTCCACCGGTACTCCATGAAGAAGCTTATAGAAACTGGTGGATGCAAAGCCAGCACAAAAGAATGCTTCTGCAAAGGATCATACTCCAGAGAATGTTGATAATGGTGCTTCTATGGGTGAATATAATGAGAATGCTGCAAAGGATGACTTTCAAGAAAAAGTTGATGGTGATCATATTCATATGGATGCAAACAATGAGAATGCTGCAATGGATAACACAAAACAAAAGGCTTTAATACTGATAATGTTATGGACCCCTTTAATGGAAGTTTTGGTCAATCTGATGAAGAAATAACAGATGAAGTCCAAGAACCTTTAACAGAAGATTTTTCTTTTTTTTTTTCTTTTCTGTGATTTGTAAATTTGAAACTTGAACAGTGAGACATTTGACTAAGTGATGATTTTACCATCATTAGATAATAGTTGTTGTTGATATCGGACAAAATTGGTGATTCTTGTTATTTGACAAATGTAGATAATTGACCAATGTATTCTTTTCATGGAAGTTTATTGGTAAGAGCTTGTTGACTCTGGAATTATGGTTCCCCCAGTTCATATGATCTTCCACTGAGTGATGAGTTTTTTTTTTAATCCATCCAAAATGAGATGTAATCATATAGAATACAAATAAAAGTGAAAGTGAGATGTAATCACTAAAAACCGGTGCTGTGAGAAGTTAGTTTTGGAGTCAGTTTAAGTTAGTTTAATAATAATGAACAATGGTAAATCTTCTTCACAAATACTCTTCCTAAATCCTTATAACTAAATATTGAATGTTTTACAAGGTATTGAAACATTTAATTATTAGAAATATCATAATTATACAAATATTTTACTAACCAAATTTAATTGAATTTTCTTTGTTTTATATATTCTTTTTGAAAAATATTAAATAATTATCAATTTTAATTTATTTTGAAAATTACTTTTGACTATTAATTTAAATTCTTTTCATTAGTAGTTTAATTTTCATACTTTAATTATCACTTTTAATGTTAGTGACTAAATAATTGTAAAAGATAATAAACTCGGATGATTTTATATATGGAATAGTATAGGTAACCAATAATTTTCTAACTATTAAATCAGCCAACAAAAAATACAGCATCAAAAACTACTATTTATAGAACATCAAAACTATAGACTAAAGCAGCCCCAACCAACTTTATATTTTTTAGAAACAGAACATTCGAAACTTAAAAACAGAACATACGAAACATAAAGAAATAGAACATCTAATTTAAATTGTCGGCTGATGGTGGCTAAATTTTTATTGATTACCTAATATAGTTGTTTATATATAGTATTCCTGTATCTCATTCTCCTTATTTTCGATCAAATAAAAGCTTGGAATTTGTACTAGCAACTTGAATTAATCCGAGAAAATTAGAGTTAACCACTAAAATCGTTTATGTAACTTTTAAAAATCAATAAAAATACTCTTAATTTTATTAACAATTAAAATATTATCTAATTATTAAAAATATAATAAAAATGTCCAATATTAAGTATTTTTATAGCAAAGGTATTAAAATATTTTTGGTATAGTAATATTACATGTACTATTATTATACACACTTTCACATATTGTTTAGCAATATGAAAAGTGTAAACATAGATTAATTCGTTTAGTAACACTTGTATAACATCGTTTAGCAACACATGTACCATTATAATGTTTACATTTCCGTATCGGTAGGAGTCGATGCTAATTAATTCTTTTTGGTGAGTTTGGTAGTTAACTCGGGAAATTAAAAGAAAATTACAACATTAACCCCGTTAAGAACACACCGGACACGCTGCGAGCTGAGCAACAACCGCGAAGCGAAGGCGCGAAGAGAGAGAGAATGAAGATAGTGACGTACAACGTGAACGGGCTTAGGCAGCGCGTAGCGCAGTTCGGTTCTCTTGGGAATCTCCTCAACTCTTTCGACGCCGACATCATTTGCTTCCAGGAGACTAAGCTCCGCCGTCAAGAACTCACCGCCGAT
>JASCZI010030228.1:46579-70117 GCA_036250425.1 Stylosanthes scabra
CAAAATAAATTTACAAATTGCTTTCCAAAGCACTTTTGCAGTAGTACAGTGAGATGTTAGTTGGTTTTCTTTCATGCTCACCATTTCCAATGCTCTTCGAGTAGTTTCATCAATTGGGAATAATTGGAGCTTGAGTTTCATACTATTCTGTACATTGTTATCTACATGATTTTGCGGAAATGTGGGCAACGGGGGCAGTACATAATTAGCAGAATCAGAACACTTTTCTCCTAGAACAAAGATAGAAGAATAAGTGTGAAGTTGCAGAATCATATAGAAAGCACATTTGGGAGCAAAGATTAGATAAAGCTCTCATGGTAACAACTACCTAGATTATTCTCCGGGTCATTTTCAGCCTCCTTACCAGAGGAAGCTCGCTCCAAATGCTCAGCAGCATCTGCAACTAAAGAAACACCAGCAATTGCAGCCTTCTCCCACTTTTTATATGCTGCAGTGGTGATCACACCTGATAGATAGAAACAATAAAGAATAAATTTCTGTGGTTTTTTTTTTAGATGAAAAATAAGATACATGAATTTATTTTAGATCTATATTTTCATATCTCAAAGGGGAGAAAGAAAATGAATCACCAGATTTCTTTCGCTGCCTTGAGGGCTTCATGGTAATTGAATCTCCCTTGGTGTTACTTCGGCTAACACCCATGTTTACATTGCGCTTCAACGATGGTTTTGAAGGTCCAAGCTTTAAAATATTTTGACTATCAACAATAACCAGTTTAACTGCACGAGGATCATTTCCCGACACTCTACTCTGATTTGAAACTGTGTTAGGAGCAGGAGGAGTACAATTTACTCCCTGCAGAGGTCTCTTTTTTACATTCTTTTTCCTGTCCTTCAAAAGTTGGTGCTCCTTCATGGCAACAAGTCTAGGTGAGCTCCCGCACATACCAAGATATTGAAAATTAAAATGCAAAGACAAATGTATAGTTTTGACTAACCAAGGTTTCTACAAAAACTTTGAACCTCCGGGGCTTTAAGTGAAGCTTTGAGGCTTTGCAGCTATACTTTTCCAATAAAGACCACCTGTGTCAAAGGCAAGATAATTTGAGGAGAGCACCTTAATCATTCCTAAGAAACTTTTAATGCAAAAATAATAACCACTATAATACTATTCCCCAAATCTTATTCAGGAATTTACTATGAAATGATAATATTAAAAAGACTAATCAGATGCAAGGAGATCTTCTCCAAATATCAATCTGTTCTTCCCATTATTTCTCCTTTCACGTGACCTACAAAATCAACTAAACTCCAGTTCTGGATGCTCCATCATATGAATTAATATGTTTAATAGAAGCAAACCATCTTGATGCATAAAAGGCTACTACAAATCTTCCATAGAATGTAAAAACATATGTACTTCATTTGGAGAGAGAGAAAGAAAAAAAAAAAACATTGACACAGTTGTGTACCAGCGAAGCATTGCAGCATTGGTATCTTTTGAGTTTTTGGCATCTAAACACAATCCTGGACCAAGAAGTTTGTTCATCCGTCTCACAAGCCGATAATAATAATGCCTGACCTGCAAGTCATCATCCAGGAGAAATAAAGAGTGAAAAATGGGAAACAATCAAGGCTTTTAGTTTGACAATAAAACCCAAAAATTATAAATGACGGGTAAAAGATCATGTACACAAGCTGAAAAAGATAATAAAGCCTCGTAACGGGTACCTGATCCTTGTTTTTACTCTGCACACGACAAGTGATCTTCTCGAAATTCTACATTTAAATAATGCAGTTAGTAATTATTAACAAAAGTAACAACCACAGGGAAAGCAAAATCAATCAATAAAAATATACCTTCCCAACTTGTCGTAACGCGGTGAAGAAACTTTCCTCCTCTTGACGAGTCCACGCAGCCCACTGCCTTGTCGGTTTCTTCGGAGCTACAAAAGACAAGGGAATATTACCTTTTACTGATCGAAACACATTAATAATCGAAACCTGACATCACACGTAATAAAAACAAATTAGGGATGAAAGTAAACAACCAACCTGGCTGCTGAATTGTGGCAGCATTTGAAAGAGATGATGAGGAAACAACAGGATCCCCATTTTGGATTGAAACAGCATTCTCCGGGCTAATGTTAGTATTATCCGGATTAACCGAGATTTGTGCCTCAGCCTGCATTTTTTTCACCCTAGTATATGCTCATGCTATTGGTCTTCAAATGCACCAAAGATACAAGATTCAGTTCCCTGTGATCAACAAGAAAAATCAAATTTCTTTTGTTCCTGAGAATAAAAAATATGCCTCAGCTGCAACTCACTTGAATAACTCATGGATCATAATTTTTCTTAATTCAGGTACGAGTCAAACTTCACAATGTAGCTTACAGGCACAAGAAAAATGAATCCAAACCTAATTAATTACTCTTGCACATATAATCAATATTCACAAACATTAAAGCAGTACTGAAATTATTTTAAAAAAATTCAAATTTAATTGAAATTGAAGTGAATTGTAAACCTAACAAAGATATTAAGCTAACTAAGAACACAAATTGAATCTCGGAGAGGAATACGGTACCTTGAAAGACAAAATGTCGCGAATTAATGAATTGCAGAGAGAAAATTTGCGAGGAATTGTGATATGATTGGAGGAAGGAGGGTTAGGAAAAGAGGGGAAATTGGATATGTGGAAACCCTAACGCGAAGGTGAGAAGAAGAAGAAGAAGAAGAAGAAGATGACGAAAGACGAAGGAAGATCGACGAACATGCACACTGTGTTCTTCAATGTTCTAAATCTAAACGCTTCGTTTCCAGTCTTTGAATTATTTTTATTTTTGGCCTTTTTATTATTTTGTATATAATAAAAAAAATAAAAAATATGTGTCAATTTGATATTATTAAAATGTTTTAACTTTAATTTTTATATATATTATTTTAATAAAACAAAAGCATAAAATTATTTAACAAAAAATAATATATAAATAAAAAATCAATTATTAAATCAGTTATTAATTTATTATTATTTTTCTATAAATATATGTTATTTTATTTTATTTATTATTTTGTATTTTAATATATATTTATTTTTATTTTAACATCAATTAATTAGATAACTCAATAAAATCTAAAATGTGAAAAATTAAACTTTTGCAAGTTAGATTAAAATCATAGCATTTGACTTTTTTTAAAATGCAAGCTGTACTTAAAGTGAAGCATCTAAAAAGTTGATGAGATAATCAATCCATTCAAATTTAATTAGTTTATGAAGTATAAACTAAGTGTCATTAACCCTTTTTTTTCTTTATAAAAGATTCACATGTTTTGCATCTTAATTTGCGTATAACTTGAGATATAACTTAAATACAACAGTGACATAAGGTGATGGGTACAAATACATGAAGATGAAACTAAATTTAATTTAATTAATAATTATAAATCAAGCATATAAATATCACTTCCTTTTCTTTTTAAAAAGTCCCCCTTTTTGTTTATTTTGTTCTCCTATTTTTCTTGTGAATCACCTTATTCTAGTTTGCCCTCGACAATGTATTTATTTATTCATCAGTCCTTCAATTATATTATTATTATTATACCATTATTATTATTATTATTATAGTTTGGTCCTTAATTATTAGGGAAAAAGACAAAATTGCCCATGACCTTTTTAAAATCGGACAAACATACCTCCCACCTATGGAAAATACTTGTATGCCCCCAACGTTAAAAAAAATAAGACATTCATACTCCCATTACTTCACGTTATCACTTTGGGTGAAGCTGAGGTGGCCGTAAACGGGTCTGATGTGGCCGTTACGGATCCACGTGGACAATTCACTCACTCCACTCACTCACCTTGCAACGACGTCGTCTCTAAATGGAAGGGAGATTTGGGGATTCCTATTTAACCCTTGCCCCTGCCATGGTTATTACGATTCATGCCCTAAACGTGTGATCGAAGGCAAGGAAGGGTCGTTGTTGGTCTTGCGAAGCTGAGGAGATCATCTTGATTCCTGGAACGACGAAGAGAAGGAGACATTGAAGGGAGTTGAAGCAACGCTCTGCTGCAAAGGTTAGTCCTATTTCTATTAGGTTTAGGGGGTTTCTTTTTTCGTTTAGAGTGTTGAATGTTAGCTAGTGGCTGTTAGTAAATAATGTAATGTGATTAGTCTTGGATGCTGTTGCATGTTAGGGTGTTGATGAGGATTTTTGATTAGGTGTAGATTGGTTAGTCTTGGATGGTGTTATGAATCGCAGTGTGTGTGTGTGTGTTTGCAGTGAATGGGGACACTCTACGCGGTTCCTGTCTTCCATCATGGGGGAGCTTTATAAGACATCCCAATGGTGAGCTTGTATATGCCAATGGTGAGGTCAAGATGTTTGATTACTGTGAGCTAGATATTGATCACATCAACATCGGAAATTTGATTGTGTTGCTAAATGAGCTAGGGTACAAGAATCACAAGGCCATGCATTGGTATGATAAAAATGCCTCTGAACTGGAAACAGGTATAAATGAGATTGATGGGAATCAAGGAATCCGTGAGCTGATTGAGTGGCTGAGGGTGAACGAGGAGCCGGAGTTTCATATATACATTGAGCACACCATTGGCAAGCTTATCCTAGCTGAAGATGTTGGTGTTGGGGAGAAGGTGAGAGCTGAGACAGTTAACTTGGATGAGGATAGCATCCACAGTTGGGAGATGCCAAATCATGTAATTCATATCAACAGTGAGGATGGTGTTGGGGCTACGCAATCTAGTAGGAAGAGGAAGGAGAATGCTGAACCTGAAGGTAAGGGAAAGCAGAAGGCTGCTGAACCTAAAGGTAAAGGAAAGGAGAAGGTTGATGAAGCTAAAGTGGTTGGGAAAGGAAAGAGTCCTAAGAAGGTAATTCATGCAAAGAAGAACAGAGGTGGTGCTGAGGCTAAGAAGAGACAAGATGAAGGGCCTAGTGGTTTGCATGGTAATGGGCCTGAGGATAGTGATGGACCTGGAGCAAGGCCTGAGGATGTGGGAGCTGGACATGATGTTCTGTTTTGTGTAATTCAAACTTAGAGGCACTTTTGCCTAAGTTATGATGTTTGTAAAGTCAAACTTGTGGGCTCTTTTGTTTAAGACATGAAACTTGTGAATATTGTTGGATGAAGTTCATTACGAAAAGTTAATGTTATCATATTTTGGATACTTATGAATGTTACTGGTTCTTTTGTATTGCTAGGTAAGTTATCTATGGAGTACATTCCATTCATGTTAACATAGCAGGCAAAAAACTTGCTTAATTCATACCATAGTTTTGATCACAATAGGTTTTTATCAAAATGATAACATACTTAAATAGGTTTGCTTCTTCCATGCACTATTTCATACATCACACCCTAATCCCAACAATATACAGAGACACTACCCAAACAAACAAACCCACAATTACCCACAACTTTGGCTTAATCCTCCTCTCCATTGCAGCCACTCTATTCTCCAACCCTGCAACCCTGGTCTCAAACCCAACCATGGCAAAGTGCTGATCCACATCTTCATTATCTTCTGCATTTGTCATTGTACCACTTCTTGCCAGTTTTAAAGTGTGCCTATCCAGCCACACGAAGAATCTGCAGTGGGGCAAACTGACCTTCTGTCACAAACACACAATGAAAAACATGCTCAACGACATATCACTCAGCAACCCAGCAACCACGCATGAGAAATGCACAAGAAACCTTACCTTGAAGAATGGGCAGCCGAAGAACAACCTATTTGGGTTGTTTGTTGTTCTGGACATGTACAACACGACATACACCCTGCATCGGCACTTCGGCGCCACACTGTCCTTGTCCTCCTCTACCCCATTCGGCATGAATACACCCTGCATGGATGACGATGACCTCTCCGATCTCCCACCCACACCTCCGGCGCTTCTTCTCGAACCTGAGGAAACTCCTTCGCTATTCATCTCACTTCAGATTCAACTCTTCAACCTTTGAATCAAATTGGGGAAAGAAACCCTAATTTGCATTCTATTCAACCAAACGACACCGTTTACTCACCAAACCTATTTAACCACGTTGGATTGTCAACGTGGATCCGTAACAGCCACATCAGACCCGTTTACGGTCACCTCAGCTTCACCCAACGTGATCACGTGAGTGCTAAGTAACGGGGGATATAATGTCTCGTTTTTTTGAACGTTGGGGGCATACATGTATTTCCCATAGGTGGGGGGTATGTTTGTCCGATTTTAAAAAGGTCAGGGGCAATTTTGTCTTTTTCCCTAATTATTACTTGGGTAACAGACAAATGTATCTCTATTCCCTAACCTTTTTTTAAATTGGACAAAAGTACCCTCCACTTTACTGAAATACCCGCATGCCCTTAACATTCGAGAAAAGTGGACAATACTACCCCTTCAATGGTCCAATCCATGTGTGACCGTTATGAAGGCGTGTGATGAGGCTGTCAATGACATCTAGCTAGCGGTAACGACATCTAGCTGGTCGTAACGGAGCCACGCTGTACAGACCAGACCCGTAATTGATATTAAACAGCAAAACGAAAGTCGATTCCTTTAGAGGAATGAAACCCTAATTTCGAAGGGCTCATATAAAAAAGGGATAACAGCTTCGTTTTGCTGTGTAATATAAATTACGGGACTGGTCTGTACAGCCTAGCTCCGTTACGGCCAGCTAGACAACGTTGACAGCCACATCACACACCATCATAACAGTCACACGTGAGTTAGACCATCGGATGGGTAGTATTGTCCATTTTTCTTTAAATGTTGGGAGCATGTGGGTATTTCAGCAAAGTGAAAAGTATTTTTTTCTAATTTTAAAAAATTTAAAAGTATATTTATCTTTTACCCTTATTACTTTATGAGAGTAACTCATTAATTTATACAGTTTCAACTAATATTGCATATGACATATTTTGATTTTTGCAATCAATATACTATACTATTTTTAACCTACCAAGATTTATTGTTACATGTTTAGTGCATAAAATATGAGGGACCATTTGTATTAACTCTCTAGGAGATACTTTGTTGCTGGCAACTCATTCATCCTTAAGCTAAATGAGTAATGATTTTTTTTCAGACACATATCTAATTTGTGTCTATATTTACTACAATTGATGTAGATAAAATGAAGGCACGAGTTTTTTTCTCAATTTAATCTCAACATATAGAGTGGATAGATCTAAAAAAAACAGTGTAACATCGATTGAATTAGTTAGATTGGTCTTATTTCAAAAAAAAACTATTTTTTATTATTATTTTTAAATTTTAAAAGTGAACCATTATAAATTTGATTTTAATAATGAAATATAAATAAATTATTATGTAAATTATAAAATTATGAATTTGATTATTATATAAATTATTAAATTTTAAATATTTAAAAATTCATATCATATTTTTAATAATTTTGTTATACAATAATTATACACAACCAAGTGATTTTGCCAACCAAGTTCAACCAAGCTCCTCCCCTGCACGCGCGCTTTCCCCCTTTTGTTACTATGTTTTTTTTTCTTCTCTTCAACACATTAAGAAGCGGAGGAGAACAATAATGACAATAGCGATGATGATGACCACGATGACAACGACAACGACGGCGGAGGAGGAGGAGAAAGTGGTGGAGGAGCA
This sequence comes from Stylosanthes scabra, assembly GCA_036250425.1. Classification (NCBI taxonomy): domain Eukaryota; kingdom Viridiplantae; phylum Streptophyta; class Magnoliopsida; order Fabales; family Fabaceae; genus Stylosanthes; species Stylosanthes scabra. The sequence continues at coordinate 54,190 of JASCZI010030228.1, forward strand.
GCAGCGGCAGGAGGTGAAGGAGGAGCAACATCAGGAGAAAAAGAGGAAGAGGAGGAGGAGGAAGAGGAGGAGGAGGGTAATATCATTGTCAGTAGAGAAGAAGAAGAAAATGGAGTACATTTGAGTGGTAACTTTCTACTTTCATTCAAATCCGTTTCTACTTTCATTCAAAATCCGTTTTTGTTTTCAGGAAAATCCAATTCAGTTTTCGTGAAAATCCAATTCAGTTTCTATATGAAAATTCGTTTCTATTTTGTATGAAAATCCGTTTCTATTTTTTTTATGAAAATTCGTTTCTGTTTTCGTGACCCAAACTCACGTCTGGGCGTAAACAAGACCACGCCTAGGCGTGGCACCAAATCCGTTTTTGTTTTTCATGAAAATCCGTTTTGATTTTTTATTCAATTTCGTTTTTGTTTTCGTGAAAATCCAAATAAGTTTTTATATGAAAATCCGTTTCTATTTTATATAAAAATTCGTTTATGTTTCATATGAAAATCTGTTTCTATTTTTTCATGAACATCCAATTCAGTTTTTGATTATCAATATCAACAACAGCAGCAACAACAACAATAACAACAACAGAAACAACAACATAACGTGGAGGAAGATGAGGAAGAAGAAGAAGGTTATGAAGATGGTGGTGGCAGCAACAATCACGGCAACAGCAACCATGGCGGCAGCATCAACGACAACGACAACGGCGGTAGTAACAATGATGATGATGCAGTAGAAGGTAGAAGAATGAGGAAGAGGAGGAGGAGGCGAAGGCGGAGAAACTGGTTTATGTTTTTGTTGTTTTGAAATTTTGGGAGAGTGAGTTTTTGGCGTGTAATAGACGCGCTGGTTGGAGTGAGAGAAAAACACTTAGTTGAATTTGGTTTGGCAAAATGCTTGGATGTGTAGAATTACTGTTTATTATATATTTGATTGGTTTAATCTAATTACGGTTCGATTTCTACCAACCATTATACTATTGAATAAAATCAATTCAATAATCGATTTGGTTTTCATAACTGTGAAGTTTTATCTCTTTACCATTTTAAGTTTTTAACTTCTCATAGTATATATTGTTTTAAGGAAATTTCTATCATGGACCGGTTCATGATAGATCCAGATAGAATATTCCAAATATATGGCTCACATTCAATCTCTATCATTAATTTTTTTTATTCTCAATAAAGTGTTACATTTTTTATAGGAAAATTTTCTAATATAAAATAAAATAAAACTTTATTTTTAAAAACAAATTAAAGAGATATTAATTACAGAAATCCAATTTTTTGTTTTGGAGCCTGCCTCATGTTCGCCACTTTAAATGGCTAATTTTGTATTTTTCAGAATTTTAGCCACTTAAAGTGGCGAACTTCATTGTATTAGCCAATTAAAGTGGCGAACTTCATGATATTAGCCATTTAAAGTGGCGAACTTATGTCATTTGGAATACTTTTACAATTATAATTTTATTTCCTAAACAATAGGGACACATGAAAATCATTTCCTAACCAAACCATACGATAAAAATCTAATGAATCTACACTCAACCACTTATAAGAAAAAAAAAATGATTTTCCTGCAAATAATTTCACACATTTCACATCTTTCATGGTTCATGCATTATATTACATCTTAATCTTGGACAACCAAGTATATAATAGTCCCTGGTATTTTTATATGCATGTTTCATTAAAGCATATATACTTGGTTATATCATGAAAGATGTGGAATGTGTGAAATTGTTTGTAAGAAAATCATTTCTTTTTTTATTAGTGGTTGGGTGTAGGTTCATTAGATTTTCATCGTATGATTTGGTTAGAAGATGATTTTTACGTGTCCCAATTGGTTAGGAAATAAAATTATAGTTGTAAAAGTGTTCAAAATGGCATAAGTTCGCTACTTTAAGTGGCTAATATCATGAAGTTCGCCACTTTAAGTGGCTAAAACAAAATTAGCCATTTAAAGTGGCGAACATGAGGCAGACTTCAAAACAAAAAATTGGATTTCTGTAATTAATGTCTCTTTAATTTGTTTTTGAAAATAAAGTTTTATTTTATTTTATATTAGAAAATTTTTTATTTTTTATATGGTAAATAGCTATCTTATCCATCATGGAAAGGCTGCTTGTTTTAATATTTGTTGATGGAATAATTGCTAATTATCTTGTTTTCATTTTTCTTTTTCCTTTTTTTTTAATAATTTTTTTAGAGATTAAGCAACCACAAAAAACAAATGATATTTGGTTAAAATTTAAAATAACATCTTCCCAACATTTTAGAGTCTTAAACAATTCTCTCATTTAGAAATTATTATTGAATATTGAATTATTGATTGATTAAAGGATAATTAGTCAAGCATTTTCCCACTTTTACAATTGTACCCAAATTTTCAAAAATGTCATAGGCACGAGCAGTACAACAATAGGAGGGTATTTCCGGAAATTCAAAACTTGAATACAATCTAAAAACCCTACCTATATATTAAGTTCACAGAGCAAAGTTCCTATCTTTCAGCAGAAACCCTAGCGCCCAAATCGCAACCCAGTCGGAGGAGCCATCACTCAAATCCAGCAAGTACGATTTCAAAGCCTCTTTCTTTTCTGACTGTTTTCTATTAATTTTGTGTTTTGTGACTAACTAACTGTTGCAATTTGCCATGTTCTTTTGGGAATTAACTTTTCAGAAATGAAGATCATTGCTGCGTATTTGTTGGCCGTATTGGGAGGCAACACTTCCCCTTCAGCTGATGATATCAAGAACATCCTTTCCTCAGGTCCTTATTCTCTAAATTCATAATTTTTTTTTGAAAAGTTTGTTTTTTAATCTTAAATATTTGAGCTTGTGAAGTGTTAGATATATGAGCTGCTATGTTATTGTAATTGTTATGATTAGTATTATTGTTATTGGTATTATAGAGTTGAGAATCTGATTAGTGAAACATTGACTTTTCATATGAGATGTGTTTCTTGTTTTTTGATTGGCTTTTCATTACTAGAGTTCAATTATTGGTTGCATTTTCATATGTTAATTAATTAGCTAATAGATGCATTAGTTGGTGTTTTCATCCTTTTATTTATTTTTGAGTAATTTTTCCTCAAACCAAAAGAACAAACCAACCCTGTTATGTATCTAAAAAATGTACTCTATTTGATGAATACTCCAAGTTTCGGTGCTAAATTGTCTGGTGTTTCGGTATTTTGGTGCTGAGTTAGTTGTGTTGATTTCACTTGTTTATTTTACTTTGGTATCCAGTTGTAGCAGACATTACCATTTAAGTGTGATTTTTTTCCCTCTCTTTTGAGCCATGAAGTATAATGCATTGAAAGCTTTATATCGGAGTCATGTAACGTTGAATTTTAAATCATTTGAGGATGTGCTTTCCACACTGTTGAATTGTTGACCTATTGTTTGGTCTAATATGATGTTATAGTTGGAGCTGAGTGTGATGATGACAAGCTTGAATTGCTCATGAGTCAAGTGGCGGGCAAAGATGTCACTGAGCTAATTGCATGTGGAAGGGAGAAGTTGGCTTCAGTGCCTTCTGGTGGTGGTGGTGCAGTTGCTGTTGCCGCTGCACCCGCTGCTGGAGGTGGAGGTGCCGCACCTGCTGCAGAAGCAAAGGAGGAAAAGAAAGTGGAAGAGAAGGAAGAGTCAGATGATGTAAGTTTCATACTTAAACCACTATTTGTGATTGGCATTTTATAGTAAACTCATGATTTTTTTAACTGATTATGTTTCTTACTATTTCTACAGGATATGGGTTTCAGCTTATTCGACTAGAAATGTCTCTAGTGCTTCATGTGTACAACACATTTTTCTGTTTTAGTTGAAGAGTTTCAACCCAAATCACAAGGTTTTGCAACTTAAGTTACACATACTTTTAGGTTTCATGGGTTTTGCCATTTTCATTTGACTTGAGACAATGTAATGACATCAAATTTTCTTATATAATTTAGTGGTGTTTTGAATTTGTTATGCTTATTATGGGTATGCATTTATGCTCTTCCTCATTATGAAAATTAAGGCTTGCAGTGTTTTGCATTTGAATTCTTTGCTCCGCTAGCAAGCCATTTATGCGTATGTCAATGGATTAGAGTAATTTGAGTCCAATGAATGAAGGGAATGTCTTCTAATAGGAAACGTTTCCAATATGCCCGGAACACTAGTGTTATTCTGTTTTTAGCCGTTGACCTTAATCGTATAAATATTTTATAATTAAAATCAATTAAGATCAACGGTTAAAAGTACAAGAACGCCGATATAATTAAAATCAATTAAGATCAACGGCTAAAAGTGCAAGAACACCGATGTTCCGGGTATACTCGAAACGCTTCCCTTCTAATATATATATATATGTATATGCCATTTTTATCCAAAAAAAAAGCTTTATCAACATCTAAATTTGACTATTCTTAGCAACATCGTTTTAGTTTTGCGGCTTCTAGTAATAGTTTGTAATCACCGATAATAAGGAAAAAAATTATCCTAAAGATCAGGTGGATTCTACAACATTTTCTCTAGTTAATTCTCTTTGCATTTTGGGTTTATTAGAAGATTGATATATTTCTTTTTGGATTCTACATATATTTCTTTTTGTAAATACATAAATTTTTATGTGAATTAAAAAAATAATGATTTTAAATATATATCTATTTTGTTCAATCAAAAGTTTAATTAAATCATTTATTCTATCTTAAATATAAAATTATTTTAATATAAAATAGAAACTTGTCTTATGTTAATTTTTATACTATTTAATATTAAAATAATATATTTAACATAAAAATAAATAACTTGATTAAGCAAAATAATTGTACCTTTAACATTACTCATTAAAAATTAGAAAATTTTCTCAATACTTAGAGAGTAATTTATATTCTAGTCTATGGACTGAAAAAAATAAATATAAAAAAGTTCACACGGTGGAGGGGTTGGTAAAAGTTATGTAGCTTTGTTGGGTAATAATCTTTTTTTATTGAACTTACACAATATATCTAAAAGGATCATTTTTTTTTTGGTCTGGTCTAAAAGGATCATCTTCAAATCAAACTTAAGTATAATCCTCATTTTTGTCGTGTAGAAAAGTTTTTGGGACTTGGTTTTGGGCTCTTGCCCAATACTGTATATTGAATTATGTTTCTCAGAAGTGTGAACAAGGCCAGTCCAAGCCCAATAGATGAAGCAACAGGTTCGCAGAATGAGGAAGAAAGAGTCCAACCAAAAAAAAGAATGAGGAAGAAAGAGAGACGAATCCAATAAGGAGTAGAAGAGTGAGAATAGCACAATAAGACATGTAAATTTATCATCATATTGAAGCAAAATTCATTCAAAAATGTTCTCTTCCTCTGCCTTGCTTCGAACCGAGAAGCTTGAGTTTAGAGTAGAGTATACAACTCTAACCACAAGGACTCGTCGAGCTGGCATTCAAAAACGTTCTAAGAATCAGAACTTAAACTCTAAATATTTTTCATGTCCAAAAAAAAAAAAACTCTAAATACTTTTTTATTTATCAAATATCATATAATTATTCAAGCTTAACAAATAGAAAAAAGACTTGTCACCAAAAAAAAAAAATAGAAAAAAGACTGGACACCAAAAAAAAAAGACACGTAGGTGTATTTATAACACCCATATACCATAAGACAAAACCCTTAAACCCTAATTAACATAACGGTAACTATTATTCCTAATTCTTAGAGAAACTTCTTAGTAATGTAATAAATAAAAATACCATAAATATTGATTCTTCTTCTAAATCCTAACATATAGGTATGTTCTAAAGACTTCATCGATTACACAAATTAATAGTAACTATATTCTTCCTTCATATGATTTTCTTTCAACGATTGAATCTCGAAGTATTTGTTGCAAATATCAAGGTTACTTAGTTTATAAGTAACTGGATTGTGATCCTTGCTCTTGTAACTGCGTAGAGTTTTTGACGTTGAAAACCTTCTATCACATTGATCACATTCGAATTTCTGTTCTTGATCAGACATGATGAACAATATTAAATTTTCAAGTGATAAAAATATGTGTGAAACAAATAATAAGAATGTACAATGGGTTTATATAGTGTAGAGTAGAAAGAGGTTGTATGCTTTAAAATAAGTATGAATCTTAATTTTATTTAGTATTTGATTTAGTTTCCAGAATCAAAAGATATTCAGTAAAAATATATATAATATAATATATGCACATAAAGCAATGAGGGTGAAAAAAAAAATCGTGATCTAATCAAAATTTTGTAACTGAAAAACTTAGAAATATCAAAAAATAAGTATATATCAATCAATTATGATTTTATGAATAAGATGGACCAATATAAGGACCGTATATCTTTCCGCTGCTAATATAGGAAGGAAAAATTAAATGTAATATTTGTTTTTTTTTCATCTTTACGTTCGATTACTTTTTAAATAGAGAAAATCTTGGTAAGACAATAAAAAGTTAATTTTAATTTTTTTTTTCTTTTATCACCCATTATTTCTTAATTATACTCATTGACCCCTATTGATTTCTTAACATTGATTAGGTAGCATTTTTCATTTATATAATTATATTCTAGGCTATGGACTGAAAAAATAAATATAAAAAAGTTCACACGGTGGAGGGATTGGTAAAAGTTATGTAGCATTGTTGGGTAGTAATCTTTTTTTATTGAACTTACACAATATATCTAAACGGATTATCTTCAAATCAAACTTAAGTATAATCCTGTCCTATCATGACAAAGAACCAATAATTACTATTTCAGCAGCCCCTTAAGAATAAACAAAGTACAATATATGTTCAAAAGAAGAAGGGGAAAAAAAAAAAAACACTTCATCAGAAAAGTCTTGCTTCACGTTTTGTTCTTGGCGTTGACATTGCTTTAGTAAGATTTGATGTGCAAAAAACGTTTTGGAAAGCTCTGAACTGCTTGGCTTGAAGACTACCGGTACATGAAGATGGTTGCTCTAAAGAAACTTAAAATTACCGAACAAACCATGGACGTTAGGACTTCGGTACGGTGACATTTAGGATTTTAACATCTTGGTATGGCTTATCTGTCTTGTCTGTCTTCACTTTTTCTATACCCTGTCAAAGATCCAAAGTTTTTGATTGGTTAGTTGCTTTCAGGCAATATAATACCTGAAATAAATGGTAACCTAATATATCTGTAGACAATAACTTAAGAGAAAACAATGTTTGTTGGGAAATCTAAGGAAAATGATTAAATTAAATTCGAAGCTCAAATCACATCATGGAAATTATGTTGCAACTGAATCAGAATGGGAACATGCAAGCAAATTCCTAAATACAAGAATTGAAGCCAATGTACCTGAACAACATCCATTCCCTTCACAACTCTACCAAATACAGAATGCTTGTTGTCCAACCAAGGAGTGGCTACTGTAGTGATAAAGAACTGGGAGCCGTTCGTATTCGGGCCAGCATTTGCCATTGACACTGTGAAAGGCCTATCATGCCTTAGACTGCAAGAGAAAAAGATATTTGCTTTTAAGTCCTATCCTAGGTAAACCATAAGATGAAACTCCACATAGTCCAGAACAAAGGTAATCATTATATTATGGAGAACATAATTAACATAGCATCTGGTTGGACATAATAATTACCTTTTGTGAAATTCATCCTCAAATTCCCTCCCCCAAATGGACTGCCCACCAGTGCCATCTCCTAAAGGATCTCCCGTTTGTATCATGAAGCCCTTGATGACTCGATGAAAAATAAGATTGTCATAATAACCATTCCGGCAGTGAGTTGTAAAGTTCTCCACAGTTTTTGGACATTCCTCTGGGTATAATTTCATATGAATATCACCCATGGTGGTGTGTAGAATCTGCAAAGAATTACTTGGAACTGTAAAGCTCTTTCTCATCGGAAAGAAGTGACCAATGGGATTTTAAAAAGAAACTTATAAACAGAAAAGTCATACAAATGAAACCCAGTTCCTTTCTGCAATTAAGTAGCAATTTAAAAAAAGGAAAAATAAAAAAGAAAAGGAAGAGAATAACAAGAGACAGGTTCTAAATACACAAAAGGTTGGTTATTTGAAGACATTTTGTGCGTCCGTGTGTCTGTATTTAACCTGTTTTACAAGCTTAAGATAGATCACTTACCACATTGTCGGGAAGTGAGGTTGTTGCAGTTTTTCCAACATCTGAAACTGCCAAAAGCTCATCAGCAGGAGGCTTTTCATTGAACACGTCTCTTCCCTTGGTTGCATCTTCAGGCTCTTCTGGTTCTCTCCGACTGATATGTGACAAACTCCAAAACTTAGATAACATAAAGAGTTATATTTTGCAGAATTTAATTTTCATGCATCGTCAGTGTAAAAGAGATTTACACATGCATCCAATCAGGTGTTACCACATCATCAAAAACAATTAATTTTCAAACTCACTACTTCTAAAGTCATATAAATGCATGAATCTGATTGGATGACTGTGTAAAACTCTTTACACCATCAGTGCATCAAAATTAAACTCATATTTTGCATGTTATATGACTCATGATATGCAGCTAAAAAAATGTAAAGCCTCAATGGTACTGAGGAAAATGCAATGAAACCCACTCCACACGAGATAATACACAGAATCATAACACTACTACATAAACCCAGGCTAAAATGATATTTGATCTTCTATACCTGAATAAATATATTCTGTGCTTTTTGAAAGCACAACACAGGAGAGTGGGGTCTGTCAAAGGCTCTTTGCTTTCATTGGCATTAGCAGCGGCCGAAGGGATCTTTCTTACTTTTTTACTACTTTGATCACCTTGATATAAAGCAATCCTTAAGAACCTATCATTGTTCTCCACCTTTCCAAGTATTCGAGCAACTTTGTTGGTGTGCAAATTAATAACCTATAAACATAAAGAAGATGCAATATACTTTAGCAAAGGAAGTTCCATTCACTAAACTCATGGGACCAATAAGCGAACAAGGAAAACTTATGTAGTTATGCATATGGAAAGATCACATAACTTGAAAAGGTGAAATACTTGCACAGATCAAGAATTAGCTCTATAAGGTAAGTAAAGGAGGGAAAGTTCTTACTTTAATCCCAAGCAAGGTTGCATAAATAATAAAATTAGAACTTTCATCAAAAACTGCATTGGGCGAGGGAGCACTTTCTGTCTTCTCTATCTCCTTCTCTACAGCCATCCTTCGGCCAAAATCAATGGCTTCCAGCCGGTATAATGGAGCATCACTTCTTTGAAGATCTTGAGCAACCTATCAATTAAGCAATTCAACCTGTAACACATGTTCATAAAGAGAACAAGATTCAGGGAAAATTTCTGGTAATATTATTACCTCCAAAGATTCATCATAAACTCTTCTTAGTTTACCCGTTCTGAACCAAAAGACACGTATCCTGCGGTCAGGCGACGTGATAGAAAATTGTTTTCCATCTGGGCTGACCTAAAACATTATGAAATACATTCAATAAATACCAAGTAAAAGTAAACTGAACAAATAGTGTCTTGATTGCATATATGGTAACCAAAACTATGAGTTATGTTTGGACAAGCAAAATACCTCAATAGCCGAAACAGAAGTCTTGCATTTTACTATTTCAAAGAGGTTAGTATCACTCTTCAGTTTAAAATTGACCCTGAAAGCAACATAAAGGAGAACAAATAGAATGAGAAGTTGAGGATAAAAATCACATTAATCCATTCACTACAACAACAAAGGAGTGGCATATTTGTGTATAAATCAATTAATATAAATCGATGGAGGAACTAGAAGATAACAGTAAGCACATACTCATCTTCTGGGAATTGAAGCGTGGTGGGGCTCCAGTACTCAATGATCCCCTTCGTATCGGCAGAAATTACAGAATCATATATGGGATTGTACCTCATAACTTTAATAGGAGCCATATGAATCTACACATAGAAGCAAGGGATCACACAATTATGTAACTAACTGGAAGATATCTAACTGGGAAAATGAAAGTCATCACATTTTGAAGTCAGTTACCTCTTTGGAGATGATAGGGTCATTTGAACCTGATCGAGCATCATATATGTGCACAAAGGATGAGTTCCTATCACTAATGGCAAGTCTAGCTTTGACATCTCCTTGTTTGTAAACCCATTCCACAGCACCAGGAACATATGGCAAACGAATCATTACCATCATGTCATAGTTTACTACGTCATATACTTTGACAGAACGGTCATGTGATATCGTACAACATAGCAGACCATCAATACTAACCTGCATAGCTGAAATAAGTCATGGTTGACAACAAGCAAGCAATAATTGAAGTCATAATAATCACTTAGATTAATTCAAAGGGGTTAAACCGAGTCGACGAACTTACGGCTAGGCCTTCGATCGGACCGAGATGAGATCTGAAGTGTTTGGCAAACTCAATACCAATGGGCCTTTTCTTCCAAAATTTCAGGTGCCCTGATAAACAATGTTGAAGTGATATTATGCAACAAAATACACCTAATCTTAAATCACTATAGATGAGCATGATCCAAACACATAATAAGTAGAATCTTAATTTAACTCTTAAAATCTTTTGATATTACGATTTTGAATTAGTCGATCGATTTTACAAATTTTCTAAACAGTAACACTACATGAACATGCATCCATTCCGATAAAAACAACTCTTGTTTTCTTTGATGTGACTCAAATTTTGTGTGCTAGACTTCGTTATTTATGTGCTTGGCGCATGGGCCTATTAGGTGTGAAAACACATGTCCACTTAGATTTATTCTTTTCTAAAATCTACTTAGGTCGGAACGAGTTAAATCTTATTAGGATTTCATGTCTTAAAGTATTTAATTTACTTTTCTCTGCCTTGTCAAACATATGCTTTGATGATGAATTACTAATCAGTTACATAAAAAAAAAAAAAATAATCTAACTCTAAAGAAGAATTAGCAACAAGTCATACCATCAATACTTCCAGTTATGAAGAATTCGGCAGCTGAAACAGCAACATGCGTGACCACATCGCGGTGCATATAACTTTTCTCGTACCTGTAAAAGAACGGAGAGAACGATTATCAAAGTTCATAGTCAGAAATTGAGTTTCTAAAACCCTAATTCGAAAAAGAAAAGTATGGCTGAGAGAGAGAGAGAGACATGTTAGCGGAGGGAAGGGCGTCAAGGTAAGCCTGCTCGAACTGGAGGGGACGCTTAGGACGGGCTCGAGGGGCTGGGCCGGGCCCGATGGCGGGCTCTTCCTCGGTTACATTACCGGCAGTGTCATTTTCATGTTCCTCCATCTTTGTTCTTCGTCTTCGAAGCAGAGAATAACGAAAGCAAAGTAAGATGCTAAGCTGAATTATGATAATAATAATAAGAAGAAGAAAAAGATGTGTGATTGTGATGCAGTGATGGCGATGGTAGAGAAGAATGGAGAGCAACTAGTACAACTACAAAGATGCTTCTTCCCACTTCTACCTTCGAATCAATTCGCCACTACCACTGGGAAGGAGGGAACTGAACTACACCCAAAACGGCATGTCGTTTTAATTGTCTTTCCAGACGTTAAAACCTTTTTTTTTTTTTTGACGCGGCCAGACGCTAAAGCTAAACCGACTACCATATGGACCTGGTACACTGTTAGCCCAAAAGAGAAATCATGGGCCTAGGCCCAATTATAACAGAGCGGATGATTAAAAAAAGAATATTCTACCAAAAACAAATGAGTATCGCTCACCAAAAAGAATATATATATACCCATTTTAACCAACATGAGTTGGTCCAGTAGTTAGCTCACTAGTCCGCTTAAATAAGTGTTGGGGTTCAAATCTCACAATGTGCATGCAACAATCTATTGATCAGCCCCTTAAATGGAGCTCAGATCCGCGGAGGATTAGTCATCGACTTATCGGGCTAGAGGATACATTGGGAAACCAAAAAATATATATATATACAAATTTTAGTTATCCAAAAAATTAGTTTGATTAGTTTTCAATTAAATTAATTACCTTTAACCACATTCTCTTGCATAAGTAATACGTAATTTTGGGTTGCTTAAGTGTCTAGCCCCGATTTCGAATTTTGAGAATGACATGTATGTAGAAGGGATGTAATCATGTCAATACCTGAAAATGGACATTAGAGTAAGGGATTAGTCTGAGTGTATTGGACCTATAATACCATTAAAAAAATTAATTACCTTTGTCAACCAAAAAAAACTAATTACATTTTAGTCTTTAATTTTTATTTTGTAAGTGAAATTATTCCTTGATTATTTCATAAGTAAAATGTTTTAGGGACTAATCTGATTTACAAAAATAAAAAATTAGAGACTAAAGAGTAATTAATTTGAAATACTAATGTGTCCGATCAAATTGGTACATACTAGGGGAAAAAAACTATAATACCAAAAATAGAAACGATTTTACTAGGAAACTTTTTTTCCTTGCTGATAATCAGTTAACAAGTAAACACCATTTCCTCCTGCTAATTTCATTAACGTAATGACAGTTGATGCATAAATGCATTCCTCTACATTTTCCATATGAACCTGATGAGTGATGAGGAGAAGTTTTTACTTTTGAGGCTTGAATAAATTGCTCACTGCTGGAAGAGTGGGAAGAGGTCACAAAACATGAATCTAGTTAGTTAAGAAAGAAGAAGCAAGACCAGAAAAGCAAAAAGGTACTTGGTTGTAGGTGTGTCAAGAGCAATTGTTTCTTATTTAACCTCCTTACCTAAGCTCATATATAATAACGGGTTCATGTTGTATAATATATATATACTGAATTGTTTTGGTCACAACAAAATTAGTTACTACTATATGTGCCACTAATGCATGGTTTTGCTTTGCACTTGGAATTGCAGAAGAGAGGAGAGGCCGAACGATATCATTCTGATTCTCTTTCTCTTTACCCGTTTTGCACAGTTGACCCAACAACGAGTCACTGAAACCAACACGCGCTCCTACGCGCCTCTCTTTCACACTGCATTCCATAGTACGTGAACCTCACCTCTCTCTCACTATATCAATTATCACACGCGCTAAATCATTCTCATTTCTGAAGAGAGTAACCAACCCACCGTTGCATGCTGCAACGCACGCACACATTTCCCCCATATCACAATCATCATTACCTCCCTCTTTTTCTTTTTCTTTTTTTCTTCCCTTCCCCCTCATTCCCTCACGTATATATATAATCTCTTCATCTTCCTAATCCTAACACACTTTGCCACAAACAAAGAAAAACACAAGAGTGTGGCTGATAATGGTGAACACTACCACCATTGCAGCAGGCTCCGATAATGAATTACAAGTCGGTGGATTCCATGAAATCCTTCACTCCATGCTCCCACCTGAATCCCCCGTTCAGCTCAATTCCGTTCGCATTGCAATGGTATCATCATAATTACTTAACCTAATTATAATTACCTTAATTGAATGAATGTGATTAATTAACTAATTAATGAATTAATGAACCAGGTGAGTGAGATTAACAGAGAGGAGGATCTGGTTTCGTTGAGGTACCCGAGCCTTCACTCTCTTCGCACTCACTTCACTAATCCAAGCTTCGGAAAACCTGAAGCCAAGAAGATTCCAGCGCTCGACGAGAAATGCGTTATGGATTTCAATTCCGCCGTGAAAGCGCTCTTCAGGAGAGTTCCCATCCTCGAATTCGTCGAGAATAGAGAGTTATGGGCCTTTTGGGCCTCCTCGGCCCAGGAAAAGCCCATTTCCGCCGGCGGTGGAGGAGGACTGAATAATACAATAGCGTGCAAGCAAGGTCGGTGCTGGTCTCATCTCAAGTTCACGGGAATGCTTCAGTGGGGCCATCGACGCCACGCTAGCTTCTTGGGCCGCCATGAGGCCCAATTACGGCCCAATCAAGACACGGAGGAGAACAAGAAGAGAAACAGAATAGTTCTTGAAGAAGAAGAAACGACGGCGAAGAAGTTGACGTTGACGGTGACGACTCGTCAATGCAACGCGATTGTTGCAACTTCAAACGACGTCGTTTCGAATCGTGTATCCAACAGAAACACCAAAGCGAAAACCAAGCGCCGGAAAATCGCCATTGATAGATGGTCAGCTCAAAGGTATATTACATAATGATCATAATAAAAATCATATCATGGTAATTTGAGTTATTATTCGTTTGATTATTGAAATTTAAGTATATGTCATTGTAATTAGTCTCAGACTCACAGTCATTAGTACTTTGTTGTTTGATTAATGGAATTAGTTTAATTGTTATTTTGTTAGTTTGTTTGTGTATTTAATTATTGGAATCAATTTCAAAGGTATATTAGATAGTGATCATAACAACAATCATATCATGGTTATTATGCGTTTGATTTTTGAAATATAAGTATATATGATTGTAAATTTGTAATTAGTCACAGTCATTAGTACACTTGAATTTAGTAGTGAAATTATTAGTTTGTTTGTTGTTTGATTAGTGAAATTAGTTTAATTTTTTAATTTAATTATTGGAATCAAGTTCATGTAATTGATGTTGGTAGGTATAAGACAGCGGAGGAGAATATGTTGAAGGTGATGAAGGAGAAGGAGGCAGTGTTTGGGAACCCAATTCTGAGGGCAGAGCTGAGATCAGAGGCTAGGAAGTACATTGGGGACACTGGTTTATTGGATCATTTGCTCAAGCACATGGCAGGCAAGTTGGCACCAGGAGGAGCTGAGAGGTTCCGGCGGCGCCACAATGCTGAGGGCGCCATGGAGTACTGGCTGGAGAGTGCTGACCTAGTCGATGTCCGGCGCCAAGCTGGGGTTCAGGACCCTTACTGGACTCCGCCGCCTGGTTGGAGCGTTGGCGACAGTATCATTTCTCCACATGATCATGTTCTTGCTATTGCTCAACTCAATGAGATCAAGCAGGAAATTCTTCGGTTGAAGCAGTAATTACTACTTAATCCATTATTTCAGATTTAATCCCTATTGTTTCTCAAATTGTGAGCTGATGAGTCATTTATTGATTGATTGATTATGAATGGAACAGGGAAATGAGGGAGCTTGCAGCAAAGAAGGGAGAGCAAGCATTGGTCACCACCCCTACTTCATGCTTGTCTAATTTAAATTGGGAGGAGAATGCTTCCTTGGATCCAAAGCAGGTGAATCATGCATACAATAAGGCTTAGTTAATTACTGCTAATTGTTAAGATTAATTATTTGTACATGAAATGTGATGATGAACTTTGATGATATTCATAAAATGTGAATGGTTTGGTTAGCAACTTAGCATATAATTCTAATGTGCAGTTAATTATGTGAATTCAGAATTGCCTAATTTGGAATCTCATGTGAGTGTATATAGAAAGTGTATTGATTTTTAACTTCCTTCTTTGGTATATATGTCATATTTTAGGAGATCTATGTAGAGTTGGTGAACAAGAAGGCTAAAATTGAGGAACAACTGAAGGAAATTTCCCTCACTTTGAGCACCATGGCGGTAACATAATAGCCCATTAGTTTATCAGTAATCTTCATTTTGTTTCTGGTTCTTGGATTGAATGATTTTTATCAGTACTACCTGCAAATAGTTGCAATGCTAATGAATAGTCATAGAATTCTTCTAGCTGAGAAGTAATGAATGGAATGTACAATGCAGGAGCAACTGGGGATGCTGAAGGAACCAACAATGTCAGAATCAGCAAATTCAGGGGATGATGCACCACTGATGCAAGAAAAAAGCACTGGAAAGATAGAAAGGATGGTAACTGGCTTCCAAATTTGCAAGCCAAAAGGGGTATTTGTGTGGCCAAATAGGGATGTGTCTTCCCCAAAGGTTGATTCTATTGCAGCCATTGATGAAAACCATCCAGCTTCCAAACCCAACACTGAAAACTTGCCAATGCCAATGCCTAACCTTTATTCCCATGTTAAGCCACTAGCAGAGAGACGCCCTTTGAGCAATGCTACTTTGACCCATGTCTTTGGGGCCTTTTCCCCTTG
>JASCZI010030228.1:70127-92045 GCA_036250425.1 Stylosanthes scabra
TATTAACCTTATAAAGAAACCCATGATCTGAATCCTATAGTAATATTGGCAAAGTCCCCTAATAATAATATACCATACAATTTATATTTGAAGGAAAGAAACCTCACCCTTTGAAGGAACTTCATTACATGGACATTAGTTGGTAATTTAGTACCAAGTGGTAAGTACTTGGTCTTACATAATTGGAGTTTATTATTTGCTTGTAAAAATGATCATAACTATAGTCATACCTTAAAATTAAACAAGCCAATTTTGGGATAATTTGTGTAGCAAACAGGCTTTTTCTTCCGGTGGTTACTTTTCTGATTTCCCTCACCAATTGTGCTGGATCATGTTTTCTACTAAGTTTGTGTGAATTTTTTTTTTTACATATATATAAAAACAGAGTATCTTGCATATGCAACAGAAATAGAAGTCTTTCAACACATCTTTCTGTCACTGTCGTGAGGCAAAGAATATCAGGAAAAAAAAGGTTGTTAGATCCAAGAAATATATTCTTTTAAATTCAATATACATATAATGTGGTAAGATCCCTCATATTCCATTCAGTTACAATAAACAAACTACATTAAGGAAAATGACAATAATGTGTATATAGGGGTAAAATAGGGAAAATGAATTTTAACTGTAAAATATTAACAATAAGGATAAACCAAAATTTATTTCAGATATTAAGGATAGAATGGAATAAATTGAATAATAGTTAAATAGTGTACTTTATCATAACTCTAATTATATATGACTAAATGAGTATATGAAAGGTTAAGACTTAAGAGAGTGTAGCCTAATAAAATTTGTCTAGTGAAATACATGTAGTAAACACTAAAGACTAAGAACATTAATTATTGAAAGTATTAATTGCTAAGTCAAGTGAGTTTTACTTTTATACATATAGATATAGATTTTGTGCAACTAGTCATGATAATATGGTAGCTTGATATGTTTTTTGTTGAATTAAATTTTTAGAAAAAAATATGAAGAATTGCTTTTATTGGTGTTAATATATGATTAAATGTTTATGTTTATATGTTTTAATAATAACACTAACATGTTTGTTGGTTAAGGACATCAAAACCATATTAAAAACCAGTTGGTGATTACAGTATTACACTAGTTTTGAGACTATAAATGTAGAATCAAACAAACAATGCAATGATGTTAATATATCAATTATGTAGAGTAGTTCAACTACATATTTTCTAACAACTTTTTCTTTGGTTTCAATTTTTAAAAAAGGCCATGAAAAAGGGCAAAAAAAAACAAAACTTAAGGAACACTCTACTATAATGACGTTTAAGAACTAATCAAAGGACGTACAATATATATTTCACTTTGGAAAAAAAAATAGATATATTTGTCATTTTCATGTTTTATTGTAACATTTATTAAAAATTTGTTCAGTTTTACCTTTTATAGTAAACAATGAAATATTAATGCAATAAATTATTTTCTTAACCGGTAAATAATTTTATAATTAAACCCAAATTTTGAGTCCCTTAATTAGTCAGCAAATAGCTAAAAAAAGTCACAAAAAAGAATAGAAAAAAATTATAGGAAGCTTTTTCAGTATATTCGAGAATTAGATAATATTCCTATATTTCTAACCGTTAATTTTAATTAATTTTAATTATAATATATATATATATATATTTATATATATAATTAAGATCAATCGATAAAAACACATAAAAAAAATTATATATAATACATTAATATTGTTGTGAGCCCCCTATACTAGATTCTATTCTACACACATGTCAAATATGAAAGAATCTATTCATTCCCTTTCCTTTTGTTTTGTGTGTCATATCTGAACTTCACATCCCCAAGACTATATTATGCATAAGGTAATTCTTTACAAATCTACCAATATAAATGGAGGAAAAAACTGGTATCATATGATTGCTTCATGTTATCCACATTGACCTTATGCCCCACATGTTCCCCAATTTATGTTGACAAATTAGGGTTTATTGGTCCTTAGCTAGGAGTGGTCATACAATAGAATACATTAGAACTCCAGGTGGCAATCACAATTCCAAAATCACATGTTGCTTTCTAATTGTTTAGTGGTAAAAAAAAAATTAGTTTAAGTTAATCGAGTAATTTATCATGTATTTACATCAATTTACTAACTATCAACAGATTCTTCTCGAATCTGCACGAATTAATTTTTAATATATTAAGTCACGAAATATCATTAAAAAAAACATTTTATGATTTTTGAGGAGGGGTTAATAAAATTATAAAATCTGAAAAGCACTTTGATTAGTTTCTAAGTAGATAATGATATCACTTTAATTGCTTCTTAAGTAGATAGTGATGTTACCAACAGCAATGAATATTGCAGACCATCACCATACCTACCTGCCAACCACCATCTCCAATTGATCAATGATAAATATAAAATCATTTTACACAGTTAGCACATCCATCTCAAATTCAAATTTATATTATTTTCTTTCTTTCTTTTTTTCTAATGAAGATTATAATCCTACCACATGAAACTGAGAGGTATGGCCTAATATTGACAAAAAATTTAATAATAATGATTATCAAACCAAGACAAAACAATAGGTGAGGTTTTTTTTTTTTTTTTTGAATTTCATAGTTCCAAGGACTCATTGTAGTGCACAATTAAGAGATTGTTGAATTACCAAATTATCCTCCACTTCAATTATTCAAGTTTCCTTTGCACTTTTTGCACTCTCAATGTCTAAAGCTTCCAGCAATGAAAAATTGAACAGGAGTTAGTCACTGTTGAACAGATAACTGCAAAACTGAGAGAATAGCTACAAATTCTTGATAGTGAGAGAGTCTTCATTCATTCATTATCTTCCTTTCAAAATTCTACAGTAACAAAAAGTTACCAATGATAGGTGACATGATGATAACATCACATGAATGGTTCCTTGTGTGTGTTTGTCACTGTCCATATCACATTCTCACTTGTTGAAAATAACACATAATAATAATAATAATAATAATAATAATCTTATCCCAAAAATGAAGTCAGTAACTTAATTTGTGAGCAAGAATTTAATGTGTTCAACTTTTTTGTAGCTATACTTCCCTTCACATTTGACTTTTTTAACCCTCAACATCAACATCAGCATCAACTGTTCTTGAACTCCTTTGTTTGGTACCCAATTCCACATTCTTTGTAAGAATCACATTTTTTTTCCCTCCCTTTCTGATTTCTCATATATAAAATGCTGAATTCAGCTCTTCTAAAGTGCAGAGGTAAAGTGCAACGTTTGAAATCGTTCGATGAGAATATTAACGGCCCGAGTCGTTAATTTTTCCCATCAACTGTTCAAACGTTGCACTTTTCTTCTCGGAATTGCGCATTTCGATCTGCACTTTAGAGGAACTTGACTCCATAAATGTTAAGTATATTCAACCACATCAATGATTATTGCCAATAATGCTTAGAACTATATGCTTTCTTTTTTCTTTTTTATCCCTCCCTAGTGTATAATCTCTTCAAGCTTTCTAAGGACTAGCTTTATGTTAGGCCTAACTGAAGGTGAAGGGGAGCAACAAGCCATTGCAAGTTGGAAGAACTTGAGAATGCTTTCTTCGCTGACCGACGAATTCTTGTTGTGATCATCTCTGCTGTTTCTGAGGAGAATGGCTGGATGGTAAAGATCACAAGTTCTATGTGCAAGAACAGCATTCCTCATGAAATTGGGAAGATAGAAATCCTCATCAGGTGTAGGATGCTCATTGATAGGTTCCTTTCCCGAAAGCAATTCGAGGAAGATCACACCGAGGCTGTATATGTCAGTCTCTTCGCTTGCATGCTTCATCTTGATGAGCTCTGGTGCCTTATAGCCCTGAGCAGCCGAGCTTTCGAGTATTTCTTGGCCGGCGGTAGGATTCAGCAGAAGATGGAGGCTGGAATCCGAGATGTACGGCTGGTAAGACCGGTCCAAAAGGATGTTTTTCGACTTGAGGTTTCCATGGATGATTGGTTTGTCTAGTCCAGTGTGAAGATGCTCTAATCCTTTGGCTATGCCATAGGATATTTTGCATATGTTAGACCATTTGTAACACTCTCCATTTCCATCTGTTAAGTGAACATTGTTCATCAATAAATGTAACATGAAAACTTTCAAAAACACATATATAAACATGGTTACTCATATGAAGATGGTAAGGTTGATGATTATCATGTAAGAAAGTTATAATCTAAATTGGGGAAGACTAAAGTTGATGATTCAAGTAGCAAGTTCTGAAATCTAAAATCTAAAATCTAAATCCTATCTATTTGATTATCGCTAGTTCAAATTCAAACTCACAACTATTTGATTGAAGTTGAAACAAATATCAATCACTTAGAAATAGAGAATTACATAATTAACTACTAAGATTAAGAGTTGCAAGACAAAATAGATTGTTTGTTCTTCAGCTTTGTAACTTCCATAATTCCCATAATTCAACATCCTACATCTCAATTATAGATACCAAACAAAACATTGATTAATTGAATCGGTAATGCTACATGTACCACTATACACACTATACACCTCCGTATACCCACCCCATCAGCACATTTTCTGTATTAAAAATGGGGTCTACGAAGTTGCGCACAATGGTACACGTAGATTACTTATAATTGAATTATCTTAAAGAAATTTACAAGAGATCAAGCACAGTGAGTGAATGCCTTCTAGATCCTTATCTTGACAAAACCAGAACACTAAATCAAATGAACATTTGTAACCAAAAAAAAAGAAAAAAGAAAAAGATTCATTAATTACCTCTAATGAATTGAGAGAGATTTCCATTCCTATAGAAAGGATGAACAAGTAGCTTCTCACCCCTTGGACCTGTGTAGAATCCAAGAAGAGGCACCAAATTAGGGTGCCTCAACCTCCCAAGAAACTGAATCATCTCATCAAAATCTTCACCTCTTGTGGTGATACAAACTGGCCTCAGAAACCTCAAAAGCCTCACCTTGTTGCTCCTCTGAAGCAAAGCCTTATACAAAGTTCCATAATTGGACTTGCCAATAACCTCACCAGGTGCATCCAAAATGTCACAGATTGTCAAATCCTCACCACCATGGAAGATCATCAAGTCCTCCTTCATAGCCACCATCTCATCTCCTTCTTCTTCTTCTTCCTCCTTTCTCTCTTGCTCTGACCTCTCTACATCCTTCTTCCTCTCACTACCATCCCTTGATGATAATCTTCTCAAGTATAACAACACATAAAGTGCAATAATCACAAGAAATGTAGCTGAAACTATTCCTAGTACTAGTATCATCATAGGGGTAGTTTTCATTAATTAAAAAAAAAAACCAAAAAAAATCTTATCTTTTTTGAAACCCAGAAGAAAGTTCAGATTTTGAGATAATGGGGTGGAATAAAATGGAGAATTAAGATCTGGGTATCATGAAAGGGAGTGAAAAGAGCTCATTTTTTTATTATGGGGGTGAGAGTGTTCCCATGTGAGCATAGGACAAAAGGAAGCATGTGTAGTGGGAACTTTTTTTTCTATGAGAGAAGAAGTTACTTGAGAAGAGGGAATGGAAATAATGTTGGTTTATGAGATGAAGAACAGGACATGGAAGAAGAGAGATGGCAGAGAAATTTTTGTTGTTGTTGGCATTGAAGTGTGTGTGAAAGGAAAGAAGCTAAAACTCAAAAAGAACATAAACAAGCTGCTGGAAATGGTGTTATGAACAACTGTGTTTGTTTGTGTGTGGGAATGGATCAATGAAAGACAGATCTGTGGCATGTGATGTTTTATTTATCTAAAAAAAAAATTTTAAAAAATAAAAAATATTATTTAATATATATATTTTAAATAAATAATTGTTTTATGGGTATTTTTATTTTTTATATTATTTTTTATCTAAAGTTTTTCATTATTTTTTTTGGGTGATAATTATCATTTATTTTTTAGTAACTATTATTCATGTAAATTTTTGTTAGTGATTTTACATAAGATCTTAGGTATAAATATGAATGAAGTTGATTTAAGAATTTTACCATTTACCGTTACCAATATAAGCCATGAGAAGGTGAAACTTGTGTTTTTTGACTTTTTTCCATAAAATATAGTTACAAACTTACAATTAAAATATTTAAATATCATGTTTAGCAAAAGTCACAGGATATTTATAAGTGAATTACAATCTTACTCATTAGAAGTGTAACATTTAAACTAAAATCCTCCCATTAATTTATACTTTTATCTTCTTTTTTTTTGGGGCAGATTTACACTTTTATCTAAAATGCCATTTTGTAATATTGAGTATGGAAATACTTTACCATTTGCATTTCTTTTACAAAAATAGTATGTATATACTAAAATTTTCTATTTTTAACTAATTAAAATTCTCCATTAAAATTTATAAATCCTTTCAATAAAATACCCAACACATATTTGCATAAAAAAGAAGTTCAATTTCCACCTTGAATATTCCTTTTTTTTTTGGACTTTCACCTTGAACATTTCAAATCCTCATAAACTCTTCTAAAATGATTGCACTATTATCACTCCGGAGTCTGGATATTGAGTTTTTTTTTTTTTTTTTTCAAATAAGTCATATTCACTATGGCAAATATTTTCAAAATAGAAAAGTAGAAAGTACAAACAAACTATATGTGAAGTCACCATT
This sequence comes from Stylosanthes scabra, assembly GCA_036250425.1. NCBI lineage: Eukaryota > Viridiplantae > Streptophyta > Magnoliopsida > Fabales > Fabaceae > Stylosanthes > Stylosanthes scabra. The sequence goes on from JASCZI010030228.1 coordinate 76,762, forward strand.
ATTTTCTTTATTGAACATATATATAAGTATATCACTTTACATTTTCACACCCTTTTTATCTTTTTTTTTTTATTTTAATTTTTGTGTTATGCATCCTTATTTATGTGCTATCATATATTATATTTATATATTTTTATATTGTAAATATATAATGTATAAAAATATATATTGATACATATATTATTATCTATATATTATATTGTTCGGGGACCAAGCTTTGGCTTTGAAGGTTCTTCTTATGACTTTGTTGGAATGAATGGAAAAAAGGCGCAATCTATGGAGGCATTAGGCATAGCATGGTCCTCTCCCATAATGGAGGCATATTATTAACATTCAAAAGGTAGTATGATACTTACATTACATTTTCAATTTTTCAATCTTTATCAAAAAGGGTTCTAGGGGTTGGGGACAAAATACTCTTTTTCCTTTTTGAATTATAACTTTTCACTTTTATTATTTTGCAAAATTTGGTATTTTTTTATAAAAATATTTTTATAAATTTTTTTGATAATTCAATTAAATATGTCCAATTATTTAATAGTTGATGGTATTATTTTCATACCAAAATATCTAGTTGTTTTTAAGAGAAGTAGACAAATGACCAAAATAAACTTCATTTTTTTTAAGTAAATACTATTTTTGGTCCCTGAACTTTTTCGTTTTGAACATAGCACCCCTAATGAATCGAAAATCACATAGCGGTCCTTAAACAATTAAAAAATAAGACAGATCAATCTCTGACACGTCACATTATAACATATTCTCAGGATTAATTTGTCTGTTTTAGGAGTTGATTTGTCCCATTTTTTTTAAATTTTTTAGAGGCCGCTATATGATTTTCGATTTATTAAGGGGTGCCATGTTTAAAACGAAAAAGTTCAGGACCGGGAATAGTTTTTTTTTTTTTTTTTCTGGTGTACCCTACTTTAGGGCTTGATTAAGTTTAGTCACAAGAGAGAGGAAAAAAAAAACACCTTCTTTGATAGCTCAACTAATTTCATTGATGGTCTTAACGAGTTGGGCTTATTAGGGTTGGAAGTAAAGTGATCCATTATATACTCCAAGAGTATTAGATTTTTGTTTTATTCTGATCTGATAGCCAAAAATAAAAACGTGTTTTTCTTATGTCATAATGAATGATGAATGTTTAGCTTGACCAAAAAAACATTTTTTAAAATAAAGTTGCTATTATTTTATTTTTATATAATTTAAGAAATTTTCTGTCATTTTGATAACTAGAATGATAGAAGTAAAAGGTAATTTATGAGAAAAAAAAATCATATAAAAGAAAGATGATGATATCACTTATTAAGAAGATAGATAGATGTTAGGATCAACATTTTTGGCATTTCTTTTTCATTCAAAATCAGAATTTTATGATGGCAAGAGAATATTCCAACGCACTATAGATTTTGGAGGTGGTTGCCGTACTAAAATGGGAACCCAGTGAATAATGGGTTTTATAAATTGTTGATAAGTATATATATAATATGATTGTTTTTCTTTATAGGTCATGCTTCCTTTTATTTATGTTATTATATTTTTTTAATTATATTAAGTATATTTTAAAATTAACTATTAAAATTTAGTCATTAGTTATATTAAAAATTTTAAAAATATATATTTTATAATTAAAAACGATTATGAATACAAAAACACCTGAATTCTCATATGCTGAAAATATTTCTTATACATTAAATTACTTATACATACATTATAAATGCACGAAAAAAAATATAAATACATTGTAATAGAGTATATAACTTTATTTTAGTCTTTTTAAGATTAAAATAAAACCTAAATTCTAAACTTTTAAATCATAAAAAAATTGATAATATGAAGCGACACACATGGTTATATTTAAAGAATTAAATTTTGATGCGCTAATAGTTTACACTTTACATAATCACATAGTAATCTTTTGGATAATCATTAAAAAAAAGTAGAAAAAAAAATGTAGAGAGAAGAAGAAGACAATACTTAATAACATTGAAACAAGGGAGTGAAGGGACCCTCTCTTATATCTATATCCAAATCAAACCTTAGCTTATAGCTTCTTAATCCTCTTGTCTTTGTGTTCTTGCATTATCTTCTTTCTCAACACCACCACCTTTTTTGCAATCTTCATCACCCACACACACAGTCATTTGTTGTTGTTGTTGTTTTAATCATCATTTCAGTTTTCAGGTTCACAGGTTTGAACTTAACATTCTTGCTCCTTAGTCCTTATCATAAGGTATGCATATTGCATAATCTTTGTACTCTCTTCAGTTACAATATTTTTGTTTGTTTTCATCCATTCTGTATTTTTGTTAAGTTAATTAACTTTCTTCATCTTGTTTAATTAATGTTCCTTTCAATAGCTGTATTTGTTCTTCTACACAATGGGCTCCTCCATGATCCTCTTCTGCACACTGTATTTGTTCCTTTTTTATGAGATTGGAAGTTGAATCGATTTTTTACTTGCATGTGTAGCTATTCTGTTTGATGTAGGTTAATCATAATCTTGAGTGCATTTTATATCCATTATTCAAAGAATCTGCTAAAAGTTTCACTTATCATAGAAATGATTAGGGCAAGCTAAGGGCTTTACGAACCTCCATTACTTAGATTTGCATTTGAAGAAAGTTCTTGTGTAATTTGAGTTTAATTTTGATATTGTAAAGAGTTTTACACGATCGTCATGCATTTATATGACTTTTTGAAGTAGGGAGTTTGAACATTAATTACTTTTGCTAATGTGGCAATACGTGATTGGATGACAAGGCATGGAAATTAAATTCATGTAATTTACCCTTAATAAATATTTTAGGTTTTTGTTTTCTAAATTTTGTAAGCAGTAATTTTGGAAGATAGCATGGGCATTCTGAATCCTACTTGGGTGGTTTGTTGAGTTTTCATCAATGGGAGGTGCATTGGGAAGGCATGATGATGTAAAAACTTGGATGCCAGAAACCAAAATTGAGGCTAAAATGGTTGAAGCAATGCAAAAGAGGGAATGCAAAGGATGCTCGATGAAATCGTTCGACTCTATAATCTTGAAATTCCCAAAAATTGATGAAAGCTTCACAAAATGCAAAGCCATATTTGAGCAGTTTGGTAAGTTTCTATTTCAAATTTCAACAATTCTATTTGGTGGCTGATTTCGGTGTTCAAATAGAGTTTTGAACACAAATTGGCATATTTATGTGTAAATAAACTTAAACTTATAGCTGCTAATAGCTGTGTGTGTGTGTTTTTGGCTCTGCTCATAGATGAGGATTCGAACGGGGTAATAGATCGAGAAGAGTTGAGAAAAAGTTTCAGTAAACTGGAAATTTCTTTTACTGAGGAGGACTTGAATGATCTGTTTGAAGCATGTGACATCAATAAGGATATGGGAATGAAGTTCTCCGAGTTCATTGTACTTCTTTGCCTTGTCTACCTTCTCACCGACGATCCGGCAGCTCTTCACATTGTATCCTTGCACCCGATTCTCTCAATTTACCATAAACTATATGCACATACATTCTTAAAAGTTTCGAATTCAGAATACCTTTTTCGGCCATTTGGCTAAGATTAAGTGTAGTAATGCTTGCTCCTTGAATCTTATTATGTGCTCTAACCTCTTATCAATGTTTATGTTGTTTAGATTTATAATTGTACATTCAAGTCCAAGAAAATGATTGTAGATTCTTCAGAGATGTTAAGCCTTATAAAGAATCATTCATGCATTGGCATGAAGAGGTTCAAAATTTTTAATTTGAAGCAATGTTAGGGAGGCAGATACTTATAACAATCCATGAATTTTTTTCCCCCTTTCTTGCTATCTTTTCATAAGAGAAATTCCCATGACTACTTCCTTAGAAATCACAAATCGGGTTGCCAGATCTAGAGGCCACGTTCGAGACTCTGGTCGACGTGTTCGTGTTTTTGGACAAGAACAAGGATGGTTATGTCAGCAAAAGCGAGATGATTGAGGCGATAAATGAAAGCTGGGAGCCTTCTTCTAAAAGAATAGCAATCAAAAGATTTGGTCAGTTATCTGTCCTCATTCCTAAGCATCATATACACTGAAGCTGGCATTTTTATGGTTGAAAGTTTAAGCACTGATATAATCATGTTGACAATGGCATCATGCATTAATTGGCAATTATCTTTATAAGAAGCTAGATCATAAGATATTTCCTGGCAGACATTAACAAAGGTTCATTTCAGCTGTATTTTTTAAGTGTTTTTAAGACAGAAATTTCAGAAATATAAGACAAAAAATATGTGTTTTTGTCCCATCATGATAGCTAGATTTCACAGCACCAATGACCAAACTACTCATAACTTCATTTCATTATTAACTTGTATGCATTAGTAACTAAAAAAGTGAGTTTTTTTTTTTTTTTTTGTATCTTTCTTTTAGTAACATGTATTTATATTCTCTATTAAAAAAATGGTGCAGAAGAAATGGACTGGGATAAAAATGGAGTGGTGAGCTTCAAGGAGTTCCTTTTTGCATTTACTAGGTGGGTCGGAATCGACGACGACAAGGAAGATGAAGAGGCTTGAAGCTTGTCTTCTAAAACTATAAGTGCCTTATACTGTTTCTGTTGCTGATAACTGGTAACTAAAAGAATGTTGTAAGCTCCAAAAGAAACATGAAAAAGAAAAAGATGTAGGCTTTTCCTGTTTTAGCTTGTAATAAAGGACCAAGCAAGTTGACACATATAGATGAGGGTTGAGGGTCTGTGTGTCCATTAATCATCTCTCTTGGGTTTGATTCTTCCTAAAGGATGGAATGAAGTTTGTTTGCTTGGGAGTGTCGCCCACTTTACCTCTACAACCTGTAGTATTTGAGAGATTAGTCACTGGGCTTTCGGTTTGATGAATATTCTGTGTGCGAAAAAAAAAAAAGCTTGCAGTAAAGGGCTAATTATGTAATTAGTCAAAAAAAGTGTATAAAATGTGTGTGCTATATTGAAAGATATGTTCAAAACTTCAAATATTTTACCTTTTAATTGGTTAAAAGTAATATTTATTGTTTTGGAATCTAAATTATTAGCACTAATAATGCCACTCGACTAAATAAAATAATTCTTTTAATTTGAATAATTCAATGATATATTTGCATTCGGTATCTTCTTAACATTTATTTTGATTGGTGATTGGTGATATATATTTTTTTCCCAATCAATTTATTTATATCATCATTACTGATATAATTTTGTTTGATATTTCTAACTTTTTCAATTACAAAATTTTCATTAGATTGCATTTTTTTATTTCACCCTCATTACTTTTAGGAGCATATATTATATTTTCACAAAACATCTTTTAATTCAGGAAACTAAATCAAATACTAAACAAAATTAAAATTCATCTTATTTTAAGGCATACAATCTCCTTCTACTCTACACTATATAAACCCATTATACATTCTTCTAATTTGCTTCACACATATTTTTATCACTTGAATATTGAATATTGTTCATCATGTCTGATCAAGAACGGAAATTCGAGTGTGATCAATATAATAGAAAGTTTTCAACCTCAAAAACCCTACGCAGTCACAAGAGCAAGAATCACAATCCAGTTACTTATAAACCAAGTAACTGTGATATCTGCAACAAATATTTCGAGATTCCATCAGTGCGAGAAAATCATATGAAGGAAGAACATGGTTACTATCAATTTGTGTGACTGATGAAGTCTTTAGAATATATCTATATGTTAGGATTTAGAAGATGAGTCAATATTTATAGTATTTTTATTTATTACATTATTAAGAATTTTTTCTAGGAATAATAGTTCGTTACCGTTATATTAATTAGGGTTTTAAGGTTTTAGCTTATGGTATATGGGTGTTATAAATAGACCTACGTGTCTTTTTTTTTTGGCGTCCAGTGTTTTTTCTTATTTGTTAAGCTTGAATAATTATATTTGATTAATAAAAAAATGTTTAGAGTTTAAGTTTTGATCTTTAGAACATTTTTGAATTTTTTTGCTTCAATATATGATAAATTTACATGTCCTATCTATTGTGCTATTTTCAGACTCCTACTAGGCTTAAAAATATTTTCTCATGATTTTTCAATTGAATTATAAATAAAAATTTGAGAACTATGCAACGTTTATTTTTTTTATAATTATTCATTGAATTAGAACTAATTTAATAAAGTAACATATAATTTAACATAAGATTTACTCTTAAAATTATAGGAAAATTGAGTCAGACTTGTGCTAAACCTTCTATCTTAAATTAATTAATCAAGAAATAGTTAATTAAGTTAAAAAAACCAAATCACTAAAAGATTAGAGTTTAATTAATTAGGATTCGTTGTTATTTGCATTAGAAGAAAGTTAATAATTGTCTCAATGGATAATATCTCTAAATTCTTAACTTGTTTTTCATCTTTGTTTTCTCAGTTTTAATTGTAACTTTACTGTCACGTAATTGTTCTCAATTCTGTTTCTTGCTTCACATACATATTCAGGAAAAAAAATAGAAGAGGCACAAGCCAACTTGAGTTAATCAAATTAGGAGCTCTTCACATTGTATCCTTGTACCCGATTCTCGCAATTTACCATAAACTATATACACATACCTTCTTGGAAGTTTCGAATTCGGAATACCTCTTTTTTCTGTTTGGCTAAGATTAAGTGTAGTAATGCTTGCTCTTTGAATCGTTGTTTAGATTTGGTGAAAACTCACATTGCAGGTAACTTCATGTGAAGTTGTTTCTTTAGAGCTATTAAATTATAATTTAGTCAAAAATGTCAAATTATTGAACGTTTTTTAATAAGAAACTTTTTATGAAATTGACTGCACGTGAGTATTCACATTTAGATATATAATTGTACATTTAAGACCGAGAAAATGATTGTAGATTCTTCGGAGACGTTTGGCCTTGTAAAGTATCATTCATGCATTGGAATTAACCTGTGGTCTAAGAATATCTATCCAAATTATATGAACAGGTTCATTTCAACTGTGTTTTTTTAAGTGGTTTAAGACATAAATTTCTGAAATAGAACACAAATATAAGGCAAATTTCAGTAACTTGTATGCATTAGTAGCTAAAAAAGTGAACTTTGTTTGTATCTTTCTTTTAGTAACATTTATTTATATTCTCTATAAAAATACAAAAAATTGCTGCAGAAGAAATGGACTGGGATAAAAATGGAGTGGTGAGCTTCAAGGAGTTCCTCTTTGCGTTTACTAGGTGGGTCGGAATCGACGACGACAAGGAAGACGAAGAGGCTTGAAGCTTGTCTTCTAAAACTATAACTGCCTTATCCTGTTTCTGTTGTTGATAGCTGGTAATTAAAAGAATGTTTTAAGCTCCAAAGAAACATGAAAAAGAAGAAAAAATGGAGGCTTTTTCCTGTTTTAGGTTGTAATGAAACTTTGTTCACTATGTAATTAGTCAGAAAAAAGTGTATAAACTGTGTGTGCTATATTCAAAGATTTGCTCAAAACTTCATTTTAGCTTTTAATTGCTACCTACCATGTTAATTATATTTTTATGAGTCTTATTATTATTGGCCATTAGTTGCTTTGATGAATTGGATTCTGAATTTGAAGAGCATGTACCAATACTGGTAGGCAAGTTTATTCCCTTCCAAGGTTAAAATGTTTATCAAGTATGAAGCATTGTTCACCTTTTGAGCTATTTTTTGGGATAATTTAGGCACAATAGTTCAATTTCTAATATGGTATTAAAATTTAAAACCAAGTTATAAGAACCAAAGTGGTAGAGTGACTGATTTAATATTTTAATAGTTAACCAAAATCGAATGATAATTGAAGCGATTTATATAAGTATATAATAAATTATTAAAAATTAGAATAAAAACTTTTTAAAAATAAAAATAAAAACTGATTTTTTTCTTTTTAAGGCGAATTGATTTAACCAATTTATTGATTAACTACCGATTTAATTGGTTTTTCAGCCAATTTTTACAATTCAATTTTTTATGAATAGAACAATTCTTGATTAATCCGGTCAAATCAATTAGTCTGGTTTGATTTTCAGAAGACTAATTAAAACCTACATAATCAATATAGTTGAACCCTATTTCGTAGATACTCAAGGGTTAATACTCAAATTGGTCCCTGAAAGATACCACGTTATTCAAATTGGTTTTCGAAAAATTTTGTTAGTTATATTAGTCATTGAAAGATGTAATTCTTAGTTAACTGGATTATTTTACCAATTAAATAATATGTGTTATAAAAATAATTAGTTGTTAAATGACATGTGGCATTTAAGGATGATGTATCATCATTTGATTGGAAGAAAATTCAATTTAATTAAAAATTATATCTTTTAAAAACTAATATAACTAAAAAAATTTTCATGAATCAGATGAATTTAAATAATATATTTTTTAGAGACTAATTTAAATATTGTCCCTATTCATATATGAGTCGATGGAAGCATGAAAATGCTTAGCTAGAAATGTAGTAGTTTAATTCTAGTGAAGATTTAGTTGAACCCTATAATGGGGATTGAGGACGGGTTTGGTATACAAATTTCTATTCTTAATTTGTCACGAATGCTAGTTTATGTATTTGTATGTTAAACGTGAAGTGTCTATTCAATTTATGTTTTTTTAGTATCTTCTAGATTTATTTTTGTATTGATTTATTTTATTTGTATATATTTCCTTATTATATATCATATCATTTAAAAAACTAATCAAATGTGAAAGTGAAAAAAAAAAACAAATATTGCATTTAATTTCTCCTTCCTATATTAGCAGTGAAAAGATATACGGCCCTTATATTAGTCGATCTTATTTATATCATATAATTGATATATAATTATTTTTTTGATATTTCTAAGTTTTTTAAATACAAAAGATCATATTTTTTTATATTTCACCCTCATTGCTTTTATGTGCATATATTATATTATATATATATTTTTTTAAATATCTTTAAATTCAGGAAAGTAAATCAAATACTAAACGAAACTAAGATTCATACTTATTTTAAAGCATACAACATCCTTCTACTGTACACTATATAAACCCATTGTACATTCTTATTATTTGCCTCACACATATTTTTATCACTTGAAAATTGAATATTGTTCATCATGTCTGATCAAGAATAGAAATTCGAATGTGATCAATGTGATATAAGATTTTTAACGTCAAAAACTCTACGCAGTCACAAGAGTAAGGATCACAATCCAGTTACTTATAAATCAAGTAACTGTGATATTTGCAACAAATACTTCGAGATTTAATCGTTGAAAGAAAATCATATGAAAGAAGAACATGATTACTATCAATTTGTGTGACCGATGAAATCTTTAGAATATATCTATATGTTAGGATTTAGAAGAAGAGCCAATATTTATGGTATGATTTTTATTTATTACATTAGTAACAATTTTCTCTAAAAATTAGGAATAATGTTACCGTTATATTAATTAGGGTTTTGTCTTATGGTATATGGGTGTTATAAATACACCCACCTGTCTTTTTTCGTTTTTTGGTGTCCAGTCTTTTTTCTATTTGTTAAGCTTGAATAATTATATGATATTTCATTAATAAAAAAAAATATTTAGAGTTTAAGTTTTGATCCTTAGAACATTTTTGAATGATTTTTGCTTCAATATGAAGATAAATTTATATGTCCTATTGTGCTATTCTCACTCTCCTACTCCTGATTGGATTCGTCTCTCTTTCTTCCTCATTCTGCGAACCTGTTGCTTCATCTATTGGGCTTGGACTGGGCCTTGTGAACACTTCTGAGAAACATAATTCCCTACACGGTATTGGGCTAGAGCCCAAGTCCCAAAAATATTCTCTACACGACAAAAATGAGAACGGCATAAGTCTACTTGATTTGGTCCAGTGATCCACTTAAGCAAGTATATGGTTCATTGGTTCCTGACCCAAAAAAAAAAAGCAAGTATGTGTCGAAATTCATATTGTGCGTGTCGTAAGTGGTAACTTATTGAACAGCAAAAAAAAACTCTTAAATGAAATTCAATCGACAAATCACACTAGATAATTTTTGTATAGATATAAGAAAACTTTCGAATGTATAAAAAATATGAGCATTTTGTATTTTTAACCGATAATCTTGGAATATATATAATATAAGATTAACCATTAAATTAATGCTATTTACACAATTTTTTTTTTTATCAAATATCACATTTACATCGTATAAAAATACAGTTATTATAGATGGTTAATACTTTAATTACCGTATTTTATACGAATATCAATTTGGTGTTTATTAAAGAGTGTGTGGATAGCAAAACCGTAAATTTATTATATAAAATTAGGTAATTTATTGATATAAGTTACTACATATATAAATTTTTTTCTTAAATACATATTTTAGCTATCATTGTTCACAAATTAAAACAGAATACTACTCACACATTTGTATCAAGGTGCATATTATGGTGGAGAGGAAAAATGATGAAGAAATAAAAATTTTTTATAATGAATAGTTAGATGACTATTATGTGAATTATTTTATTTTGTTTTTATTAATTTTTAAAATAAAACTATTGAGTACTCTTCACCATATGCATGTAAAAGCCTTTTTAATTGTAGAATGGTCCTTGTATAAAACTCACGTCTATTCTATTTAGATACTATCTGATACAAATAGTCACATAAATTATTATAAAATAGGAAGCTGTTCACATGTTTCGGTGTATTTTTACGGAACATTTGATTCCTTATGCAGATTTAATATAAAAAATGTTAAAGATGCACATAAGAAGAGTGAGTATGCTATGGACATGATGTGAAGTGAGACCAAGATGGGTGTGCAACTGGTGCTACATTTCCACAATCTAAAAGGAAAGACAATTCCCAATTCACCCACCAATGTTTATACAATGAGTGGCTTGTTAGTGGAACTGGCTTGTTGGTTTTTTTTTTTTTTTTCATGACACAAGACTACACCAGAACCGCATACATGAAAGAATTGTGATTTGTGAAACATTATTTGTTGAATAATAAGTTAAAACTATCAAATTATACTTGATAATTGCATAATTTATAATAAAATATACCTAAATAATATTATATATATTAATATAATTTATTTTAAAATATAAACCATTCATAAAAAAAAGTGAAAATATATGATTTTGAGTTAAATAGTATATTAAGTATTATTTTAATCCTATGATTTTAATAAAAATCAAAATCATTTCTAAATTTTTTTATGTTCAAAATCGTTCTAATGTTTAATTTTATTTTAAAATTGTCCTTTCGATAACAAAATTTTTACAAAGATAAAATTATCCCTTGAATAGTCCAAATACTAAAATAATTTGAAAATATTGTGATAAATGTTAGATTTATATAATATGTTAATATTAATATTAATTATAGTATATAATTTAGGATAAAGAATAAATGTACCCGTGAATTTTTTAAAAATTGCACAAATGTATTCTTGACATTTATGAAATACACAAAGATCCTGATATTCGAATAAATGTTATAATGACGCTCATTTGTAAGTTTAACTCTTTCGATTGTAAAGGAAAAAAAAAGAAAGAGAGTGAGACGGTGAAAATAGAGAATAAATGAACTAGAAGGTAAGAGAAAAAAGAAAATAATCTTACAATCTACTGAATAAAACTTAAAGAAGAGCGTCATTTTACCGTTTATTTGAAGGTTGGAGACTATTGTGTATTTCATAAACATTAGGAGTATATTAGCAAGAAACACATTTATCATTTTTCTATAATTTAAAATATTAATTATTTAATTTATTTATATCAATATTATATACACATAAAATACTCTACTATATATATTTTGTTGTTGTAACACTAATAAAATCTCCACCAACTTAGTATCTATTTAGCGAGGATTATACCATTTTAAAAGATTAACAACCTGCAAGTATTATGACGAGAATTTATACTTGAATATATTTTTTTTACAAATTTAAATGATAAAAATAAATATATTTAAGTTCAATTATTTTATTGGCTAATAATTTTGATTTAGCTAATTTAATATGTACACTTTTATATCTTTGTACTTTGTGAAATTAGTTTTTATATAGTCATTTCTATATTGTTTAAAAATATTAACATTTTTAATAATATTAAAATACATAACATTCAAATTAAGCCCATTTTCTATTTAAAATATGTCACAACATTTATGTTTGTTCTCCCACACACTATTACTACTTTACTAGCCTTCAATGGTTTTAAGCCAATCTATCCCTTAGGTTCGACTTGATAATGCTGTGGCTCTCAAAAAGCAGTTGAGCTCTTTCTATTCTCAAAAAACAGTTGACGAAGAGTCACATGATGACTGTTTGGTAAAATAACTCAAAATTGCTCTTAATAAGCAGAAACCACGCATATTGCATTTGGTAAATCTATTTGATAGTTGCTCTTAAAGTAATAAATTACTATAACGACCTCTTTGTTAGTATGTAATGCATTAATATGAAATTAAATATAATTAATTGAAAATAAAATTGGTTTTTTATTAAAATATAAGGTTAATTCGTCATTTTTCTTTTTGAGGAGCCAGAGCCAGCTTTGAAAAGCTACTATTGAGAGCTCTCAAAAGCTAAGAGCAAAAGCTTCTTGGTATTTTGAGTTACCAAACACAAAATGATGGCTCATGCTTTTTTAGAGTAGAAGTATTTGACCAAAAAACTTTACCAAACTCACCCTTATACTATCACATTATCCTTTTTAGTTGGTTAGATTCAGCAAAATAACTTATATCATTTGGGATATTTTTGTCTTTCAAATAGCCAATATAAGACAATTAAAGTCCAGCGAATTGTTGGTACAAAGAATATGGTGTTCCGTTAAAGTAAATGGAACACCTAATAATTTTCCTATAACATAATGTTCATGATAAGTCTAAAAGCAACTCTTTGAAACCAATATATTTTAGATATTTGATAGTCAAATATATTTGATGGTGATGATAAACAAGCTATTTATATATTTTATTTGGATGATAATATTTTTCAATTTCGGACATATTTTAAATGACAACTTAGCTTTTTAACTTTGGTTACGTATATCTGTTGAATATTTTAGATGAGAAGTTAATAATTTTTTTTTGGGTGACTATGTGTACAGTATATGAATCATGATCGAAGAAAATGTGGGTGAGTGGGTTGATGAAAAAATAATTGAAAAATGTAGCAATAGATGCGGTTGGATCCAGAATAAGAAAATACGTGGTAGGAGCAGCAAGGACATAGCTTCACACACTTAACAACATTTCTCTGATCTCATCACAACACTTTGATTTTTCTAATATCTAAATCTAAATCCAAATCCAACATCTTCTTGTTTCATCATCACCACCTTCTTTGCAATCTTCACAGGTTCACAGGTTTGACTTTTAAGGAGCTTGGGAAAGAGACACACTCTTGCTCCTTATCATATTAAGGTATGCATATTGCATAATGTTGCTATTCTATTCAATTTCAATAATATATATATTTTATTTTATTTTTTTTGTATCCATTTTGGTAAGTTAATTAACTTTCTTCATATATCTAATTAATGATCCTTTCAAGTTGTATTGGTTCTTCTGCACATTTAGGGTTATGAGATTGGAAGTTGAATTGATTTTTAATTGCATGTATAGCTATTCTGTTTGATGTAGGTTAATTATATCTATGTATTCACCATCATAATCTTGAGTGCATTTTGTATCCATTATTATTCATAGAATCTACTAAAAGTTTCATTGATCATAGAAATGCTTAGGGCAAGCTAAGGCTTTACACCCCCCCATTACTTAGATTTGCATTTGAAGTTGTGTGCAAATTGATTATGAGATGAAAAAAATAATGATGAAATGCATTTAGAGAGGTATGCAGTTAGTGACATACTAACTGAGAATTAATCATTTCCATTTGGGGATATTACACACGACACTCCTGATATTCATCGATGATGATATAATATACTAAAGGGTGTTGTGAGTAATATCCCCTATAATCAAGAAAGTTCAGTGTAATTTACCCTTCAACATGATAAAAGGTAGTACTTTTTACTTGGGCAATTCGGGTTTCACCATATCTTTGTGTGATGGCTAAATAAACATTTGGATTTTTTTTTTTCTCTAAACTTTTTTAAGCAGTTGCTCGGAAGATAGCAGAGGAATTCTGAATTCTGAATCATACTTGGGTTTATTGAATTTTTTCAATGGGAGGTGCGGCGGCAAAGCATGATTCCCTTCAATGGATGCCAGAAACCAAAATTGAGGCTAAAATGGTAGAAGCAATGCAAAAGAGGGAAGCTAAAGGATCTTCGGTGAAATCGTTCAATACTATACTCTTGAAATTCCCTAAAATTGATGAAAGCTTTAGAAAATGCAAAGCCGTATTTGAGCAGTTTGGTACGTTTCTGCTTCAACTTCATCACTTTAGAGTCCTATTATTATGCCTTCCATAAGGTTTCTTTCTTTATTACTTTCCTGGGATTGAACTTGAGACCACAAGGAATGGATCTGTTGAGACCTTTCAGTGTTAGACCGACTCGATTTGAGCAATTTTCGATATTGATTTGGACTTCAATTGGATCTAACCTATTCTGGAACTCCTAGCTAGTTTTTATTTTATTTTTGTGATTGGAGTAAAATCTGTGTGGTTTTTGCATGTAAATAAAGTTATTGCTGCTAATAGGTGTGTGTGTTTTTGGCTCTGCTCATAGATGAGGATTCGAACGGGGTAATAGATCGAGAAGAGTTGAAAAAAAGTTTCAGTAAAATGGAAATTTCTTTTACTGTGGAGGAGTTGAATGAACTCTTTGAAGCATGTGACATCAATGAGGATATGGGAATGGAGTTCAATGAGTTCATTGTACTTCTTTGCCTTGTCCACCTTCTCACCGACGATCCAGCAGCCCTTCACACTGTATCCTTGCACTCAATTCTCGCGCTCTCTTAATTTCTCTGCCATAAGCTATATACACATTCTTAAAAGTTCCGAATTTGAAATACCTCTTTTGGCCATTTGGCTAAGATTAAGTATAGTTTTTGTTCTTATCTGCATAGAAGTTTCAAAAGTGGAAGGTAGATTAGTAATGCTTTCTCCTTCAATCTTATGTGATTTATCCCCTTATTGTAGTTAAGTTGTTTAGATTTATGATATTACATTCGAGTTGAAGAAAATCGATTGTAGATTGTTTAGCGATATTTGGACTTAACTAACCATGATAATTTTTTTTTTCCACTTTTCTTGTTTGCTATCTTTTGAAAAGAGAAATTTCCATGACTTCCTTAGAAATCACGAATTGGGATGCCGAATCTAGAGGCCACGTTCGAGA
>JASCZI010030228.1:112939-136676 GCA_036250425.1 Stylosanthes scabra
ATTCTTACATTTGTCTATTAATTAAAACACTTGAAAAAATCCATTGAAATAAATGTTTTGTTGACTAAGATATTAATGATAATGTAATAATGGAGCACACACTTAATAGTCTAAAATAGGATTTGTAACTCATAGTCTCATACAAGGAACTCCACCCCTAACCCTTTCTTCACACTTCTTATTCATATTTCTCTCTCTTTCTTTTATATAATATTTTTTTAAATCATTGATCTTACAGGAGAATCTTCTCCTCCTCCTCCTGCTCCTCTTTCTCTTCCACCACCATCAAGAAGATCTGCTTCAGAAAAACCAACAATCCTTAACTTTGCTAATGGTACTACCACTATTGCTACTAATGGTGTGTGACCATCTTCGATGCATATTTATGATCCCTCTCTTCACCCTTCACAACGTTATTATCATCATCAGCTGCAAGCTTCTAATAATAATAATAATAATAATAATAATAATAATAATAATTATTGTTTGTAGTTTTTTTAATTGAAATGTTTTTTAACCCAAACTTTTATTCTTCTAAACGTTTTTTTCTACTCAAATATATTAGTGCATTCCCTATATTTAAGAGTATTTAAACGCAATAATATATGCATGTCCAAAACAAAAAACGCAATAATACATGGAACGACAACTCGAAATACAAATATTTTTGTGTGTATATATATATATTGATATATAAATAAAAAAATCATATCGATACACAAATATTTTTTTTTAGTAGTCATATTCTTACATTTGTCTATTAATTAAAACACTTAAAAAAATCCATTGAAATAAATGATTTGTTGACTAAGATATTAATGATAATGTAATAATGGAGCACACACTTAATAGTCTAAAGTAAGATTTGTAACTCATACTCCCTATAAAAGGAACTCCACCCCTAACTATTTCTTCACACTTCTTCTTCATATTTCTCTCTCTCTTTCTTTTATACAATGATTTTTGAAATCATTGATCTTACAAGAGAATCTCCTCCTCCTCCTCCACCACCATCAAGAAGATCTGCTTCAGAAGAACCAATAATCCTTAACTTTGCTAATGGTACTATCACTATTGCTACTAATGGTGTGTGGCCATCTTCAATGCATATTTATGATCCCTCTCTTCATCCTTCACATCGTTATTATCATCATCAGCCGCTGCAAGCTTCTAATGATAATAATAGTAGCAGCTTCTTCTTTCAACCTTACATGCATGCTGACCATCATCAACATCAACATCAAGTTGCTGCTACTGCTGTTACTACAACACATGAACCAATTTTCCAATCTCAACAAACTGCATTCATGTTTTCTCATCCTAATAATAACTGCCTCCCCGCTGATGATTGGACTCTCGAAGAACAAGAGTTTGTCTTTCTTTCTTATTTTTCCTTTTGTTTCTTTTTCTTTTTATTTATTTTTTTTTCATCATCACATTATATATAAATATATATAAAGAAAGTATGAAATAACTAATTTTAACACATCTATAAAGAAAACATCTAATCATTTTATTTTAACAAATAGCTGAAATGAACTACTACCTTATTGATTTCCTATTATAATTGTAAGTTGTATGCTATAATCCAGTCGTATCTTCACTATTTTTTTAAAAATTTAATTAATTTATTATATCATGAAATAATTTTAATCTCTACACAAAAAAACTAATTATTATTATTATTATTATTATTATTATTATTATTATTATTATTATATATATATATTTTTTATATTTATTTTTTATATATTTTTAATATATTAATAGTTGATTTATACTATTAAATTTATATAAAATGCTTAAATGTATTGAATTATTTAATTTTATTAAATAAATAATATAACATTTATCCGAAATTTTGCCAGAATTTTTGCGGCGTATCCTTGTAAAGATCTGATATGGTATTGACCACTATCAATGGAATAAATAAGCCATTAAAGCTGTTGTTTTTTTCTTCATCACTTTTGCATATGATACTAAATTACGTGGTAATAATAATAATTAAATGATTATTGTTATTAATTATTATTATTATATGATGCATGTTTTGCGCGTAGGTTATTTATGACGGGGCTAAGAAAGTATGGAAGAGAACGTTGGAATAAAATAGCCGGCCATTATTTGAATAACAAGACACCTCAACAAGTTCAGAATTATGCTAATAACTTCTTCTACAATAGCTTTGGAGCAAAAAGAAACTCATCATCAATATACTCTCCTTCTTCTTCTACTACGAGTTTCAGGAGTTATTTTTTAGAAAACAATAACAATAATGATGAGCCAATTAAGAAAACACTCATGCTTTTTTCCGAGAAGAAAGAGAATGATCGTCGCGGAGTGTTTACAAGCGAACCCGCTACTACTACTACCAATACCACCGCTAATAATAACTATGCACATGGATTATTGTTTGGAATAACGCCAACAACAACAACAACAATTGGTGAAAGCTCTTCTTCTTCCATAGGTGGTAGTGGTAACTATCATGAAGAAATTGATTTGGAGTTGCGTTTAGGTGGTAATTGAATTATTGCAACATGCATCAGAGAGATATATATAAATATATAAATACTCATATTATATATTACTTATTTATTTTTATTTCGTGTATGCATGCATGAACAAAATTAAATAATTAATATCTCTTGTTTGTGTATGGGTTACCCTAGTACAGTATCATTTTGCTGCTTTTCTTTTGTAACTGTCTAGTGTTTCCCTTGTATTTTGCAAGAGTGTGTCTTCCTTAATTTCATATAATAATAAATGAGAAATAAATCAATATTCGATAATTTTGTTTGACCTCACATTTCTATGTTGTATTAATTATCCCTGATAACACGCTCTCCCTCCTCTTAAAAATAATAGTGGATTTCACTTTTTTTTAAACTTCATTGAAAATAAATAGAAAAAATTAAAACAATAGTTTAACTATTTTAGATGAAGGAGTAATAGTGACAATGAGTACAGATATTTACCTATAAACATCTATTTTTATATATTATTTAAGATCATAAAAATATTTAAAATATTCTTATATGCTTTGATGTACTTTAATAAATCTTCTTTTGAAATTAAGTTTAAATATCTATAAAAAATATTTAAGATAATAAAAATTTTGGTGATGGTTTTAGTTATATTTTAAAGTATATAAAATATATTTCTTTTAGATTGAAGAGATTAATTAACAAAGTAATAAAATGAAAAATTAATAGTGTGATTATTTATACACGAATATTTTTTAACAATATTATTATAATTTTTTAATAATAATCAACTTTTTCCCTTTTTATTTTACCATTTTTTATTAGGATATTTTACAATTTTTTCCTTTTTATTTTACAAGGTTTTCTTCAGATTTTTCGCATCCCATATTGAAAAATCCAAAAACTTGTATAAATGCTATTGAATGGTTATGATCTACATCTCAATCCATTTATTATATTCCATTTAATTTTTTGTAACTAAAATTTAAATTCTATTCATTTTATTGTGGCAATATGTGAGGTAACTAGGAAAAAACATCTTTAAAATAATTGTTAACAAGAAATTTTCAAATACTTCATGATATATATGTTTTTAAGTAATGATTAGAAGTTATAATTCATTATCTTAATTATTTTTTTATATTATAATGTTATATGTACTATAGTGTCCTTTATACATCTCAATTATAACACACAAAATATAAATTTCAGTACAAAAAGATTCACAAAACATATTAATACAACATACGATAGTACAAAAATAGTTATATATAACATAAAAATAGTATATTTCAACACAAAAATCAAAATAAAAGAAGAACACAAGAGGTGTGTGGAGATGTATATGTAGATTAATTATTTTTCATATTTTTTTAGTAATATTAGATGTACATTTATGTTACTAAACCAAACCCAATCAAGTTATTATTTCTATATCAAATAAAAGATCATTTTGATATTAAATAGAACAAAAAATAACACTGATATGAACTTCTATTTGATGCCAAAATTAATTATATTTGGCATAAGATAAAATAAATGACTTTGTTTCACTTGATTGTAGGGGTGTCAAACGGGACGAAAATCGCCGGGCTAGCTCGCTTAACCCGCCAAAAACGGCGAGTCGGGCTAGAATTTCAAAACCGCCAAAATAAGAAAACCCGCCTAACCCGCCTCGTTTAACCCGCGGGCTTCGGCGGGGCTCCCGCCGTGCCTCTTTTTATCGTTACTTTTTTTAAAAAATAAAGTAAATAATTAGTTAATTAGTAAAAATATTATAAATTATTGAAATATTTGTAAAATTATATTAAGAAATCAATATTTAATTAGATGTTTTTAATAATATTAATTAAAAATAAAATTTTTTGATATATTTTTTTAATTATATATATATTTTTTATGAATTTAATTATTTTTATTTAAAAATAAAAAATAAAAAGTTTGGCGGGCTTGGCCCGCCAGCCCGCCGCGGGGCAGGGTGGAATTTTAGGACTGCCTCACTAGGCGGGGCGGGGCAAGTCGACCCGTTTGACACCCCTACTTGATTGGATAAAGTATACGTATTTTTTTTTTTTTAACTTTTTTCCTCCTTTATATTAACATACTTGACATGTGAACAAAAATTAAAAATAAAAAGAGCAATTATAATATTAATTTTGTAGCTGCAACTCAACTTGGTGTATATTGTTTTTTCGGTTATGTTATTCACACACTCTTTGATAGACATTAAATTGTCATCCGTATAAAATATGGTCATTGATGCGTTCATTACCTTCGAATTTTTGTGATCCTTCTATAATAATCGTATTTTGATACGGATGTAAAATTGATATCTGTTAAAAGCATAATTCTAAAAATCGATTTGGACTGGCTAGTTCGATCAGTTCAACCGTAAATCATCCAACTCAATTGATGCAGCTCACTTTTTTTGAGATAGGGCCAAGACCCATCAAAGCAGGCCCAAACACTCGACCCAACAACTTTTCCTTTTTCCTAACTACTCCACCTCTGCATCCCCTTCTTTCTTTTACCTACAACCCTTCCCTCAATCACTCTCTCTCTCTCTCTCTCTAACCATCTAAACAAACGACAAAAAGCTCACAATAGAAGGCTAGCAGCTACCTCAATATAAAATTTTTAGACTGAACTAAGCTAATAATTAGAGTTTTGAAAGGAAATTCTTTTGTCTCTGCCAAAGATTTTTGCTTTGGACCGTTCAAAATCATAGAGAATAGAGCAAAGTTGCAAAAGTAGGAAAAATTCTCAAATTTCATTCCATTTGTGCATTATCCCTTGAATCAAATTACTAATTGAAATTATTGTCCAAATTGATATAGGAAACTTAGTATTGTCCAGAAATAAAAAAGGATAATGGAAACTCTAATTTTCTGTAGGCCATGCCATAATGAACATCATGTTTTTTTTTTAAAATCAAATGTCATCATGGTTTAAAGAATATAACCCCATTGCAGATGGCATTAAGTGCATTAACTATTGTGAATCATTGCTTATGTTGAACCTCTAATCTTCCTGCATCTAAGGATGTGTTTATGTTTTAAACAAGTGACAGAACTTACCTTCCTCGCAACCAAGGTACTTCTTGGTCGCACTGGAGTAGAAGAGGTATTTCAATTTGGTCCCCTAAATGAGTCTGAAAGGTATGATAGAAACTTAATAAACTATTAGTAATTAGCTAATATCTTTTGTTGGAATTGGTACCAGTATGTAACACAGAGAAGTTCTAATGTTTTTAACACTTAAGATGATTGGATTGGAGAAAGCAAAGCAAGAGTTAATAGGAAGGGTAGACTTCATCACAAAATAAGTGAGATTAGGAAAAGTATGTTTTCTCTTCCTCTATATAAGAATTCTGTGTACTATTAATAATAAGATACTCCAAATCCATTCTTTAAATGTTGATCTTAAAGAATTTGGCATCAATGGAAACATAATGATCTGAAAGACAATATACAAGATCGGCCTTTTGTCATATTTTAGTATTTTCATATATCATTTTTTTTCTTCTTTAACACAGGAACACCTTTTTTGGTTGTTTTTTTTTTTGAATTTTTATTTGATGTATTCTTTAGTTTTGCATCATTCATAGCTTTTGATTCCCTTTGTATTCTTTTTGGTGCAATTTTCTTTCGCATTTGATACGTTATAATCAAACAGGATAAAAATTAAGCTATTTATCATAGTTATAATCAAACACGCATAGGGTTCATAATCAAACGCATTAAATAAAATAAGATCATAGCCGAAAATGGAGAAACATCAAAATCAATCAGAAAACGTGAAAAATCAAACAGAGACCTAAATAGAAAAGAAAATTCTCAGCATAAATACTAAATCAACTAACCTAACGTGCAAAAATCTATAGAAATTAAAGTCAAACTAAACAAAAGTCGAAGAATCTTACTGTAAATCAGAGAGGAAGAGAAGCACGGCAGCGTGGCGAACCAAAGAGGAAGGGAAACACGGCGTTGCGATGAACCGGAGAGGACGCGAAGCACGGCGACACGACGAAACATAAAGAATCCGAGTCATGGCGGCACGACAATCGGCGAAGAGGAGGCGAATCCCGACGTGCGCGACGTCGAAGAGGAGGCAAGTCCGGTAACACCGGCAGTGTGACGAAACTGAGAGAAGGCGAGATGAGTGTCTACAGATCGAGAGTAAAAGAAGCAAGTGAGTAAAGTGCAAAAGTGATGGCTGGTAGTGGTAAGAATGTTCTAGAGTGTATGTGTAGCACGTGGAGAAATTAGAGTTGTGTGTGTTATTGTGTATGCGCGTGGGATAGTTTAGAAGGGTTATATTTAGATTTTAAATTTTTTTATTTTTATACCGTATTTTTTACGGTGGCTGAATTTAGTGGCTAAAATTGGTGTGAATATAGCACAACTGTTCCTTAATTATATTATAAAATATAAAATGTTCTTGTCAGCCCGTTCTTGTTTGTAAAGCCCAAATGGCGAACAAAAATGAAGGACTCCAAAGTGGCTTCAATATCCTGGCCCAAAAAAGTGGTTTTAGTTTAAAAAACATAAATCAAATTCTCTTTTCTTAAAAATAGGAAAATCCCTTTATTATTATTATAAGATAGAAATTCACGTTCAATTATTTTAATATGAAATTGATATTTAAATAGTTAAATAATTTGATACATTTAACTAAATTTTTATCTAACAGATTTTAAATATCAACTTCATATTAAGACAATTGCATATGAGTTTTACTCTTATTATAATTTTCAATATTGTCGTTTAAAATGCTAAATAATTTATATAGTTTTCGTTAATTAAAAATATAAAGTTTATGTTAAATTTAATTGTTGACCATTGAATGTAAAAAATCATTTAATGCAACTACAAATATGTACTTAGACATTATTTCAATTAATAAAACCAAAAAAACAAAGAAAGGGACAATTCTTTTACAGTTACCTAAACCCAAAAACTATGTAAGTGTTTCACCGACATTGGGTTATGAATGAAGGATTTGTCAATTTCACAATCCATTCATACATTTCCTTCTTACCCTAATTCTTGGGTCATGCCTCCATAGTCAATACATTAAAGCACAGCATGTAAAGGGGGCAATGCCTATGACTTCTCACATGTTCTTTGTCTAAGATCATAATAATAATAGTAATAGTAATAATAAATTAATAATGCAACAAACATGCTTTGAGGTACATGTGATTAGATGTTATCACAAATGATTGAAATTGTGTATTTTAATGTATTTCTAAAATCATATCAAAACTATATTAAATTATGCATGAGTTAATTTGTTATTAAAAAAAATTGTGTATGTGTAGACTAAAAATTAGTTATTAAATCAATAAGTATTTATGTATATTTTGTATTTTTACATACATTTTCTAGAACTGTCTTATCTATTTGACTAATCTTTTTAATAAACACATAATATGCTTGTTATTTATAATAGTGTATTAATATACATTAACATATATTTATTGATCTATTTACAAATTAAAGATATATAAAAAAACATTTAAGAAAAAATAAAAGCTCGCGTGAATTTATTTTCACGTGAAATTGATAATCGAAAACTGTTAAATTATAATTTAGTTAAATATATTAAATTATTTAAAAATTTTCTATTAACAGCTTAATATAAAGAAATTCGTGTATCAAACTTTTTATTTTATTTTATTTTATTTTATTTGTATTAGTGTATATCAAACTTCTATTCCCTCTTTATAAGTGAAGTTTATATCCTATACAAAAAGTACAACAAACCCATTGTTAAATTATAAGTCTAATGAGATTTGGTCAACTCATGTGTTTCTTTAATCTTCACACAAGTACTTACTTTATATAATTTAAATCTATAACAAATTAATACCATAAGATCTATATTATGTCCCTCTTATAATAATAGTAAGAATAATATATTAAATTTGGTCATTTGTGATTTATGACAAGTCATTGAAGCTTCTTCCATTGAAAGTTGAAACCATGGACGTGGAACTTCTAAGCACCACACCACAAATTGTCACCACCATTTAAACACAACCTTCCTTAACCCAAAAATAGCAAATAGCAATATTATTTGATTTAATATTTAATATTTAATTGATTAAATATTAAATATATGTGTATATATCATTTTCCTTTGTCATTTTTCAAAAGGGAACCCAGATATTAAATACATGATAGCGAAATTTATCTTTAACGACATGCCACGCCAATTCCTTTGTGGCCTCACAAATATTTTAGCCCTTTACCTCCTCAATTTATTTTATTAAAAAAATTACAATTTTTTCAATGATTTTTTTTTAATGTTTTGTTTTTGTGTTTTTCCTTCAACCATGGAATTTAGGATAAATAAATGATATTAAATGGTGCACATACAATATACACTTTGTATTATACTGGAAAAGATCTTTCTTCATGTTAGTAGTGTTTTTATCCACAATACTTTAATTTAATTCTTTAGGCCAATTCAGTTTGGATAATATCACTTTAAAAAAATTCTCTATTTTGCAAAATATAAGTGACATGAACCTGAAGCATATTAAAAGAATAAAAATCAATGTAAATATAACAAATTAAAATGTTATCATATTTAATTAATTTAATTTTGATATAATATCTTGTAAATATTTACATCAGTATCTAATTACTTATCACCACCAGTCGGTGAATAATTAATGTATTAAAATTAAACTTCATATTTAATATCACTTAAATCAACTTAAATTAATCGAGTATCCAACTCACTCAACTATTTTAAACAATCAGTTGAATTTCATATCTGCTTTGCGCACGTAGCAATCCATTCAAGTGTTTGACTCTACTTGAATGGAACTTGGATCTACCGCAGCCGTAGATTAGTAATTAGTCCGTCGGGTTGACGGATATCATATAATATAAGAAAAATATTTGGGTGATAATAAAAATCAGTCCTAAACAGCTCAAAGTTTTTTTTTATTTATATTCATTAATTATTATCGAAATAAATGAATAATTTTAGATGTTATAAATATATAATTATTAAATACGGTAATTTTGCTACATTGACCTTGTAGCTCTAATATAATGTACTGTTTATAGACAAAGGTTATTGTATTTATTATGTGAAGTCTGAAACATTATCCTTTCTGTTTGGAGCTTGAGCTCTGACACAATCTAGGACCAGGTTAGTCATCCTCAAACTGATCCCAAACTAACCACAAAAGAATTTCAAAAGCCTTTGCCATTTTCAACCTTCAATGTGTGATAAATAGAGTTTACTTTCCCTTGAAGAAACTCCTTATATGTTATAGTTTATAGCTTCTTTCTGATTATGCAATGTGTTATGTGTTGAATGAAACTAAAGTCTTTGTCATTCCATTAGTGCCATGCAATTATGAAAGAGTATGAATCTGCATTCATCATTTTTGTTCATTTAATATAAATCACAAGTTTTTTGTGTGAACTTGCAATGATTGTTGTTTCCAGTTATTCAAAGACCATTAGAGTGATGAACATGTTTATGTATTTATTCTTTTTCATTGTGTTTTAGGTGATACCCTTTGGTTTGCACACCAAGTGACTGAGGAAATTCTTAAATGGAGAAACTGAAATTACCTGTTAAGTATGATCCTGATTTTGCTGGAAGTGACCAGCCAGATTCATTTCCAATATTTAAACTTCCTGTGAGTGAAGATCTTAGAAGAGACGAGCATGGTGTCGGTTCTGGACCGGCGATCGCATCTTCTAATTCTTCAGGCAATAGAGAACCTGTCAACAAGAAGTGGATGGCATTTTCCAGAGATTCTGGTTTCAACAATGATGGAAACTCTGCAATGAATAATCATCAAACTTTAACTGAAGAAACCATAGCTGAGAGAACTGCTGAATGGGGTATTCCAATGAACTCAAGTAGTGTAAAGGCAATAGCAGAGAAAACAAGCTCCTCTTCTGATGGTGAAAGAACCAAAAACTTATCAGGTAGATTTGTTGAATCAACAAGGACATCCGGGGACTCGAACTATGGATCCGAATCAGGGGTGTTCCCAAGGGTCTCACAAGAGTTGAAAGAAGCCTTAGCGACGCTGCAACAAACTTTTGTTGTCTCGGATGCAACCAAGCCTGACTGTCCTATCATGTATGCCAGCAGTGGCTTTTTCAATATGACTGGTTATGCTTCAAAGGATGTTATTGGAAGGAATTGGTGAGCATGTGCCCTGCTTCTTATATATGTTGTTGGAGTCTACTTAAATTCTTAGTTTCGGATCTCAACCGAAACCGGTTCAATATGTCTGAATGGAAACTTTTCTAGTGATTTTAAGTTAAGGGCTGGGGTTAATTTGGGAGACTGGTTCTTAGTAGGTATTGAGCTAGAAAATACTGTTATCTTTTTAATCAAATTAGCATTTTTCTGGTTTCAGTCGATTTCTTCAGGGGCCTGATACAGACATGAATGAAGTGGCGAAAATTCGGGATGCAGCTAGAAATGGGAAAAGTTATTGTGGAAGGCTTTTAAACTACAAGAAAGATGGAACTCCCTTCTGGAATCTTCTCACAATTACCCCCATCAAAGATGACAATGGCAACACTATCAAATTCATTGGGTCAGTCCAGGCTTTCCTACCTGGTTTTCTTAATTTAGCAGCATGCTAGAATCTGATTACAAGGAGCAGAAATGCTTCTTCAAAATCACATTTAACTATCTATTTCAGTTAGTAAAACTTTGGTATTAGAAATAGATGAATTGATGAAATGTGTTTATACAACTGTTACTACAGAATGCAGGTTGAGGTGAGCAAGTACACAGAAGGATTGAGCGAAAAGGTGTTACGACCAAATGGATTGCCTACATCGTTGATTCGTTATGATGGTAAAATATCAAAACATTTTAGCATTATGTGCTATTTTGAATATATGTGTGATCATCTAATTTCGTTTATCAGCTCGTCAGAAGGAGAGAGCTTTAGGTTCCATCACTGAGGTTGTCCAAACTGTGAAGGACCCAAAATCCTCTAGTAGGCCAATGATTGAAGAAAATGCTACCAAGCTTGAAGAGCAAGAGAAGCTTGATTTTGATTTTGCTTTGCCAAAGTCTGTTGAAGCTGGGAATACAAGTAAATTTATCAAACAAACTCCTCCCAAGAACTCTGAAACTGATGTATCACGCTTGAGTTCTTATGAGGAGAGGAGCAAGGTTTCAAGAAAATCGTCACGGGCTTCTTTCAAGGGGTACTTATTTTCTTTAAATTTCTCTCATAATTCAGCTCTTTTCTCAATAGTATTTATCTGACAAACAAAAAGAACATGAAAACTTTTTGTGCTTTGTAATGCATGTTTCATTTACTGTAACCAATGTTATGGAGAATGTTTAGCTTGGAAGTATGAAATTCTTTGTGGGGTTCAGAAAATGTGCCTAATATGTTTCCCAACCTCTTTTGCCAGTTTTAAAGTGAGAACAAGTTCTACAGGGAGAGATGAGGATACACCCATCATTGAACCAGAGGTATTGATGACCAAGGAAGTAACGCGGACCGAAAGCTGGGAGCGTGCTGTAAGAGAGAGGGATATAAGGCAGGGAATAGATCTAGCAACAACATTGGAGAGGATAGAAAAGAATTTTGTGATTTCTGATCCTAGACTTCCAGATTGCCCTATTGTAAGATGAAGTTTTATATTGACAATTGCTTATCTTCTTCTCTAATAATATTGTCTTAACAAATAAAGTTTAAGCTACATTATCATGGAAGTCTTGCTTCTTCTACACCCTTTATGTGATCAGAAAACATATCAGTTATACATGTTCAATTGTTATGTTAATCAAATTCTTCATACTGTGATCTATAACATTGTCTTTTCTTCTCTTCTTTTGACATCAGAGTTGGTATTGTACTTGATACTGTTATATAGTTCTACATGTGTGCATATACAAAACATATGTCTTTTCATGGTTACTAATATTGATCCCTGTGCAGATATTTGCATCTGATAGTTTCCTTGAACTTACCGAATATACCCGAGAAGAAATTTTGGGAAGAAATTGCCGGTACAAATTTTACTTTATCTACACAAAAGTTAAATTTATTCTGTTAACTACTGTTTCCTGATTGTGTTGTCCTCTACCACTTGCTATTAGTTTTTCTTTGAATCTGAATGTTCTTGTTTTAGAGACAAATAATGTACAACATGAGATATGAAATAATGTGATAAGAAAGAATATAATTTTCAGTTCTACGGTGATCAATTTTTACTATTTGTAAATTAGCAAGATAAATGAGTGAATGATTAATCATATGTGGTTAGAATATCATGTCCTTTCTTGAAGATTTTTAAGTTGATATATACTTCAGTACATTCCAGATTTTGAAATTGTAATGCACTTCATTCATTTTCTAGGTTTCTTCAAGGACCAGAAACAGATCAAGCAACAGTTCAAAGGATTAGAGATGCCATCAGAGAGCAGAGGGAAATTACTGTTCAGTTGATCAATTATACTAAGAGTGGTAAGCATTTGATCAAATTGTTGAGTATTTTCACTTTTGAGTGTGCCTTAGTTTGTAAGCTTTGAATAATATGGCAACAGGTTAATGTGTGCATTGCAGCTTATGTTTTCTAAATCTAATATCTTCCCTTTTTTTTTTAATCTGCAGGAAAGAAGTTCTGGAATTTATTTCATTTGCAACCTATGCGTGACCAAAAGGTGATTGATTGTAATGCTCCTCCAAAAATGAATAAATTTTGATCTTGAAAATTCAATATCTGTTAACATTTATTAGATTATTTTCTCTATTTTGTGTTTAGGGTGAACTTCAATACTTCATTGGTGTTCAATTAGATGGAAGTGACCATGTTGAACCCTTAAAAAATCGGCTGTCTGAGAATGCTGAGCTACAAAGTGCTAAGTTGGTGAGTGTTGTGTAATTCTGAGAAATGCTTCTTTAGCTAAATTGTTCAAATTCTGTAGATATTTAACATTAGTGAAAATATTAACTTACATTGCTAAATGAAAGATATATGTGAAAATTTATCTTATTTGTGTGAAGGTGATAGCAGCAATAGGTTATTCTGATGCTAGTGAATATTTTAGCTTAGTGTGCATTTTCTTTTTCCAAAGAACCTTGCTTACCTTGAGATTTTGCTTAGTTTCGCAGTATACAAAATGTATAGTATATAGATTCCACTATGTACTTTACTTGAATATGTTCATCTTTTTTTTTTCCTCCAGGTAAAAGCCACTGCAGAAAATGTTGATGAAGCTGTCCGAGAGCTTCCTGATCCCAACTTGGTAAAGTATTTTCCGCCCGAATTCTAGACTTCCATAGCAGATTGTTTTTTCATTTGTATTTATTTGTTTATTTTTTGAGACTGACATTTTATGGGAGTTTATATTGTAGAGGCCAGAAGATTTATGGGCAATTCATTCTCAACCGGTCTTTCCACTACCTCACAAGAAGGATAACCCTTCTTGGGTAGCAATAAAAAAGGTACCAGTGTATACATATTCTACTTCTTATGTTATAACACTTACACAAATAATATGTATTCTCTTATCAAACTTTATTTCATGTAACTTATACCTGTATAGTGTTCCTTGATGGTGTAAAGGCAGACAAATACTTGATCCATTCTATATAGCTCTCTTCTTTGAAATATAAGTTTTGTTAAAGTAGCATAAATGTTTACTTCTGAAATATGTGTGATGTGTTTAAGTTTATATAAATTTATTTGTTTGAATCTTTTAGATAGCAGCAAGAGGTGAAAAAATTGGCCTGCATCATTTTTCGCCTATTAGGCCGTTGGGTTGTGGAGACACTGGCAGGTAACAATTTTCAGATGCTTTGACTGAATAGATTGTTTATGTAGCATGCATACTATCGATATCTTCTCTAATACATTAATATTGATCATCTTTTCCTTTTTATTGAATATAAAATTTCTTGAAAGTGCATATATTATCACGTTTAGTAGAAAATTTTTGAGATATAAAATCAATCTTGTGCTTTATTTAAGCTTGTAGATCAAGTGATCAAGAACTCATTCGTTTCTGTCACCATAAGTCAAAAAATTGATTTGAATTTCAACACTTACGTAGAGACATATTGTGCATTATTAGTGCTTCAAGCCGAAAGGCCTTCTTGTACCTTTATCTACAAGTCAAGTTCTAAAGAAAGTTGGTGCTTGACAATCTACATATGCAACAAATTAAAATTTACAAGTACTTAAATTCGCTGAAACCGTGGTGTTTTTGTTTATGCTACAGTGTTCATCTCGTGGAACTCCAAGATACCGACGAACTATATGCAATGAAGGCAATGGAAAAGTCTATAATGTTAAACCGTAACAAGGTCTTGGTGATTCTCCGAAAAGCAACATTCTCTTCTTTTCTCTTTTTTTTTTTTTCCCTGTTAGTTCTTCATATATGTCATCCAAGATTATATAACTTCAAAATATATATGAACAAGTAGCAATCCATGGTTGAAAAGTGAGGAAATTTTGATTGATCCGATTTATATGAATCTATGGCTTCGTTTTGTGCTAATTTGCTAGTACCTGACCCAATTCTAGTTATGATTTCACATTTTGTTTTCAACACACCATATCAAATTACAAATATCTATGCTGTTAACGTTATCTTTTCTTACCTATCTTTTTGAGTATAGTTAGAATAAATTTCTTTAATTGCTTTTACAGGTTCACCGAGCATGCATCGAGAGAGAGATTATATCATTGCTAGATCATCCTTTTCTTCCTACGTTGTACACTTCATTTGAGGTAACCCTTTTTTTTTTTTTTAAATAAATGTCACGAATCCTTTTTAAAATCCAGAAACCATTAAGTTCTATAAACATGTCACTTGAACTTAGGATGAATCTATTGAAAATAAAATGGATAATTGGTTACAAAACTTATGACAGACCATTTTGATGTTACTCTTAAAACAGTTTAACTAAACAAAGGTGGCCTATAGTGGAGGATCGAACTACCGGCATTACACTCAAATTAGGCAGTTGACAATGATTTTGGATTTCGGATAATGATTCTAATATTTCCTTTGTCTTGACAGACTTCCACACATGTGTGTTTGATTACTGACTTCTGCGCCGGGGGAGAGTTATTTGCATTGCTCGACAAGCAACCTATGAAGATTTTCAAGGAGGAGTCAGCAAGGTACTTTTTGTTTCCATTTTCATAATTTGGTTGCTGGTATTGGAATCTATCATCTCATGCCCTTAACAACTTTGACTTGTAGATATTTCCATTTGTAGATATTGGAATCTAAATCATTGGTTTTGGCTACTGCATATTTTTGCATTATACTCACTTAACCTAATTATATCATCTTTCTAAACATTATTAAAGATATATGTCTATATTTATTATAAATTAATATTGTTGACCCTTCTATAAAATGTTAACTTTTATCATATCTCCAGATTTTATGCAGCAGAGGTTGTGATTGGTTTGGAATATCTGCACTGTTTAGGTATGCTGCTCATATCTCATCATTTCGTCGGTTCATATCACCCGCTTAGGCAGTTTGGTGTTCATCTCATCATATTTTAGAATCTTTCTTCCAAGTAACAAGCTTTCCAAGAATTTCAGCAATGTTTCTGACTTTCTGGTTGTTTCTTCTATACAATATCTTTTGTGCTTGTGTGTTCTACTTGGCTCGCATATAATCGTTGACATTTTCACTATGCCCAATAATGAGAAGAAAGAGGAGTGGAAAATTTTTTTTTTCTTCTAGTTCTTAAATAATATGAATAATGCTTTTCTTTTACTTCATCTGTTTAGGTATAATTTATCGAGATTTAAAGCCCGAAAATATATTACTTAACAAGGAAGGCCATGTTGTATTGACTGACTTTGATCTATCATTTATGACAAATTGTAAACCCCAGGTATGAACCCTTATTCTCTGTAAACATAAGCTTACTTGTTTAAATCCTTGTGCCATATCAATTTCATTTTGATCAAACCATTTCATGGGGGAATAAATGGATCAACATGTTTCACATAACTTGGGAAATATTGTTCTATTCAATGTCTATGTAAAATGTTGTTCTTTACAATAGTTAGAACACTCAAATTCCAAGTTATTCATACAGGTTCTTAAGCATCCGCCACCTAGCAGTAGAAGAAGATCGCGAAGTCAACCACCTCCGACATTTGTTGCAGAGCCAGTTACACAGTCAAATTCATTTGTTGGAACTGAAGAATACATAGCTCCTGTATGGTGAATTTCTGTTCAGTATTCACTCTACAGTAACTTAGTAGTTAGTACACTACAGAGATTGGGCTTGTTATGTTAAAAATTGAGCCGAATACCGCAGGAAAATATGTACAGCAAGTAAAACCTTCAATTTGCAATAATCTTCCAAACTTCAATTCAAGAAATAGTTATACTGAAAATAATCTTTGTCAAAACCAATAGCACTACATTCATCAAACCTGAGGGCATGTTAATATCATGAATCCAGCACAAAATGACCACAAAAGAAATCACTCTGTTGTTTATGTGTTATTATTATCATTATCATTGTCATGTACAAGGTTTCTAAAGTATTTATATAACAGGAAATCATTACTGGAGCTGGGCATAGTAGTGCCATTGATTGGTGGACCCTTGGTAATTTCTTCCATCCTAGTGCTTGCACACAAATTATGGAGGAGCATTCATAATTGAACGATTGTTGTTTTTTATTTTCTGAATATAGGAATCTTGCTGTATGAGATGCTCTATGGTCGTACACCGTTTCGAGGAAAGAATAGACAGAGGACATTTTCCAACATCTTGCACAAGGATCTTACCTTTCCAAGCAGCATCCCGGTTCGCCTTCTAACTTCTCTTTCCTAAAAATGTCTTTGCATCATGCAATTCTCAATTCTGAGTAAAATACAGTATACAATACATATAATTAAGCATAAGCATGAGAATGCATGACATTTGCTATCAAATTTTGTTTACAAAGTATTATTTTGCATTGAAAGATCAGTATTTATACACCTAAATATATATCTTGGCATTGCTAATTCATCAACAACAGCATTAAATAGGGTTAATTACCAAAAGTGTCCCTAAAGTTTTTAGAAGCCGACAAAAATGACCCTCAATTTTGTTAACAAAAATGCCCCCAATTATTTAAGAATCTGATAAAAGTAAATTTTTATCAATTGTCAAACGTGACAAATACTCAAAATTGGACATTTTTGTCACGTTTTTAAATAATTAAGAGGTATTTTTGTCATTAACAAAATTAAAGGCATTTTTTTCGGCTTTTGAAAACTTAATAGACAATTTTGGTGGTTAACTCATTACCGGATATATCAACTCTTCAGACACTGGATACTCTGATAATGCATCAATTGATAGCATTCTGAAAATTTTCAGGCAAGCCTTGCAGCAAGGCAGTTAATCAATGCACTACTTCAAAGAGATCCGGCCAGTCGTCTAGGCTCGGCCACCGGTGCCAATGAGATCAAACAACATCCATTCTTCCGCGGAATCAATTGGCCTTTAATTCGCAACATGGTAACATTCTTGGCCTCAATCTTTAACAGAATCAGTGGTTATTAGAAAAGAAAAAAAATTACTAACCCCTCAACTCAAGATCAATATTTCGAAACTAACACTCAGCAGGTTTATTATACTAACCACCTTTGAGTTACTTATTTGCATGCAGAACCCACCTCCATTAGAGGCTCCTCTAAAATTGATAGAAAAGGTTCCAGTGGCCAAGGATGTAAAGTGGGAAGATGATGGTGTTCTTTCTACCTCAATTGACATGGATAATATTTTCTGAAGGGTTAAACACCATGCCTGATACTGTGGATTTCAAGCTCAAAAAGTTTGTCTGTGGTTTTGCTTTAAATCCATATGCCAACTTTTGATCTTGCAAATAGAAGAGCAGAACCAAATCCAATAATCCAAACAAAATTCTGAAGGATCAGCATGAAAGTAATTATGTACATTGAATAAAGCCACAGTTTTTCTTTTAGGATCATGCTTCCTAGCTATGATTATCAACAATAAAACAATAATATGTTTTTGTAGAGTTAAAAAAAGTATCATATATGTTGCTAGTTACTTTGTTTAGCTTGTTTGTAATCTAATTTGTATCAGTGCCACCATTGTAAAAAAATTGATGAGTTTCTGTTGTAATTTAAATTTAGTGAATATAGTTGTAAAAATTAGTACCCATATATATGTCCATGAATACCGAAAGAACTACCAAAGTAGTTAAGAAATTTTCTTCTTTTGACTAACTACCAAATATACAGTTGAGTTCAGTGTAGTAATCTTCTGCATGTCTCATTTGAAGCTAGAGTATTTTATTTGCTCTATAACTTTATATTAAACTACCATAGTTTGAGGGGTATTATTAATCATAAAGAGTATCAAATTATTAGAAATATTTAGTTAGCTTTGCATATTTAGTTAATAAAGTACTTTTTTTTTGGTCATATAAAGTACCTTCTCTTAGACATTAAAAAAAAAGTAAAAAAATCTTGAAATGTTGGTTGATGACGTCTGTACTATTTTTTTAAAATGTTGTAGTGTTGTATTATGTTTTTCTTCTCACATTTTTTTTTGGAAGGTATCCTACTATCTTAGTTCTGACAGATCCAGATTAATCCGTTACGCATTGTCGAGTGCCCATTTCGCAGAGTTTGACATGGTCACATCCCCTTCGGTTCAACCCAGAACTAGACACTTAAACTACTCAAGCTACTTACCATTTAAACTAGAGGACATGGTAACGTTTTTCTCATTTTTTTGGGGTAAGTAGGAGGACCCTTCTCAACTTAGGGCTGCATTTTCAAGTTGGAAAAAACATCACATGCATTATTGGCTCCACTGTCCCGTTAGTAAAGTTAAAAAGTTCATGTGGATATCAATTATCACCTCAGCTTTCACTTATAGGGAACCAGAAAAAGAGGGGACCAAACTTTATGATAAAAACACAATCAAGATTTGCTTCAGCCTACAGGTTGATACTAAATAATCTTAAACATTATTAAACACAACATTTGGTTGGAAATTTAATGGTTGGGTTAAATCATCATTTAATCTTTGTAAATTTCTTCGGTTTTGAAACGACGTAGTTACTTTCACTGTGAAAATCTTACGTTAGGAAAAATATAGGTAACCAATAATTTTCTAATCAATAAATCAACCAACAAAAAATAAAACATTCGTAACTACTGTTTATAGAACGTCCATAATGGGAGTTATAAAACATCTGAAACCTAAAGTAGCCATAAATCAATTTTGCATTTTTTAAAAAACAAAACATCCGAAACATAAAGAAATAGAACATCAAATTTAAGTTGTTGACTGATATTGGCTAAATTTTTATTGGTTACCTAACATTGTTGCTTACGTAATTAGATATACGTGTAGAAAAAAGACTTCGCCCACGACATGATGTAAAAGAAACAACATTGAAGTCCACAAGAAATTTCTTTCCACTCTATAGACATCATGAAATCTTTGCAAAAACCAAAGCTTTTCCATTGCACTAACACATTAAGATAAAAAGAAGATAAGAGAGTTCTGAGTTCCTCACCCTGCTGACACAAATTATAATAAAAAACATAAAATAAAGCTTGCCCCCATTAAAAAGAAAGGGATCCCAAGCTCTTTCTTTCTTTCTTTCTCTCAATCTCTCTCTCTCTCTCTCTCTCTCTTTGTATTCATTCTCTCAGAAAAACACTATATACCCTACCACCAAGGTTCAATTGACTGTACAAGACTTGGTTCTGATAGACAACAACAACTGAAAAAACCCTCAGCAGTAATTTCACCAATTCACAAGAAACAAAAACACCAGCATAGCCATCCTAGAAATTCAAACCATTGACACTTTCTAAAACATATTCTGGCCTATTATAACTTGGCTTTAGTGGGTTTTTTTTTTGGTATGTTTTGATTGCTGGGACTTTCAGAAGACTATTGTTGTCGACGTTTGAACAGCGCTGTAAGATCAAATCGAGTTGGCCGCATGCTGCTGCGATAAACCCTGCGCACCACAAGATCATGTAAACTTGTTTGTGATCCTCTTACAAACAGAATTTTTCTGGTCTCAATCTAAGTCTTGAAATAGATGACAAAATTTAACTTCGGATGAGATGAATCAAAGAATTACCTAAGAATAAAGGGGAAGGTTTTCCTGGTCTTGATTTAAATTCAGGATGGAATTGAACACCAACAAAGTATGGATGATTAGGTAGTTCAGCAATCTGCAGCATGAATAAAGAAACAAGAATTCAGATTTAAAGCATATGCTTATAGAGTTATCCTAAGTGTAAGTTCCATGAGAACTTGTGTATGTACCTCCATGCGTTGGCCGGTTTCATCCTTCCCTGTAAAGGAAAGACCAGCATTTTCGAGGCGAGATACAACATCAGGATTCACCTGCACATAAGGCGACTATCATTTTCCGTCCGATACACACAAATTTTACAAGATAACAATTCGTCATGCATGGCAATGCAATACCTCATATCTATGCCGATGTCTCTCATCAATGAAGCTTCTGCAGCCATATCTAAGAGGGAGGGTCTAAAGGTTAAAATCCTAATAAAAGTATGTATATGTATATATGTTTATCTACTTATTAAATGCATGATTATAAAAATGGTCTTCAACAAACAATTCTGTGGAGTATTAATACTTACAGTTTTGCAGATTTGCATTCTTTGGTCTGGAAATATGTCCTCCTCGATCCGAGACGCATGGTGCCTCCCATATGTGTTTTCGATCCCTACAAAAAACGGTTGAAGAAGGTCACTCATAGGAAATAACAGACACTTTTCTTAGCACTGGAAATAGTTGAGACAAGAATAGACACCTCAGGCATGAATATAACATATGGACTCTTGGTATTCGGATCGAATTCAGTGCTAGTAGCATCTTTTACACCGAGGACAGATCGTGCAAACTCTACCACAGCAATTTGCATTCCAAGACAAATGCCAAGGAATGGAATTCTGTTTTCGCGGGCATATTTGACTGCGAGAATTTTTCCTTGCACTCCTCTATCACCAAATCCTCCGGGAACAAGAATACCTTCAGCACCCTGAACATATAAACTCTAGTTAGATAATGAACATTGAAAGTTCTTGGAATCAAAAGAGAAGGTAAATTGATATTAAAAGACTGCTATTGAAACCTTCAACAACTTCCATGCAGCCTTATAAGCATCAGGATTCTGCAACCGCGAAAAAAGGAACATTGATAAGAAGATGAGATTATAAAAAATAAATAACAGGCTCATACAATGTTAAATAAATCAAAATTGATGTTACCTCCTTCGCAGTTGCATCTTCAAGATTGCTTGCTGGAATCCAGTCAACAAAAAGTTTCTTTCGGCAATCAACAGAAGC
Organism: Stylosanthes scabra; assembly: GCA_036250425.1. Lineage (NCBI taxonomy): Eukaryota > Viridiplantae > Streptophyta > Magnoliopsida > Fabales > Fabaceae > Stylosanthes > Stylosanthes scabra. The sequence goes on from JASCZI010030228.1 coordinate 134,796, forward strand.
ATGCACTAAGGCCTGAAAAATTGAATATTGTATGCAACAATGTTATTTCTAAGAAAATATAATTCAGCTTTATAAGTTTATAGCAGAATGAAGCTTGGGAAAAACATAGTTTATATAGACAATCGACCTTAAGAACAGAGAGGTAGGCATCCGAAAGCTCAGTATATTTTCCCACCAAAGCGATACGAACCTGAAATTTGTAAAACACAACACTAAAATTATTGCCAATAATCTCGAACAACAAACAAGGTTCGATTTGGAGCAGAAACTCACTGGTTCATGAAGCAAATCACAAGCTTCAGCTCTATTAGTCCATTCATCTAATCTAGGCACCTTGGTTACACTGTTCATACAAAACCACAAATTAAGCCTTCAAGAAAAATCAAAAGGACAAAAAACAAATACCCTCAATTTCCACTAATTCAAGCACAAGAAATAGAGTAATTCTTGAGGGAGTTTGTGAAACTAACCAATTAAGGTTCAGCACTTTAAATATTGCTTCATGAGCCTTCTGATCCTATAAGCCAGAATAAGAAAATTTTGTAAGAAGTAAGTACCTAAAAATTCAAGATATGATTTGTGAATTTCAGCATTTTTAGGAAGAAACTTACTCTCAGAAGCAAAGGAATGTGCCAGATGTTGGGAACATCATACAGAGTAATTATGTTTTCTCCCTGGAAACATACATACATGAATTCAATTCAGAAAACTGATAATCATTTCAAAAGTTCATCTAAATATCTTTAATCCTTAAAACCTCGTACCGGAATCAGGCAAAACTGAGAGAGTTTTCCTTTAGCAGCTTCATCCAGTACCTGAGAAGCAATTGGGTTAGACCCCCCTAAAATGAAAATATACATTTAAGTTCTTGAGCTTTAAAAATAGCAAATCTGTCTTCCATCATTCGGGGAAGCAAAAAAGTGACAGATTAGTCATTTCGTATAAAATTTGTACATGCATCATCAAGATGACTAACATGTAGTCTTCTTTCGAATTAGGAGAGACGAACTTGTCCACTAAAAAGACTAGTGAGAGACAAATTCGTCCCCTTTCAGGAGGTTCAAATCCTGAATGACCGATTTGTCTCGTATTTTTTGTCACGAACAAGATTGATTTATATATATATGTGAACGTGTCTGTGCGTGCGTGCATGCGTGTGAGAGAGAGAGAGAGAGCAAGAAATGAACCATTGTGCTGCGGCATGCTAAGATATGTGGAGCCAGTCCTTGGCCTCTTAGTCCTCTAACACTATGCTGGGTTGGTTTTGTTTTCTGAAACATATGAAAATCAAAATTTTCCATGATCAGATGAAACCAAACAAATCTTCTACATGAAGAAATCATACACAGTCCTTTGAGGATTGTTTAAAAGACATTTGTTATTGTTATTATCCTTACCTGTTCACCAACACAGTTCAAAACAGGAACAAGGCTCACATGAACTAAACAGAAGTTACCAGCACCTGCATACATACACATAATCCTTAGATCAATAAGTATCTACGAGTATCGAACAAGTACCGTACCGTATAAGTACTGGATACGGATACAGAGTATACATACTTCAACTTGTACATCAAGAATTCATTCATCAAAGAAACAAATCTTTGCCAGAAAATTTAGTATTCTTACCTACTTTATATGAGAATTGTCCTAATGCCTGAATAAATGGCATGGACTCAATATCACCTGCATATAAAACCATGGACTTAATTAATAAAGTTATCTTAATTCTTAAACATTAGAAAAAAATGAATTTAAAAAAGAAAAAAAAAAAAAAAGAAAAAGATTGTTTAGAAGAGTGTAAGTGTACCAATGGTTCCACCCAATTCAATGACACAGACATCAGCTGAACCTGGTTTTCCATCTACTGGTATGTGGG